>LR812543.1:21937375-22119875 GCA_903798195.1 Danio kyathit | reverse complement strand
TCACAATAATTATCCCCGAAAAAGCCAAAGCAACACAATCACTACCAGATTACTTGTTTGCTTTGAAGGAAAAACGCTAAACACATGCAGGCATTTCGTCTTTCTGTTTACTGAACTAGTCTGCAGTAACCAAAACAGGAGACTCATTAGAAACAAACAGATGGCCAACCAAAAAGTAACTCAGGGTTATACAAAGAGTGGCCAACACAAAATACATACATTCCTGATAGGAGTCATCTCGCACTCAATAGACTACAATTACTACACTCAGAAATAAAGGTACAAGAGCTCTCACTGAGTGGTACAGTACCTTTTCAAAAGGTACGCATTTGTAACTAACGGGTCCCTATGAATACCTCAAGGGTACATATTAATACCTAAAAAGTACAAAAGTGTACCTCTTGATATTTTTTGGTACGAATATATACCTTTGTGGTACCAATATGTACGTTTTGAAAAGGTACCACCCCAGTGACAGCTCTTGTACCTTTTTTTCTCAGAGTCTATGGTATAAATACAGTACTGCAACATAAAAAAGAGAGAGATCGACTTAGAATGTCACTTACCAGTTTTATAATGTTTTGATCATCTGTAGTTTGAAAATACGGCAGTCTTTTCTCCTCTAAGGGCTTATGTTGTCTCTATTGCCATCTTGTGGATGGACAACCTCAACCGTCTTTGCTCTGCTCAATGACAGGTGCCGACTCGATGCCGACGCGCAGCATCTCAGAAATTATAAAAATCGCACGGCTATCAGCCAATCAGATTTGAGAACCAGACAGAACTGTTGTGTGTGGGAATATATATATATATATATATATATATATATATATATATATATATATATATATATATATATATATATATATATATATATATATAATTTTTTTTTTTTCTAAAGCGTTTACTTGAAATGGAATAAGTTTTGTAATAAATCTCTTTACTGTCACTGTTTATCTTTTTATTGCAGTTATTTCTATTTATTGTGGAGGATTTGTTGTCTATTTATTTAATTTCTTTTTCTTTTTTTTTTCTTTGTTTTATCATATTTTATTCACATTTAAATACAATTTTTTTACCTGCTCAGAAAGCTCTGTTAGAAATGTCCTATTTTGTCATTTAACATGAACTTTAAGTATTGGACCAAAAAAACTATTCAAGTTTTCAATATTTTTAAATACATAAAGCTAAATATACACTCCTCACCCAAATGGATGTGTGCACTTTTATGCAGTAAAGTGTCTATTTGTTTACATGTTTTGATCAGTGGCGCTACAGTAATGCCTCTTCAGAGCAGCAAAGCCTGTGCAAAAACACAGCAATTAAAGCGGTAGGTCGTCCTCCATGACCCTGTGTTTTAATAGAGAGGTGCTGCATGCTCGCTTCTCCTGATTTATTTTGATGCTCCATTTTACCGCCGCTTTTCTCTTCACCTGTGTGAGTTATTTTTACCGAAGCATGAATGGCGGATGGAAACGCTTCAGTGAACTGCGTAGGATGAGCTATCAAAACATCGCTTTTCGCTGATGGAAAAAAATTAGCTAATTTCCAAGCTCGAAAAACAACTATGAAAATTAAATGAGAATCAGCCTACACATACTTGTGATACTTTTTGTTTCATTATTTGGTTGTGAAGTTGTAAATGAGTTTGTCCAGAATGTTGGATGTGTTGGACGAGTGTTGGATGAATAAGACAACCAAATGATCTTCTTCTCAATGAAAGCAAAGGAGAGTTGTTGGCTTTTTTATTTTTGTTATTTTTTTTTTTGGAGTGTGTGTGTGCTTTATTGTTTGTTTTTGTTTAGCATTTTGTGCATTTTTATTTTGTGAGTTGTCCTTTTTTGAGTGTTTTTGCTTATTTCTTGCTTTTTTCATTTTGTCTGTATTTGTTGAGTTTTGCTTAACATCTTTTTTTTCTTTCATATTGTTTTGTTTATTTGAATAGCTTTGTGTTTGAAGTATAAATCTTTTTTTTTTTTCTTTTTTCTTTTTTTTTTGCTGGGTGTGTTTTTTCCATCTTTTTTAGTTTTGCATTTGATTTATTTTATTATATTTGTGTGTTTTTTTTTGTGTTGCTTGCATTTTGTTTTTCCTTTTAATTATTATTTATTTTATTTTTTATTTTGTGTATTTTAGTTTATGCGAGTTGTTGTTTTATGAGTGTTTTTTTTCTTGTCTTGTTTTCTTTTTGTCTGTATTATTTGTTTTGTGTTTTGCTTCACATCTTGTTTTTTTTCTTTCGTATTACATTTAATTGTTCTGATTTGCTTTTTGTTTGAAGTATAATTTTTTTGTTTACAGTTTTGTTTTTTGTTGTCTTTTTCATTGTTTTTTTCTTTTTGTGGTTGTTTTGTTTTTGCTTGCTGTGTTTTTACATAATTTTTAGTTTCAGATTTTATTTATTTTATTATAGTTTGTGTATTTTTTGTTTTGTGTTTTGCTTGCACTTGTTTTGCCTTTAAAATTAATTGGGTTTTTTTTTTTAAATAAATTTTTAAAAAAAAAATTTGGTTTTTGATTTGTTTGGAGTTTGTCAGTTTTATTTGTATTTCCTTTTTGTGTGTTTTTTTTACTTAGTTTGGTGTACCTTTTTCATAAGTTTTTTTATTTATTTTTAGTAAATTAGGATTTTTTGAACAGCAAACAAGAATCCTCCTACACACACTCTTGATAAATTTAGTTTTATTATAGCTAGTGAAGATGTTAGTGCTGTAGTTGTGGATGTAAATATTTTCTTTTCTGTTTTGGCACAAGTGTTAAAAAAGGACGGGGTAAGAAAACAAACGATCTTCCTTAGGGTTGTTGACTATTTACAAGTTTGTGTATTTTTTTTGTGGGTTGTTGTTTAATGGGTGTTTTTTGCTTATGTATCTTTTTGTCTATTTGTTTTGTGTTTTGCTTCACATTTAGTTTTTTCTTTCATATTATTACATTTATTGGATTTGATTTGCTTTTTGTTTGAAGTATAATTTTTTGTTTGCGGTTTTGTTTTTTGTTATCTTTTTTTCATTGTTTATTTTTCTTTTTTGTGTGTGTTTTTTGTTTTTGCTTGGCGTAGTTTTTTTTTCTTTTTTTTTTTTTTGCATTTTATTTATTTTATTATACTTTTGTGTATTTTTTTTGTGTTGTGTTTTGCCTGCATGTGTTTTTTTGCCTTTTCATTTTTTTAAATTAATTAATTTATTTTCTTTTTACATTTGGTGGTTTTTGATTTATTTGGAGTTTTATTTCTTGTTTTGTGTGTGTTTTTTATTTTACTTGGTGTACATTTTTTTAAAATAATTTTATATGGTTTGCTTTTTGTTTATTTAATTTCAGTGAATTTAGTATATTTATTTATTTTTTGCTATGAAACAAGAATCCTCCTACACACACTTGGTAAATTCTGTTTTATTATAGCTAGTGAAGATGTCAGTGCTGTAGTTGGAGATGTAAATGTTTTGTTTTCTGTTTTGGCACAAGTGTTTAAATTGGACGGGGGTAAGAAAACAAACGTTCTTCCTCTGAGTGAGAGTGCAGGAGGGGTCATGGGCTCCGGAGGTACAGATGAAACTCAATGCTGCTCAGGGTTTGAGGGTCAGCTGAGTCTCCTCTGCCCACCTGTTAGGAAGTCATTCATTTCTATTCATACACTAGCATGTTCTCTCATTCTCATTCACTCTATTTCACTCTTTTTGCTCTTTAATTATGTTGTAATAGTGCCTGTAATATTGTCTATTTGTTTTCTCTTCTTGGTCATTGTCAAAATTTGATGACAAACATTTCAGTTTTTACAACTTTCTGTCATGAAAGTTTTATTTATGCTGTTTTGTTATATAAACCTCTAAATGTGATTATTTTTCCTTTTTTTTTTAAACTATATATATTTTTTTATTTGCCAGGTGCCTGAAAATATCTACAGGGTGTCCACGGGGTCTTAAAAATTCTTAAAATGCCTCAAATTTCAAAATCAAATTAAAACTTAAATTCACTGAAATATTGACTTGTATGTCTTAAATAATTTTAAACAGGTCTTAATTTTCCTATGTCCTCGTAAAGCTACTCAGTCAGGCCAACACCATCTAATCATCAACAATTCATCTCAATAAATTTTTAAACAAAACTTTTTTACACTAACACTATTTAACACTATTTAACTATGGTTTATTCTGTCTTCTTTACAAAAACATTTGTTTAAAAGTTCCCCATAAACAGAACATAGATAAATGGTGAGGACACTAACAGACTGTTGTGCATAGATTTAGTTTAGATAGTAGTTTTTAAAGCTTTTCAAAACTTTATTAAAAATAATATATGCAATAGAGTTTGCTTACTTTAGCATGTTTTTTTATAATATGTGTCTAAAAAATTTTAAATGAAAAGATTTTTGATAGGGCAAGTAAAAATCTTTTCCACAGGCCCAACTGGGCCATTTGAATAAATCCTTAGCATTTAGCCCTGTATACGTCTGAAATTTCATTCATTATGTTCTTAAAAGGGTCTTTAAGAGTCTTAAATTTGACTTTGTAAAACCCGCAGAATCCCTGATCACCTTCATGTAACATACATTTTCGTTTTTGTTTATTTATTTACTTATTCATTTATTTTTTGTTTGTGTATTGTTTTACGTTTTGTATTTTTTACCTTTTTTTTTTTTATGCTTTGGGTGTGTTTTGCCTTTTCTCTTTGGTATGTTTATTGCCTTGTTTTGTTTTGCACTTACGTGTGTTGTTGTTTTTGATTTTGCATTTTGTTTGTGTTTGTATTTTTTGTTGCTTTTAGTTTTATTTAGTTTTGTGTTTTACTTTACTTTTATTTTCATTTTGTTTTCATTTAAAGCAAAAAAGTTAATGTTAAAATTTGCTTCATTAAAAAATTCAAATCTTTTTTTTTTTTTTGCCATTTTTGTCTGAATTGTCAAGGAAAAACATTGACCTCGGTTGAATACAAAAATAGTTATGTTGAAATTGAGTCAGATTCCTAAAAATGCCTTGTCCCCTTTTACCTTTTGCTTAAATATTTTGCTTATTTTTGTTATGGTCGTGTTTACGAGAGGCAACACCGTTAATTCAAAGATTTGCACATTTTTTAATAAAAAAAAAAAAAGAATTTAATTTAATTTTATTTGTTTAATTTTTTTAAAGAAAACTCACCTGAACCTAATGCAGTATGTTAAAAATCCAATATATTTATGAGAACCACCACAGCACACTTTTCCCCCTTCATTCCATTAGACTTTTCTCACTCGTCAATTGTTTTTCCAAGTCTTACGCCACAACTTCCTCCCCCCGTGTTTCTCACCCTAGTCCTCTGCTAGCCTGTTTTCTTTTCTCTTTTCCACAAACAGCACACGCTTGCCGGCAGCACCACTGTTGTCTGTTTGGCGTCAGCTCACAATAAAGCACGCGGGGAATGTCTGTGACCCTTTGAACCTTGAGCCTTTACGTCCCGCTCTCTGTGGCCCCAAAATCCACCTCCATCACACCCGCGAGGCCCATCAGGCGCCTCTCTGCCGACCCGTCCCGTCCCGTCCTTACACGTACACGCACACTGTAAAAAAAACACTGCTTTAAAAAAAAAAAAAAAATATATATATATATATATATATATATATATATATATATATATATATATATATATATATATATATATATATATAAACATGCATCTGTAAAGTTTGATTTGGGCCTTTTTTATCTTGTTTTTGTATTGTAATGTAAATAAAACAGGCAAAATACCCTTGTAAGTGTTTCATTTATAATAGATATTTTTAAAGGATGTTTTTCTCAAGTTTTCCCAGGTTATGCGCGCAGCAAGTGAGTGGGGAAATATTTAGTTCAGACGCCATGATGAAATGGCTATAAAGATCCGAATGCATGGCGAATCGTTTAAATGACTCAGCTGGATGATTTTGTTCGCTTACAGCTCTTTTACACACTGCATTGAAGGTCATTTTCAGAAACTCATAATAGGGGCTCTTTATAACATTAACAAAAATGAATAAATACTGTAATAAATGTATTGATCATGTTATTAAATACATGGATGTATACAACCTTGTTGTAAAGTGTTAACATTGTTATTTTATAAAAAAAAAAAAAAAAGTAAAATATATTTTAAAAAAAATGTTTGCAACTGTTAATGTAATCGATCAACAAAGGCCTGGGAAGTTTGACCAAAATTGTGAGAAATAAAGTAAGAGAATGAGGTATGAGAAAGTTTATTTAAGGGTAATGATATCTATTATGATATAGTTTTATACCTTTTTTTAGTAACTTTCATATAGTTGTAGTTAAGTTCAAAGGTAATTATTCCAGAAAATGTACAAAATGGTTTTATTTAATAAATAAGCTTGAATATTTAAGAATAGAAAAGGACTTCATGTTATTTTTGTATTTTATCTTTAATATTATTTAGTAAATATAAGTAAATAAATATAGTAAATAAAATATGACGAATGTACGGATGAACAACAAATTCCACTTCATGTCACTTTTTATGTGAAAAGATCTTATTATTTTAAATGAGGTATCTCAAGTAACATCTTACAGATATGAAGTATATCCTAAGAAAACTTAAATATGAAAATCTAAAATATTAAACACTTTAAGGAAATATCAAACAGTTTTTTCCTTTAAAAATTCAAAGTATAAACCACCGCACTGCCAGTCTCCAATAGAGCATTTTTCTCAGCCTTATGCATGATGCATGTGAGTTGGCCACGCCCAGTTATTTAAATTTAGCATTAAAAATTATTTTACAATTCACATTTCATTCCATGGTAACTACATATACCATCATACTGCCCAGCGCTACACAGAAGTAGAATGGTGATAACTATGATTTTTTTTAATATACACCTGCAGTGTCTTGCCTTAATGCTGCACAAGTCTTACATTCCTTGTTCTTAGCATCACTCATTATGTGTTGTGTGTTAGCATTACTCATTGTCTTTTCCCTTGAAGGCTAGGGAATGTCTTCGGCTTGATCCAGACCAGGGGTCTTTGACAGGAACTTTAAAAAGCAGGCAAGGCCCTGTTAAAGTGCACTTATCCATAAAGCTTCACATTCCTCCCCAAGGCCTCCTTGTGCGAAACAGCAACTTTGGCCAAACGCTTCATTCACGTCATTCTCAAACTCTCTCCAAATATGTGGTGTTAAGAGATTGAGGTCAGGTCCTTATCGCAAAGTGCGTTCATGTCTATTTACACATCACCTTTTAAACTCCTCAAATGCTGCTTTGAATACCACTGCTGTTTTGTATTTAGTGTTTTTTTTTAAGTGTTATTTCTTGTAGTTTTTAAAAAGAAGAGTAATTCAACTTTTGATTTGGTTCGTTTTGTCACCCTTATGTTGGGAAATATTTATATTCATTAATTTATTTGTTTATCTCTTTTACTTTTTATTTTATTTTTTGTATTCTGAAAGAAAGGAATAATATTTAATGAATTCGTAGTTTTTTGTTTTCGTTTTTTGCATTTTGTGTTTTTTTTTTTATATATTTTTTTTTTTGTAAACTAAGAGCAAAAGCTTTTGGTTTGTCTGATTTGTTTTTATTTCATTTAGTTTGTGTGTGTTTAGTTTTATGCTCTTAATTTGTTTGTTTTGTTTAATTTGTGTTTTGGGTAATTTTTAATAGAGAAATACCACTTAATTTCATGTAAGTAGTTAAATTTTTTTGATGTCTGTGAATATATTAGCAGTTTTAAATATCATTTTTGTTTTGTTTTGTTTTGATAAGGTTGTTTTTGTTTATTCTTTGTTTTGGGTTTTATTTGTTTTATTTTTTCTTATTAAAAGTAAAGGATTTCGTTGTTTTGATTTGGTTTAATTTATACTGTAAATGTTTTTGTGTTGTCATTCATACAGTACTTTTTTCAGGTCCGTGTACTCACCTCAAAATATGTTAATTAGACACTGCTTTAAATATATAGCAATACCATATTGATCTGTTTTTAGCAATAATTTTACGAGATTTTGTCTAAAGTCTTGCTTTGAATACACCAATTTCTACTCAAATGAATCACTTTTAAAGATGAAAACCAATGAAATCCTGGTTCCAAGTAAGGGTTATATGGTAACATTCCTGTTGTCTTTCTAGCTCACAATTAGCGACAAGCTCATTGTGTGCGCCGCAGTTTCCCACAGCTACTTTGCGGTCGATTTGGTATTACCAAGTTCGAAAGCAGATTATCCAGCATTTGTGTAGCAATGGGGTTTAGCTTAAATTAAATCCCACACAGTGACCCTCTTGTTTCTGTGCATTGGTGAATTTGCCTACATTGCTCTCTGATGTTTGTAAGTGACTTGTTTTTTCTGCTTTTAAGCCTGTTAGCAAGCAGTCATTCTAAAGGACTTACGCCGGCTGAAAAGCTCTAAAATGTGATTTGAAGTTAATATGAAGTTTAGCCTTGTATACAGGAAGGGATTAGTGTAATTTTGGGTTTGTTTGAAGTAATTCATACATTGTGTATAAAGTGATTGTGCTAATAATGTTTATACGAGATGGTAAAGTGAGTTAAAGATAATGACTATCCACCTTTTTATCATGATTTACTGAAGACACCCACTATAGTATCATTCAGTGTGACAACTGAAAATTCAAATGAAAGATTTTAATAATTTAAAATATATAATAACATTTATTAAGATCCCCTTATGCTTGCATATTTGCATAAATATCTACTGAATGATGATGGAAAATTATTTCACCCATATCTGTGACACTATACTTTCATAAATGTTCTAAGAAACTTTAGAGAAAAGGCTTTACTTGTATTTAATGTGTTCCTGTTATTGACTTAATAACAGTATAACAAGACAGGAAGTTCACAGTCAGCATGTGGCCTCTTTTCCATCAAGTCCGGATACGAGATCACGTTAGCACAGAACTGAGAGAAACATCCTCAACCTGAGAAATGACCCGAGGTCAGAATCTCTTCATCTCCTTGCACTCCAAATCATTATTTAGAAATCCTGGAATGGTACCAAATGACAACCGTTTTTTATGTTTTATTATCTCAGAGTGATTTTTGGTACTTGCATGTGAGAGTTCACAAGACGATCATGCTAACACATACCTAACTATAGTAGAAAATGAAAATACCGTGAGGAAAATACACATATGTGCACTAGAGGTGTTTATGGGTTCACTTTGATCCAAAACCTGATGTCCAGCATGAGATCCGAGAATGTTTGTGTTCGGCATGGACCGGTATAAGATTCTGACGGTATGATAACCTTGGATAAAAATATCCCGGATTCACGGTGTTGTGATTACTGCTCTCAAATATGTTTTTTTAATGTCTGAGTAAAAAATGTAAACTTTTTTCCACATTGAACTCAATACATTTTATTTTGAGAAACTTCTAAAATATTTTGGAGTAGTAAACTTGTCAGGCTAAATAATTAAAATGAATTATTGACTTCTGCTTTCTTCATTAGTTTCAAAAACACAGATTTCATTACAATATGAAAGGGAATCATTGGATATCTTTTCTGCTGGAGATACTGCTGTCCTAAAAAACTTAAAACTTTAAAAAAAAACTTACATATTACAAAATTTTGCCAGTTTTAAAACCTTGACTCTTCCAAACCGCGGTATACCTTGAAAATGGTTATTATCCCATGCCTAGTTCTGTTTAATTTCAGACAGACACAGGACACAAGTTTGATTTTAGTGGCCTTGGGTATTAAGAAATGTTTTAAAAACACCTGATATAAGACTCAAAAACTTACTGGATGTAATGAGGTCACAGTTGTTTTTTGTGTGCAGAAGCCCCTTGTTGTAGATGGAGTAAATAGTCTTGCAGATCGCACCAATTAACTAATCTTTAGCTGTCTAAACAAAGCAAATCTTTGTATTGAATAGCTCATTTGAGGAAAACAGTCCAAATTGAGAAAAAGACCAGTGTTTTACTCTTTTATTAAAAAAATGTGTAATGATTGGGTATTTTAACATAATTAGACCGGTCTCCAATTTCTAATACCTTTTTATCTTCCTGACATCCTGACTCGTGACAGTTTTCTAGACCTCGAGTTAGCATATTCAGACACTACAGCGCTCTGAAATCTCATTATCTCTTCTTCGATGGCCATTGCATGATTGTATTTTTAGAAACCTGCGCCACTGCTGGAGGGGAAATTGGTTGCTTGCTTCACCTCTGCTTCCCCCACATCTCTCATGAACACTGCATTCATCCCACTCGCTCTGCCTCTGTCTCTTTGTGCTATTTACAGACTACCTCATGTGAGGGCAATGAGTTAGGAAACACACTTAACAAGCGCTTCACTGATGTTCCCTGATTTTGCATGGATCAATAAGATTAGCCAGAATCAAATTACAGGATGTGAATCTTTTAGAATTGACTGGCACGACACAAGTCATATGTCCTGCAATGTTCTCACTGTGTTTTGGACAGTTGACACTGCCCTCATTCTCTTAATTTTGCGCTACCAGATGTGTTGAGGTCAAATGTGGGACTCTCTGAGTGTAAAATAAGAAGATACAAACTGGCAAACAAGAAACCATCTTTAATCATAAAATAAAAACAACAAAATAGTTTAGAGTTTAGTGGCAATGCCTCATGGATGACCCACTCCTAAATGTAATCAAAAGAGCGACATAAATGTCCCAATAAATGGCCTGCACTATTGTTGTCACTCTTTCTTTTATCCTTTTTGAACTCCTGCGTTGGACTGAAGTCTAATGTGGCACATGGGTAACGCTTATTACCACCAGAATCACTCCAATCCTATTGGTCTCTGCTCTGATTCCCTTGAGATTCCCTCAACCATGTCACCTAGTGTAAAAGACAGATGAGGTGATATAAAACCGAGACGAGACGAGAGTCTGTGCCATTTGCCTCATAGTTAGAGCTCCGACATGTAGCACTACTGTACAGAGCTTTCAGTCAATCCAGTACAATTCCTGGCACAAGGTCCTTGATAAGCTCTGTTCCCCTCTTTCTGCTCCCTGTGTTTTTCCTGTCTACATGCTCTACTCTCCTGTCAAATTAAAGGTGTAAAAATATTATTTGAAAAAAAGAGAGACAAGGAGTGGCAAAGGTGAGAAAGGAAAAAAAAAATCCAGAACTTTCTGCCACCTGATCCTCCACACTTGTGGTGCCTCTTGGACACCAGTTGCTGGATTGATACAGAACCTTTGTTGGTTGATGACTGCTCTTCCAATTACTGGTTCCTGAGAAAGAGCCGTCCATTCCTTTGCTCCTACTACAACTCCTTATGACAGTTGACGGCAGCAAGCCTTGGGCATCTGACAAACAACAGTGACCCTTGTGTCACCTTGTGAACAGCAGTCACCCCTTCATGACACCAGTGAGTGTATCTAGCAAGTTGCTCCAGTGTACTTGCAATAAGCAACCATGGTGTAGCATTCCCTGCTAGCCCATCCTATCTGGCACTTCCTCTGTAAGACTTGGGACCAGTGTGGTACTCAGGTGATGATTGCCGCTCACTCCCATTTGTCAATTTGGCGGATCAAATATGAATGCTATCGCAATACACATAATTGAGGGGTTACATCATGCATGGAAATTGTATCAAGCACAGGTACGGGTAATCATTACTACTGAAATCTGGCTAGACAAACTAAATGCTTCCAAATTACCACCCTTCATGTGGTCTAGGAATGGGTAGGATGATGAACTAGTCATCCAATGGAAAAGTGGATGAGTTTTGAGATGTTAAATTTGTTGAGAAGGTTTTAGCTTGCAAATAAACTCCTTTCTGGAGACAAATCTCCAAATTTGGGGGGCTAATTTGTGCATTGTAGCCCAAATCATCTCTGTGTTCTCATATTGCTTAATATTTCCCATTTATTTCCCTTGGCGTAAAGTTAACACCAACCCAATAACCTAGGCAGCTGAATCCTGCCAAGTGTATCTTTGTGTTTGTATTATGTCTCCACCCCAGAGTGAAAAAAACAGGTGTTCTTGAGTAATGGGGTTAAAAAGGGGTCATTAGGCCAAGTGATGATCACAAGTAGGTGAAGTCATTATGAGGGTCACACAGCAGGAGCCCTTGTTGAATCAGATACCACAGGAAGAACTGCTTT
The DNA here is from genome assembly GCA_903798195.1 of Danio kyathit. Taxonomy (NCBI): domain Eukaryota; kingdom Metazoa; phylum Chordata; class Actinopteri; order Cypriniformes; family Danionidae; genus Danio; species Danio kyathit. Next base: position 22,107,820 of record LR812543.1, on the reverse strand, counting down.
AAATTTGAAATTACTGTATTGTTGATTTCACTTTGGGTTGGGGAAGTGCTCAGTTGCACGAATTGTTCTGTTGTGGCCAATGTCGTAATTCCGAGATTAAATTGATAAAAGTTGTTCACGCCCTCTGGGGTCTCTGCTGCCTGATTACTTTAAGTAAACAGTCACTCTGACTTTAGCTTGCAGTAAGAGGGATCTGTTTGACCTCTGTCTGACCTTTGAGGAGGTGATGGAAGAATGGCGTAGGTGATTCTCTCATGTTTACTCACCCAAGTGTGTCTACATTTTTTCCAAGCCAACGCAAAAAAACATCCGCCTCTTCTCTTGCCGGTACGCTTTCCCATCATTCCCTTGACCCACGCTGACCCCCTCGGGGCAGCAATGGGGTCAGGTGTCAGTCCCAAAGCTCAAGTTCCAATGCATTTTGGACATGCCTTAGCATTTTTTTGTTCTTCCTGTGTTTTTTTTCCCTTCTAACAATTATCCATCACTGTATAGCATATGGAAGCAATGGGAAGGAGATGCCAGTCTTTTTTTGGTAGGGCTAAAATTAGCCACTCATTTCACATCTTTGAAATAGGTGTATGTGATATCCTGGAGATGTCCAAAACTCCGGTTTTGCTGATACTCTCTGCTCCTGTCTACTGTCAGGGAAAGCTATGCTGTAGTCTGAGCTTAAGTGTCATGTTAAACATCTTTTCTGGGAATGGAAAAATGGGATTCCATCCTATTTCCAGATGACCGTGTTCGTTCCTCAATGTTCTTCATTCTAAATATGGGTACATGTTTTCATAGTATTATGACCAATATCAGAAAGTAAAATATTAGAGCAGTTCAATGCAAATGTCAACCATGCCATATAAAAATTAAGTTTTCACCAAAACACTTCCTATGTTGTTTGTGTAGGCTTGTATTTTACAGTACTTTAAAAATGCTTAAGAATGTTTCTGTCAATATGTTGGAATAATTATATTTGATTTACCAAAGTCACACAAGTGCCAATTTCACATCTGTCACATCCATAACGGAAAGGCGTCACATCCAACGAAGCGTTTTCCTCATAAACGCGTAAAATAAAATAAAATCAATAATTTTTGTTCTATAGAGAGCCAACTCTCATCCTTTTGATTAGCATTGTTTCTTTTTGGCTGTGCAGTTTAATTCACAGAATTTCTTCAAAGAATGTTGTAGATTGTAAACTCGCATACTTTTTTTGGTCACATAACGCATGTTTATTTTCCTCATTTAAAATATTAAAATTGTTTACAGATTAATATTTTTCTGATCCCATAACTCTTGGTTAGTTCTTTTGAAAATATAAACAGATGTTTCAATATAAATTTAACATAGACTTTCTCTGTGTATTTATGTTTTAAGTTTTTACGGAAAATGTCACACCCATAACACTGGAATTGCACATTAGTATTTGTATTAGTATTATTAGTGGTGGTGTATAAATGATTTAATTTATAATAATAATATATTATATTCTAAATCATAAAAAATATTTTATTGGAATAAGTTTAATGGAAGTCATGTTTGTAGAAATGCATATGTGGCCCCATAAATGTAGTGTATTGTGCACCCATAATTAATAAAAAATGTAGCATGCTCTTTATATTAGTTGTATAATTCTGAACATCACTTTGCTGTTGAGAATAAACACATTTGACCTCTAGCAGTTGTTACTAAGATTACATTGCCATTAGGTATTTTGACTTTTTCATTTAAATAAATGTAATTTCCATCATGTTTTTCGGGTTAATTTAAAGCTTAGACAATGGCACTTTAGCTCTTAATGTAACACTATTGGAATGCACAGGCCTTTTGAGACCAAATGTTTTAACACTTTTTTTTTTTTTTTTAAAGCTCTTGGGTTTATATTAATCATCAGATCGTGGGAACTAACAAAGAAAGAGACCAATACAGGCGTGATTTTTCTGCATTTGGCCTAATCGGCTTGCTCTTAAATGAAAAGATTTCAGTGTTGGTTTTTACGTGAGCAAGACCGTGCATCAGCTTACAGCCAGACAGATAGCCTCTTAAAGTCGGAGCTAAAATGAGATGAGAAGGTTTGCTGTTTGTTAAAGATCTTGATAAACTCTTGTCAATGTTTTATTCTTTTTTCTTTAGGGGTAGAAAATTTAAAATGGTGTGATGGGCTATTAGTGAACATCCTGATGCCATGAAGACAGCTGAGGGTGACATTTACACACACATATATTTTTTTTTTTATCAATAACAAAATTTACACACAACAAACATGACAGTGTTGAGAAAGTGGTGAGACTTATAAAAGCAACATATCGATATGAATACGTTTACACCAACTGTCCTGTTTGGTGCTTCGGTCATGTCACATCATGTGTTATGTGTATATTCCTTTACAGCCTAAATTGCTTTAATGTTTGCTCTTATAGGCTGTTTCAGACTGCTGAATTGAACTCTGAAAGTTATTTTACAGCATCAGGAACATTTCTTCAAAGCATTAACCAATAGTAGTTTAGATGTTTATCACCTAGAGCTAAATTTTATAAGAAATTCCTGAAAGTAATAAGTTCTGTTTGTTTTTTATTACTGAATTGAACTGTGTTGTATTACGTAATCACCCTCCATCAACTCTAGCTTGAAAGTGTAGCAAAGATTTGGTTGGCTCTGGAAAATAACTTTAAACTTTAGTTTTGTGATTTCAGCCTGCCATTAGAACAAACTCTAAAAGGTTCTGTTATGTAATCGCCAAGAACCAATGGTAGTTCTTAGGCATTTCCTTTCCAGAGCGAAGTTCTGTAAATTGCTGAAAATGGCTTTAGGGCTTTTTTTTGTTCTCAACAGCCTGCCAAAAAAACAAAAATTCTGAAAATATTTTCAAAAAGCAAAAATTCTAGAACATGAATTTTGACGTTCTGAAATCAACTTTTTACTGAGTAATCAACACAAAACAGAGGTAATTTATGATACTCCCAGCTGGAGCAAAGCTTTCAAGAAGGTTCCATAAAATAACTTTTTCTAAACAGCCTGCAAAAGCAGACATTTATAAAAAGTTAATTTTAACTTCTAGAAATCTGTAACTACTAGAATGGCCATAGCGGTAATTCTGATTTGAATATTTTTTCAAATTCAACGCTTCTCTTTTTGAATTAAACTTTGAATGTCTGTCGTTATATTTTATGAAGTAATTGTTCTAGCAATACAATCTTTTGTTGTATTAGGGCATACTCACACTCGGCACAGTTGCCTTAAATAATGCCGAATTATGCTTGTTCCCTCTCCTCTCTCGCCCAACGGCCTGCACTCACACTGCATTTTACCTTCCGTGCCGGAGCACGCTTACGTCATCAATGATGTGACTGTTTAATTTAACAGGAAGAGAAGCACTCTCTCTCAGCACAGTGGAGATTGCTTTAGTTATATCATTTTGTATTATTTTAGTCGTTTGGGATGCAGTGACATGCAGTCCAATATTTTGCCGAACAGATCCTTCACTTTTGACTCATAAATTATCCCCCTCAAAAAAGTGCTGCATGTGTTAGGAGGTTTGCTGACGTGCAGTGAGGGGTTTGCATCTTTGATAAACTATGACATTTCGCGTTTATTGAAAAGTAATGAAACCCATATGAAACAGTCCCTTAAAAGTGACGTTACGTCTTCAGTTTCTTTGCTTAGCACTCACACTACAAGTGTACCACACTTTGGCTCACCTTTTTCAACCGGGCCAACTGAACCGGGAAACCCACCCAGACACTGTTCAGATAGCCTAGTGTGCACACTTATAGCCAGCGATTAATTTGTTCCAAAACCACCCCTCCTTAGCGTGATGCTAATCTGTTGTGATTGGACAGATGACAGTCTGTTGCGATTGGTTGACAGTTATCAACATGAGACAGAGTGAATGCCCACCATGGCTTATCAACAATTTTGAAGTAGTCAGAGTGCAGTGTATGTGTGAGCATACCTGCCAACACTCCCGTTTTTCCTGGGAGTCTCCCGCATTTCAGAACCATCTCCCGCCACCCTCCTGTTTTGTCATTTATCCTGGAAAATTCCCGTAATTTTAACCACCCATTCCCACGGTCCTCAGCATTTTGGTACGGCCTGTGAAACCCACTGTTGAGAACCTGGTACTGTGGTGTTAGTAACTATGAAGCGCGTTTCTGGCCGCCACTGTGATTCGATCCTATACCAATGTTGGCGACCTGAAACGCGCTTCATAGTACTTACTAACACCACAGTACACAGTACCTGGTTCTCAACAGTGTTATTCAGACACTTCACCCCCGAACCTAACCTCCCTGGTCTCCCGGATTTTCAGGGACAAATGTTGACAGGCATGTGTGTAAGCCCAATGCAGGAGTGAAGAGCTAGGGTAAACACTAGCATATTGCTCTATTCTTAACCATAAGTAAAAACAGTGACACACATTCAGTATTAATGCACACAGTGGCAAAAGCTGAACTATTCTGAAACTTGACTGCTGCACGTGTGTAGGAACAGCTGACGGTGACCATAGCAACGACAAACGGCAGTGGAACATGAGCTCACAAACGCATTTAAATCTGTATACAAAGTGGCACGCGTCGCATTTTGAACGTGGCATTAGACGTGATATGAGAATATAAAGAGTTAACCTGATACAGTGCAAGCGGTTACAGCAAAACACAATTAAATACATAATTTGCAATCTAGAGAAAACATGGAGGCCACCATTTTAATTGCACTTAAGTTACTTACACTTGTGAAATGAAGGAAGAAACTGGTCCACGAACTGTGTACTGTAAAGTTCCTGTCAAGCTCTGACAAAGTCCCATATATCAATAGTGTTTTCTGATCCTTCCTATAACAAACGGCTGACGTATGCCCCGTTGTAAGCGTGTAGGTTGCTGAAGCACTCGTCAGAAAAATGACAGGAACACAGCACAAGGCTGGGGCTATAATGCTGAGGTATTTTTGCAAAAATAAGCCTCAAACCCTGACTCTTTACAGTTTCATCTTTGGGTAGAGAAAATAACACTAACATTCCCCTCACACTTCTAATAATATCCAGCTGAGCACAGCGTCTACACGACTTGATTCAACCGGCGTCTGCTACAGTGTTGTTCTTCTTTTTCTTTGCTACTGTGTTTGTGGGTGGGGCTGGGGGTTTCAATTTTCCCGGGTTTGCACATGCAACAATTAGGCAGGGCTTAAGCTCCGTATCAACGTCATGCTGTCATGGCTAAAGACTTATTATCAAGATGATTCATTTGAAGCACGATGAGTCGACTCTTTCGTAGAATCAATAGTTTTAAACACGGTGCACTTTCAGATTTAAGCCTTAGCCCTAGCTGGATATTTCACTTCACTTGAGCTGTGTTACACACTACATGGAAGGTCATTTTCAAAAACCCATAATAGGGGCTCTTTAAAGTCTGAAAGGCATATCTGAATTAAAGTTATGTTTTTATTTAAATTAGAACAGTTTTATGGGTTTTATTTTTACCAAGTTTTTAAATTACTTAGTAAGTATTGGTCAAAATAACTGTTGTTCTAGTGTTAAATGACACTTGACTTTTACATGACAAACAACATATATAGCAGCGTACAAAAAGTAGAAGATTGCACCTGTAGTTTTACATGTTGAATTTGAATTGCAGATGTCATACCTATTTAGAGAAACAGGAAGCTAGTCTCTGTAATCTGCCGCCTCTGGCACCGGCTCAAATGAGAGGAAGCACAGGGGAGCCTTGATACTCTGTTTTATGGGGTTGACCTGCGGATGTGCTGAGCTCAAGAGCCTGTGGCCTTTTCACATGGTGACACTATTCTGAGCCTCCATGGCGCTGATATCATCTCCTCCAAACTCGCTCATCTTGCTACACAGGGAAAAGAGGAGAAGGGTTTTTTTTATGAATCAATATAACTATAATATTGGACATTTAACTGTGCATGCTCATTTCCACCTTTTTTACATTTATATTTCTTTTTGAGTCATCTAATGGCCAACTAAAGATATGCACAGTATAACATATCTTTGAAAACACTAGTAATGTAATATCCCTGTTGAATGAAGTCTTTAACCATCTAAGAAAATGGTAAAATAACAATATAGAATTAATATAGTCATGATTAGTAATTTTAAATATTTTCATTTAGAAAACTAATCATTTTAAGTAGCTTTATTATAACTGTCAATCATTATTCAGTTTAGTACTTTTATTATTATTATTATTATTATTATTATTATTAATAATAATATTATTATGGGGCAGTGGGTAGCACGATCACCTCACAGCAAGAAGGTCGCTAGTTCGAGCCTCGGCTGGGTCAGTTGGCATTTCTGTGTGGATTTTGTGATGGATTTTTGATGTTCTCCTTGTGCTGGCGTGGGTTTCCTCCGGGCGCTCCGGTTTCCCCCACAGTCCAAAGACATGCACTATAGGTGAATTGAATAAGCTAAATTGGCCTTAGTGTATGTGTGTGAAAGAGTATGTATGGGTGTTTCTCAGTGTTGGGTTGCGGCTGGAAAAGCATCCACTGCGTAAAACATATGCTGGATAAGTTGGCAGTTCATTCCACTGTGGCGACCCCATATCAATAACGGGACTAAGCTGAAAAGAAAATGAATAAATTTATAATTATATATTTTTAAATGATTGACTAAATTGCTTATTATTATTTTTAAATATATACAGTGGCGCCCCCAGAAAATTTGTTAGGGGTGGCCAGAAGAGGCCACACCAAATCTTTGGGTGGCATACAAAAAATAATGAATTCAGTGTAATGTTATATTTTTGTTTTAGGTAAATGAAATAATGTGGTTTTAATTCATTTAATTAATTACTCTTCCAATTTACTATTGCAATTTATTCCTTGAAATAATTCAGCAAGTATGTGTGTTCCTTTTTGAGCCACAATATTATTAATACAGCTTCTTCTGTTGATGTACCTTAATGTAAATATTAAATTGCCATTGCTGTCTATTGAAGATGTGTGCGTGCTGTCAACAATGATCGGGGAGGGGCCGTGAATCTGCTACGTCAGTGGCACCAATCAGTCCACAATAATTTAATGGCTGCTATTTATTTATTTATTGAAACATCCTGAATTTTACGTGATCACAATTAAATTAATAATATCAACAGCAAAATCATATTGGGGTGGGGCGCCCCTGAATATATATAATATTAATAATCATAGTCATTCAAAATTGTATAATTTAATAATTCTACACGATTACTGATCGTAATGTAAACATTGTATTATTTCATTTATTTGATGTTTTGTTTGAAATGACTATAATTACTTACCAGTTAAGTCATTATTAATAATGATGAATTAATAAATAATGATACGAGTGATATTATTATTCAATATTTTTTCTTTTTTAAGTGTATTCATAGTTAATTGAGTTATTTTAATTATAATTATGTAGTATTTTAATAAAATAATAAGCCATTGATATTTAAATATTGGTGAATCCGTAATAAAAAAAAATGTTTCGCAAACTCTATAACTTGGCTAAAATTGGCTATTTTAAAATGCAGTGACAACCTTTCGAATCTTTCTTTTGGAACTCCTGGTGTGTAATAGGAACAGGTTGAACCTTCCACCACACCAGTCGCCAGCGCCCATCTCTCTTGGGCTGATTTGACGTGAAGGCTCTGTCTGGCCGGTTTAGGGAGTAATGGTGGAGTTGAGAGGCTGCATGCTGAGACTGAGGCTCCCTGACGGAGCTCTGTGAAGGGCAGAGGCTCAGCTGGAGCCCAAAACACCTGCTGCTGGAGCTGTCAATCAAACAGCTGAACTTTCACTCTGCACTGCACTGCCTTCTGCAAGATTAAAAACTCACCACTGAGAAAAAAAAAGAAAACACTACCTGTCAGAAGTCTGGGTTTTCAAAAAAGACTATTCTGCATTCATTTGGTCATAAATACACAAAGTACACTGTAAAACGTTTACTCAGCTTAAATCGAGTCAAGTGCAGTACTTGGGTTTAAAGTTGAGTCAACTCAACAAAAAAAAGCTGTGCAGCAAGTTGCCTTAGAATTTTAAGTTGTCTTTAAAAAAATATATATACAGTGTAAAAGTGTGAAATATAATTAATCAAAAGTAAGTTTTAATATTAAGTGTAGTTTAAAATGTATTTTATTCAAAGCTGTATTTTCAGCATCATTATTTCAGTCTTCAGTGTCACATCATCCTTTAGAAAGCATTATAATATCGATTTGGTTTAGTTATAATCAGTTATTATTAGTACTTAATTATTATTAATAATTCCTTATCAGTGTTGAAAAAGTTTATTATCCTGCATGATACTTTTTATTTTTTAGGATTTTTTGATGAAACGAAAGGCAAAATAACAGCATTTATTTTAAATAAAAAGATGTATATCTAAATATAAATATATCTTATATAAGTATAAATATCAGTTATAAATGTATATTATGTAAATATCTTAAAATGTTAATGTGTTCTTGATTGATAAAAGTAAATGTATTTTTAATAGAAATGGTTAACAGCTCAGATATGAAGTATAGCAGTATATAACTGTATTTAATACCGATAATAATATTAAAAGACGTCTGAAGATTAAAGTAATGATTTTGATTAATGACTTTAAATTTAAACTACAATAAACTAAATAAGAAAGCCGTTATTTAAGGTTTTACTATATTTTTGAGCAGAATAGGCCAATGTTTTTAAAACATTTAAAAATCGATTCCAAACCTTTGACGGGTAATGTACATATGATTTTTTTTTCAATAAGACTTGATTCACTGATCCAGCAGTTGGTATTTATTAATGGCTCATACACATGAGCTTTAATGGTTCAGCCAGCTCCACTTACTTGTTTTATGTATTAAGCTCTGTCTAATGCGGAAATGGTTTACTAGCATGTCAGTCGAGTGCGTCATTTGACATGTGTTTGCAGAGAGGGGTAAATATTATAAAAAGTGGATAATTCTTTGAAAGCGGATTTAAAATAGGTTAATGATACAGAAAGACGCACTCCAGACTCTTGCGAGGGACACAGTATTAGACTCAGCGGGGAGCTGAAAAACAAGCTGGAGAGCAAGTGCAAGATTGTTTTTCAAGTCTTTCAAGCTACATAATATAAAATCAATCTTTTTTGTTTATTATTGTTTCTTATTACTTATGTATATAATCTTATATATTAAATTTTATTATACGTTTAATATTAGTATGATGCATAATAAATTATTTTATTATTATTATTCCATATCTATGCTCAGTGAATCATTAATTGGAGATTCACTCTGACCGGATCATTTGGCTCAGTGAAATGTTAACTGGAGATTCACTCCTACCAGATCATTTAGATCAGATAGTAGACCAGATCATTTCGAATCTTTAAATCTTTGACTCTATCTCTTGAGTCAGTAAGTTGTTAGCTGGAAATTTGTTCTAACTGAATCATTTTGATCAGTGAATCCTTAACTGGATACTCTTGCTGTGTCCTAATTTGAAAAGTACATATTTAAGTGTGTAACAGAAGAGTGTTCAAGCTTTGGGACATACTGTACTACTTCCTCGTTAACAGATCGTTATGTCGCATAGTTACGTCCCCTGTCAATCATGTCGACACATCACACACATATCTTTTGTATTTTATTACCTACATTATTGGAGAAGCAGCAGCTCCTCAGGTGTTTGGATAATTATGCATTCAGAAGTTAATGTCCAAACATATATTGTTATAAGATCACATTGATGAAGTATATCATGAAAAACATGATTTAAAATTTTTCCAGTTTTTAGATATTAATTAATAGTCGTTCAAGCAACTTTAGTGAAGCCTCTTTCCTCCCCTACTTGACGGTTGGTCTTGCGCATCTGCCATGTTTGTAGTTTATTTACACTTTTTACCCATGTTTGTAGTTGTAATTAAATTCACATCCAATGTGCAATGCATTGTAGGCAATATTAGTTGTTAGAGTATGGAGTGTTCTACACTTTGATTTTTTACCGGAAATAGTAAACCATGCAGGAACCTTTGGCATACTCATTTCAACACATTATGGTTTGAGACATACTAATTCTATTTTCGAATACTATTTAGGACGGATAGTATGCGAATTGGGATGCAGCATCTCTCAAACTGTATCATTTGAATCAGTGAATCGTTAACTTGACATTCGGATCATTTGTATCAATGAATCATTAACTGCAGACTCACTCTTACTGGATCATATGAATCAGTTACTGGACATTCACTCAGACTGCATCATTTTATATAATTCGGTCTTTAACTAGAAACTTGACTAGATTATTTGAACTGATTTAATAGGTTAACTAAAAAGAATCTGTTCGTTCATTAGTCTGACAAAACACATTGAAATAGCAGGTTTTAATTGGTATCAACGTGTTGTCTCATTTCAGCACTGCCACTGAGTCATAATTGGAAGTCGTGCCTCACTAATCACGATGTTCTGTCACAGCTAATGTGGCTTTGAATCAGTCTGGAGTCCTGGTGGCTTTAGAGCAGGTCATTTCTGACAATGTCCCACTCTTAAATGGAAAATCCACAGTCTTCTGGCTCTGTCTAAGCCGCAGCTGTGCTCAGCCGACGTTGAGCAAGAGAGTTCCAAATTAAAGCAGAAGTGGGTGATGGAAAGAGAGAGAGAGAGAGAGGGTGGAAGAAAGAAATAAGAAGGAGTTGAGATCGGAAACAGAAGTGCTGACTGCAAAATGTTGGCAAAGTTTTAGTTCAAAACACGAGTTATGAAGAATATCTCTGAAGTTTTTATTGTTCTCATTTAGTGTACTGAAAAAATTTGCTACATTTTTTTGAAGGTAAGCAAAGAATTTATATGGGCTAGGGCTGGGAGTAATGGCCTTTTTTAAAAAAATCCCCTGATTTATTTTTTTCTACAAATAATCGATTTACGATTTAAATAGTTTTTTCCTTCCAACACGATAAATAACTGGAGTTGAAGGTTATTAACTTATATAACCTTATCATAATTATGAATAATTATATGATATAAAATGCTAATGCAAAAAAACTGCCATTTAAATATCAAAATTCTCAAGCTCCATTTAAAATTGCATACAAGACTTTTATAATAATAATAATAATAATAATAATAATAATAATAATAATATAAATTACACCATTTTATACAACTACAGTGAAAGTAAATTACACAGACCCTTTAGTTTTTTGCAATTCCGCAATCGCTGAATACAACGCAAAACCAACAAAAAGTCACAAATTTTTGCTATTCTGCAAAATTCTTAATTAAATGCAATAAAATATCAAAGAATGTAAATAACCTTATCAAACATCCAATTCCAAACCATATAATCAAATTATATTTATTTCAGTTTGCAATGAATTGTTTTACATGACTTATAGACATTGCATACGCAGCGCACGTGATTTATTTGAGTGTCTTTCGGAAAAATAATGTCTCACCTGCTCCCTCACAATCATTACATTACATGGAAGTGGGCGGAATTGTTTTGCAGCCTGTGCAGTAAGCAGACGCCGATGAAGTGCGAGTGATTTACATGTGAAGTCAATGCAAAGATGCGATTAGACATCCTGTGGCACGAATTGGGCAATTGTGTGTTTGACGCGCTTCAGATTGCAAAAGAAAATGGGAGCAAACATCTAACAAATAGAGCAATGGAACAAACAGATACACGAGCAGCTTACATTGATGGCCGCTGGATGTGACTGAATTGAAGGATATTATTAGGGCTTTACATGTAAGGCTGGTATTATGATGCTCGTGAAATCAATTAATGATTTCGTTTAACTCTTTCGCTGTCATTAACGAGAGAAAATGCTTCCCTGCCATTGACGAGTTTTACAGCAATCTGTGTTTTAGATGTTTTATAGTAGAGGAAGCCCTAACGCAGGTCCTGAGGGAGGTTCATGTCAGATGCTCCAGGGAGTAAAATCTGAGAGAAAGAGAAAGTAAGATTGTGGATAAAAATAAGAGTTATACAAGCTTCCTGTGGCTTAATCCCTAATGTTTTACACCTGTTTTAGATCTTGATCAAGAAGCTTTATTTTTATGATTTGTGTGTCATGATGTCAGATTGCACACCTAATAACACCTAGTAAGCTACCTAATATGGTAAATAAGAGATAATTTTTTAGATTTATATATATATATATATATATATATATATATATATATATATATTTAATCACAAAATTGTCTGCAAATTTCTGGGAATTACCACCACAAAGTCATTTTTATCGCAAAAAATCACAAACAAATCATGAAAATCTAAGCGGGTTGTCTGCAGTGAAAGTAAACTCCTAATGATTGTTAAAAAGATTATTTATTTTATTTGTTTTTTTTTTTTTAACGAGCACGCATTCAGGGGTTTATTCATTTTTATTTTGTGTTATATCAGTTCATATAAAGTACTCGCATTAGGCTAGTGGGTTGCATTTTATTGCTTTTATTTGCGTTCGCTGCATCTGGTAGATTAGTCTATAGTCTAGTGCACTGAGCCAATTTTGTCAGTGTTGATTTTTACAGTAATGAACATCTTTGCGGCTGGGTTATGTCACTTATTTGGAAACAGCAACGTTGGATTCCAACATCAGATCAGTAACAGTTCCTCTTATGTGCACGTCTTTTCCATTAATTGTCTTATCCATTACTTCTTACCGTGAGAAACACAAGGTGTGGCACGCAGTTTTAAATGCATGTGTCTGACAGTGAATGCATGACTGAGAGCCCTGAATTATGCCGTTGTTTTGGCAGGTGTGTTTCTGCGGCTGTATTCGTTTTTATTTTAAGAGTTCTTCCCGGGTCGCTGCCATGTTATTTGTGTGTTTCTATGGCAAATGTGGAGGAAACTATGGAAACCCAGAGGGCAGCATGAAGTGTTAAAAATTTTCATTCCAATAAATCAATATAAACTTCACACTCGTGGTAATCGATAAAAATGATTTATTGCCCAGCCTTAATATTGAATTTAAACAAACAAAGTTGAACAATACTATATTTAATTAGTTCAAGTTTGCAACCACTTCCCTTAAATAAAAGTAGTAAATCCAATGAATATTTATTAAAACAAGTCCTAAAATGAACATGCATCAAGAAAGAATGCGGTGAAATGCTTGTCAGTACCCGAAAACATAAAAGTGTCACATCACAAAACCTGAGAACATTTAATTCTTATCAGACTGCAACGATTGACTTGTAATTATAGAAATATATGTAATCGGAAGTGCAGCACTGTGATCATTTAACGTGCACACTGCGCAGCTCATCAGTGTTTTCAGTGACTTGGTTCATGAAGAATGATCTAAATGAGGTCCATTTGAAATCATGTGCCAAACATCTTTTTAAACATCTTTTTTAATTTTATAATAAAAATGTTTTCTGCTAAAATAAAATCTCTGTGGTTGTTTGTTTGAAATTTTCTGTTTTTTTTGTGCTGCCAGAAGTATTTGGTTTTGTTTTGTTATAAAAGTAGTTCAACTGTGTATCCTTTATGTACACTGTAAAAATGCAGGCTTTTACACAATTCATCCATTTTGTTCCAACACAAATCAATTAAGTTAAATTAACATAACAAATTTAAGTAGATACAACATATAAACAATTTGTTTTTTAAAAAAATCTCCAGAATTGTGTTTCAGCTCATTTTAAATAAGTAGTTTGTACAAGCAAAAATATTTTTTTGTATATGACTGTTTTAATAATTAATTTTATTATTAATTAAAATTATTAATTTATTAATTAATAAATAGAACTATGTAAGATATAATTAGTTATTTTATATTTATGTAATTTTATTTTACAGAAAATAGGTTGTAATGGAAATTATTGCATTGGAAACAATGCGTTGTTAAAAACATGCATGCAATTCATACAGATATCACCTTTTATGATTTCAATCATAATGAATCATATCAATCATAATGAAAAATCAGTACATAAAACACTTACAAACATTATAAACATCCAACGGCCACGTTTTTAGGTACACTTTACCAGTACTGGGTTGGACCCCCTTTTGTCTTCAGATCTGCCTTAATCCTTCATGGCATAGATTCAATAAGGTACTGGGGTACTAAGGTACTGGTCATAAAGGGATGGACATGGTCAGCAACAATTTTCAGGTAGGCTGTGTCATTGACATGTTATGGTTCTAATGGGTCCAAATTTTGCAAGGAAAATATCCCCCACACCATTACACCACCACCACCAGCCTAAACCGTTGATACAAGGCAGGATGGATCCATGTTGTCATGTTGTTGACACCAAATTCTGACCCTACCATCTGAATGTCGCAGCAGAAATCAAGACTCATCAGACCAGGCAATGTTTTACCAATCTTGTTTTGTCCAATTTTGGTGAGTCTGTGCGAATTGTAGCCTTAGTTTCCTGTTCTTAGCTGACAGGAGTACCACCCGGTGTGGTCTTCTGCTGCTGTAGCCCATCCGCCTCAAGGTTCAACATATTTTGCATTCAGAGATTCCCTTCTGCATACCTTGATTGTAACGAGTGGTTATTTGAGTTACGGTTGCCGTTCTATCAGCTCAAACCAGTCTGGCCATTCTCCTCTGACCTCTGGCGTCAACAAGGCATTTGAGCCCACAGAACTGCTGCTCACTGGATATTTTCTCTATTTCAGACCATTCTCTGTAAACCCTAGAGATGGTTGTGCGTGAAAATTCCAGTAGACTCAGACCAGCCCGTCTGGTACCAACAACTATGCCACACTCAATCACTTAAATCATCTTTCTTCCCCAAACTGATGCTCGGTTTGAACTGCAGCAGATCGTCTTGACCATGTCTACATGTGTATTGAGATTGGCTGATTAAGAATTTGCGTTAACGAGCAGTTGGACGTGTACCTAATAAAGTGGCCGGTGATTGTATGTATGTGTGTTCATATAAAATTATAATTAAAAATGTTTCAGATTAAGCAAAATAAAAAGCAAGGTTACAGCTAGGAGAACTTGTGAACATTTTTTTCTATATCCCAAATTAAACACTGCTGGCCACTTTCATCCTAATATAACCTCACTTTAATTCCACACACTTTATTAGAGTTTTATATGACAACTCTATTAACCTCATCAGATCTATAATTGCTCAACGTGCCACATGTACAGCACACGGCCTTTATGTGTCACTTTTACAACATGGTCGTACATCGTGTTCTCATTTAACCTTGTGCAAGTGTTTTCTTATCTTTTTTTGATTGCGAAGCCACAAAAAAACAGAAGAGCGGATGTGAGGTTGGAGGTTTGCTTCAACACGTCTCTATGAGGTGTCAGTTGGACGCGTGATATCGCCTGCTGATAGCAAAGCTTTTACAGTCATTGGGCTGTTGACCCTGCCGTTAATCATTGGCTGGGAGTTCAGTGGATCTGTGCATTAAAGTAAGACACTGCAGGCCAAAACTATTTTACATCCCCCATTTTGAGAATTTTTGGGTGTTTTTGCTGTCTAATGTAAAGAAAACATCCAAAATACATTGTAACTTTTTCTTTTGTGGCACCTCATCAGTTTGTGGCTGTAGATTTTAATTACAATACTTTTGAAAAAATTAATTTAAAGGCAATAAATAAATCTAAGCTCATACATACTGTATACCAGACAATAAAGTTTTATTCATATCTATATATATTTTTAAACTTTGTATTTCAATTTTTTTCAACTAATTTGCCTTATTATATATAACATTTTAATACAGAAATGATTTATGCTTATGTTGGAGGTAGTTTCTGAATTGTAAAGTTACAGAACATAATAACAAAATCATCTTTTAAAAACCTTTGGATCTAATGTTAAAAATGGAGAGTTCAGATTTTTGCGGTAGAAATGTATGCAAATTAATGCTTAATTAATTAAACATTGCCTTGTTTGCATATTTAAACATCAAATGTCATAAAGCGTGTTAAATACAATTTCCTAATGTAATCAATCACCTCGGGAAGTATGGTGAGAATTATTACTTATTTTGCTTTCCCACATTCACCTGCAGAGTCCTGAATTGAAGGCTAGATAAATACGTGCTTTACTACACGTTTTATTGCACTTCTGGTTTTTCTGAAGTGCTGTTGGACTTTGGATTTTTTTTTCTCACCCTGCTTATGTACACTGACATATATGTGTCTTAATGATCAGCTTGGGTTTGCCCATAACCTTTTTTTTTTTTTTTTTTGCATGTGGTTTAGTTATTGTATTTTTACTAGTAATTATAGGTAAATGACCTCATTTAAGATCAAAACATTCTATACTTTATTCTTAAGTCTTTTTTTATTTAAAATTGTAGCAAATGTAACAAATTATTATATAATATATAATAAATTATTATAGTAACAATTATATAAAATGAATTAATAAATTACCATTAATCAAAAACCTATATGTTATAAATTGCTTGTGAAATGTATAAATAATTGACATTTATTACAAATAATTTACAATGCTTTTTAACAAATGCTTAAAATATATATTTTAATAAATATTTTAGTTTCAGTTATTTTATAACAATCATAGGGACATTTATATATTTTTCTATACGTGTTCATAAAAATATTTTTACATACAATATTAATAATGTTTGTTTTGAATCAGATATTTTTATATCTAAAATAATATACAAAAGTATACATAAAATGTACAAAATGTATTCTTTAAAAATAAAGAATGCATACAATAGTAACACTGTCCTATTTAAATAATCAAACTTTATTTAATAATCAAATGCTGTTCATTTTGCATAAATGTTTTATTTTTAAGAATCTATAAGACACCCGTTTTATACTTTTTATACATCAAACATGACATCCTAAACCCTTCTTTTTTTTGTCTGTTGAAAACATAAATAAAAAGGAGTGAAAGCGTGGGGATCTAAAAGTATAATAAATGCAGCTTTTGGCTCTATTCCTAAAGTCTCTTGAAGCCTTATTATAACCTCATGTGTAGTTTAAACTGAGGGCTAAAAGTTAGCTGGTAACCCATTGACTAAAGAGTAAGTTGAACTCAGGAACTGAATCAGTGAGATTAATGGATGAATCAAACTCCTCCGACTCCTGTTTTCCTCATCCCGGCATGACCCACATCCAAACTGCTCTTAGCCAGCGGAAGGCAGTAATAATCAATTACCCACAGGGAGAACTGTGACATCAGTTACTCAAAGGCAGACCAATTTAATTTCCTGCCCTCCATCCGCCACGTAATGCCATGTTAATGGTTTCCGGCTCTCAAACATTACTGCTGCCACAACCAGCAGCAATTTGTATCTGCTATAGTGAGTCTGACCTGAGCCAACACACTTCTCTCTCACACACACTTCAAGTTCATCTTGTCTTTTCCAGCCTCATCCATGAGGAAACGTAACCTTTTTTACGTACGGTCCAACCAAATCTGTTTGCAGAAATGTATCTGATCATTATTAGCAAGAGTGTCAAAGTATTAATTAATTATTTTCAATTGGAATTAGTAGTCAATTTCCCTTATGGAATCAATTCTGAAGTTTGGAAATTCTAACCCTAACCCTAATTCTCAACGCTTGGAATCGAGGAATTGTTTCTTTTTGTAATCGGCTCCCAGACTCTGACGGTATGATAGCCTTGGATAAAAAAATCACAGGTTTGCAGTATGCTCTAATATGTTAATTTTAAATGTCTGGATAAAAAACTGGGTCAACTGGGTCAAATGTCTATTTGAGTATTAGTAGACTGTCTGCTTAATATCTGTTGATACTGCTCCTTCAACAATTCTCAACGCTTTGAATCGAGGAATTGTTTCTTTTTGTAATCGGCTCCCAGACTCTGACGGTATGATAGCCTTGGATAAAAAAAAATCACAGGTTTGCAGTATGCTCTAATATGTTAATTTTAAATGTCTGGGTAAAAAACTGGGTCAACTGGGTAAAAAGTATATTTGAGTATTAGTAGACTGTCTGCTTAATATCTGTTGATACTGCTCCTTCAACAGACATTTTACTGACTATAAAAAACTTTGCACGTACATGTTAACTTATGCCGAGTTCAGACTGCATGATTTTAGCCCTAATTTTGACTCGCCAACAGGTTTTGAGAAATCGCAGACAAATGCTTGAAATCACAGTCAAATCGGTGCTCGTTCACATGAATAACAATCACACAGTGTGAACTATGAAGCACGCGATCTGAAAGAATCGCAGATGAGTCGCCGACGCCCGTGAGATATTTGGCATGCTAAATATCTGGAGCTGTCGCCGATTCAAATCATGCCATGTGAAATGTGTTGTGATTGAAAATAACATCTGCGATCACCTACAGCTAATGAGAGAGCAGCATCCACTAGTATGGGTACCTGCAGGCCATCGGGAGGCTGGGGTAGAAGAAGCTCATTTTCAGTTTATTTGGACCCAAGAAATGGAGGAAAAATTAGTGGAAATTTGGCAGGAGCACCCGTGTCTGTTTGACGTGTCATCTGAGCAATATCCCAACTGGGTCGAAAAGTAAAAACAGTTGAGGAGAAATAGCTAATTCTTTTCAAAAGCCAGGTGAGCAAAGTAAGTGTTTTTCCATTATGTAGTTAGTAATGAAAGATATATTACGTGACCTCGCATTGTTTCCATGTCACTTCTCGCGTTTGTTTGGTTGTGAGACGTAGTTTGGACAAAGTTGTCGGCGATTCGTCCTATTTTAAAGTCATGCAGTGTGAAACCCCCTTTTGTCGATCCATCCTACAGTGTAAGCACAGCACAGACAGAATGCTAACCCAGATAGTCATGCAGTGTGAAAACATCCGTGACACCACTACTTTGAAAATCATGCAGTCTGAACTCGGCATTTCCCTAACCCCAACCTAACAGTCTACTTATTATCAAATGAGAATTAGCTGGCATGTAGATGCAATGTAACTTAAATTCAACAAACAGACCATCAAAATAAAGTGTGATCTTGCAATGTTCAAGTCTAGTTGGTCTGTAGGATGTTGGTGTAAAAGCCATTTTTTTTTTAGATCTTTACTGATTCGTGGACTGATCAGTAGCTAGCTTCTGATGTGGATGCTCATTTGCTGCTGGAGATACTGTTGCCATAAATAAATTAAATAGTCTTCGAAAACAAAACAACAACTTGCATATACCTTGGTATAACAGAAAATGTGAGTGATTTTAAAATCATTTTCCAAACCGCGGTAAACCATGAAACAGGTTATCATCCCATGTTTCGTTTCATGCTTCTGTTCGGACTACTCACCAGCAGAATCTTGTTGTTCCTGATGTTACAAGTACTAAAAGAACATTCTGAATACAGAATTAAATTATCTGTTAAATGTGAAAAATATATGTTTTAAATAAAATCTAATTTATGTTCTCCTCATTTTCTCATTTCCTCCTCTCTTTTGTTGTGTAGACTATTTGCAATTTATGAGCTAAAATCATTCACCAGTCCTTCATCTTCCTCTTTGACCAAATCTAAGGCCAACAATGTGTCACGCCAAGTCTGTTTTTAACATCAGTATTTTTATCCACTCTTACAGTGGCATTTTACCCAAGGATAGTAAGCGAAATTCTGTTTGTGTCTTCGTTATGAGGAATTAAAATAGTGCATAAAGTGCACCTTTAAGACTTAACCTTCAATTTTCTTGCAGTGACTCATCTTTGCCTTCTCTGAGGGGCTACATTTCCTCCTCCACATCCTCATTTGACACGAGCACCACCTACATTGCAGCCTGTATGTTTAACCTTGCCTGCATTCCAGGCAACAGGGTGCAAACAACAACAAAATGAGCCGCATCCCAGACAAAACAAGCATTTTATGTGGCGAGCAACTGATTTACAATGTTATTTAATGCAGAATTTCTCTATCACGATGCGGTGAGTCACTGGCCCTCGAGTGGAAATGAATAGAGTTGTGTGAACGCTGGATAGGGAAATGATGGACATGGTTTCCAGGAACTTGGTGGCCTTACTGTACCCTTCCTGTTGTACGGGGACAAAGCCAAGTTCCTGTCATTTGTTAGCAGCTCAGCTCTTACGTGTGAGAAAGGACTGATTTATGTTTTTTTTTTTGTTTTTTTTGAGTACCTGACAATTTTAGTTTACATTAGACCAGTGGTGTAAAGTAACTAATTACAAATACTCAAATTACTGTAATTAAGTAGTTTTTCTTAGGAATTGTAATTTACTGAGTAGTTTTAAAAATTTGTACTTTTACTTTTCCTTAAGTACATTTTTAGTGCAGTATCTGTACTTTTACTCCACTACTTTCCTTCAACCTGCAGTCACTACTTTATTATTTCTTGTCCATGGGGATTAGAAAAATCAGTCCTGAGATTCATGTCCAATCAAATTGCACATACCGTAGAAGGTAAATCGCATCATAATGAACTACCTCAAGACGTGTGCACTTTATAATTGCAGCAAACTGTTTTGAAGTATTAAAAGTGTCCATGAAGATGTTCAAAATCTTTACGCGCATTGACCCAGAGACTGTTTAGATGCACGTCACTGATGAGAAGATGACGGATGTTTACTGTATGATGACTAAAATGGCCTTAAACACCCAGCAGGTACAGGACGTCAACATGACTTCTTATTGATGTTGAACCCTAACATCATGGGGACTTTGCATTTTGTTTGGAAATGAAAATCGGGTTGACGTCAGAACTGAACGTCAGGCCAATGTCAATGTCCAATGTCCAACCTAAAACCAACCAAATATCCACGTCTAATGATGTTCCAGCTTGACATTGTGTGAACGTTACCCCTATGACATCTATCAGACGTTGGATATTGGTTGCCGTACCTGACGAATAAATGTCAGTATTTGACGTCATATATGACGTTGGTTTAAGATGTTGGCTCGACATTGGATTTTGGTCACTTTCTAACAATCTAAAATCAACCAAATATCAACGTCATTTGACGTCATTATTGGACATCAAAATAACCTTAGATGCTGGCTTGACTATTAATTTTGGTCACCTTACATTACAACCTAAATCTAACCTAATATTAATGTCTCATGATGTTGTGTGCCTTCAGGGCAATAACTAAATGCACTACAGAATGTTACGTTTACACACACATGCACAAATTACATGTAAACATATCAACTTTTTACAGCATATACTCACTATTCACTACTCATGAGTACCTTTAAAAGGGCTACTTTTTACACATACTTTGAGTAATATTTACAACAGATACTTTTACTCTACTTGCACTACATATTAGGCAAGTGATGGTACTTTTACTTGAGTATCATTTTTCAGTACTCTTTCCACCACTGCATTAGACTCATACTAAGGTGTTTATGTACCAAAATAACACACTATGTAAAATGCTATATTACTTTATTTACTCAAATATGTCATATTTTTTACTAATGGATCTTTATTTTTTTTGGTTTGGTTTTGATAATTTTTTTATGTTTAAGGAGTGATGGAATGTCTGCCTGCTTTTTTTTTTTTTGCAGCATTCAGTACCTTTATTTCAGATAAAGATACATTTCCTTTATATTTTCATTTTCAATATGTTTCCATTTTGTGATTCCCTTAACCTGATTTTAGTGCATTTGCAACCATTTTAGTGTGTGTGTGTGTGTGTGTGTGTGTGCTTGCATGTGTGTTTGTGTGCGCGAATGCGCCAGATGACTCATCCAGTCTGTGGGATCTGAAACTGTGCCTCCAAATATGAATTGGGTCAGAACGCAGCATCCGTTGTCCCTCCTTACCCGCTTTATAGAGGGAACCCCACTTTTCTTCTTCAGCTTTTGATTTCAGTACCACCAGTATTTAGTCTAAGCCTTTAACTTTTAATTTAATCCATTATTTTAAAAGAATTTACAAATGATATTGCATCATTGCGTCTGATTGTTTTTAAATCCATTCTATTTATTCTAGATTGAAGCAGCGCAGCCTGCTTTGCATAAGTGAGTTATATCATATCCTGTGGACTTGGCATTCAGTGGTTTCAGGTCAGCTGTGGTATCGGCACTCGAAAGGGCAATGACAGCTATCTGTGCTCTTTATTGCTACATTCGCTGTGTTGTTCCCTATGATGGTGTACACTTCAGTCACAATCGAAATGTGACATAACCACTTAGTCACAGCACTGGTTATAAAATGCTGCAGTTTTTGTGGTATCTCTGAAAACGGATATTTATCTACCCTGAAGCCAACGTGTGGGCGAGCGTATGAACGCTGGTTTTTGATACACGAATAGACGGTGAGAGGGAAAAAGGAAGTGTCTGCTTCCCTCTATAGCTTGCATCTCTGATATTCCAGTCTTTCAGGACGGCTTTGTGTTTTCTATCTTTTCATCTGGAAGACTAAACCAAACAGCTTTGCTTTTGAAGCCCAGGGTCAGGGTTTGTGTTCGTCCCGGAAGTGTGTGTTCCTCATTTTCCAGACAAAGACCCATTTCAAAGCCTATTTCCCAAGCACCGATGCACACCAAAGCAAAAAAAAGCGGGTGTTTTTTGGGCTTTACCCATCACCTGACCTCCTGTGCGAGGCTCGTGGTTCTCCAGACAGCTGCGGTTTTGGTCCCCTGACAGGATGTGGCCTACATTTCAGACTGACAAGTGTTGGTTTCACTTTTCCACAAGGCCAGCCAGCAGGAGGGTCAAATGCACCATATCGTAAAGAAGTGTCAGAGCTGAATTGCAAAAATAGCCGTCATCGTAATCGGTGAAGTAGGACATGTGCAAATATGATAATATGACATAGCAGTGCAGTGATTTTCAAGTACAATGAACTTTCCAGATTGTAATGCAACTGCTTTATCATATTACAAAAGATATTTACTGTGTATATAATAAAGTTTCTGGAAGTTGTTTCTTAATTACATAAAGAAATTATTAAAGATAACATCTATAAATTCCCAAAATATCATTGATTAAACACATGCACACATGTGCACACACACAGACAAAACCAACTGAATATTAATATTAGTAAAATAGTTAAATGGATGGATGGATATTCAGTGTGTGTGTGTGATCAACATAGTTTGGGTGGAAACTTTATTGGTTATGACAATGTAATAAGTTTTTTCACTAGAAATAATAACATTTGCCCATTAAGTTAAATGTTAATGTACAAGGCATTACTCTATTATAAAATTAGGAAAATCATGTCCTGTTTTGCCCGTCAGATGCATCATGCTCTCAAAAAAGTCTAAATTGAGTTTCCATTTTGAATTCACAGATACATTTTTAGTCTTTTTGCATTCAACCCTCTGATCTCAACCTAATAAAGATAATCATACTAAAAACATAAAGCTAATGCCATTAAAATAAGTGGGTTTAGCTGACACTTCCTTCTCAACTTTAATACTATCGACCCTGTTAGAAGTGCAGGAAGCACAGAACATGTGCACGCTAATATGAAACCTAATCTGTCCAGTGACTCAAGCTAGACCAGCTTAAACCCCATTATCCATAGACTTCATATGCCAGAAACCATCCTCTGATGTACAGAAACACTGTAAAAGAAAGAGATGGAGCACTGAAAATGACACAAGGGTATGAAAAGGCTAGCAGGTCAAAAAGCTAATATGTTCTTTGATTTCAATAAGGATTTCCTTGTATAAGAAATTTTGCTTTAATAGCATTATATGGCATGACAGGAAATACTCTTCTATCACAAGACCAGTCAGTGGTTTATTGAGGATGTTTTTTTTTTTGTTTTTTTTAAATACTATTTTAGGATTTTAAGTCTCTCTCCCGCAAATGAAGGCGATTTGACATTTCTTGCACAACCACGGACACATCGTTCTAATATTAGCACTAATGAGGAGCCGATATTGTTGCGAGGAGGCTGTTGAGAAGGTGTCTTCCCTTTTCCTAATGAGTACACAACCAGACACGACTTCAACTGCTGCTCTGATCTTGTCAAGTATCTATTCATTATGCTCCATTTCCCGGGTGTTCAATGAGTAACAGAGTGATATTTCAAAGACTTGTTGGGAGGTTTTCACCGTTGTTGAGCGAGCTCATAAATATTCCCAATGGCCCAGTGAAGTACCTGCTTAGCGGCCAGCAAGCCTGTTGACATAAATTATAGCTCCGCTGGCATAAAGACCCTCGGTTTGGCCTCGGAGCTGAATGAATATGTTCAGACTGCAATGACCCACCTGTGCCCACTTTAAACTTCATACTGCAATACTGATTTTTGAGGTTGTTGAAGTGCACGTTCTCAGAAAAGGCATATTCTTCCATTCATAAATTACAAAGGGAACAGAACAAGTGTAAGTCTTCCCCAGGTACCCTGTTTAAGCAATAGATGAAGAGGTCATTAATTCGCTATGCAACAATGGCTATTTTTTTGTCCAAAACGCTTTATGTCTGACATTTCTGCTTTAGGGCATTTTAAAGTGCAATTACGTAAGACCTTAAAAAATACAACATAACTCTCATGTTGGATCAGCCTGTGCTTTGGAAAGGTTATCTCTGGTATTTTTTTTTCCTAGAAAGCTTTGGAGAATAATTCTAATTCAATTTCTTGTGCAATAGACTTAATGACCTGTGTCCGTGCGAATAGTTTATTATTTTATTTCTTTTCGGAATGCATGTTATTGATTAATCCGTATAGGTGAATTGTGTTCTTCTTAAAACTAGTTTGCCATCATAATGTCATTACTCAATCTTTTTCTCAAGAAAAATGACATGTTGCAATCCTTTAGGCCCTCTATTTTATTAATATAAGCTTGTTTTCAGTGATCATTAGTGCTCAGGAATCATGTTACTGTATCTCCCTTGTTTTGCCACATGTTCAAATGCATCTCTTGTTACTACTTTAGAATGTATTTTGTCTTGGTCTGAAACACTTCTGCATAAGCGTTCACTGCAATACGTGAGTACTGGCCAAACAAACTCAAGTTACTTGGCTTGTGAGTGAGCAGGAAAAGCAAATAATGCAAATGAAAAGTTAATGGATTGCAACTGTGATTTTGGTCATAACTTGCATATACATTTCATAGCATCCCTCACATGTTCAGTCAGTAGTTGGAGACGATATGACTTTTCATGGCTGTTTGAACACATTCCAACACATGAACGTTTACACTTACACATCTACCTCTGAAAGTGGTTGAAAGTGGACAAGCTGAAAACATTTAGACCCTGATCACTCCTGTTTTTTGTGTCATCTGCATATGATTGCATTGATGAAAACTTATCCTAGGTAAATGGGGTCTTCTTTATTGGTACCAGTTTGTGTGTGATGCCTTCATTTCAAAATCTAAGCAGCATCTGATGGTTAAAACCAATTCTCACTCTACAATTATTCATTGTGTCTTGGTTGTCATATCCGTTTTGTTGTGTGTTGTATGATAATGGAGCTAGAACATAAATATGAAAAGTTATTTAATTGATAGAGCTAAAATGAGGACTAAGAGACAAAATCACCTAAAGCAGTGGTTCTCAATTGTAGTCATGGAGTTATTTAATTCAAATAAGCAGCTCGTTAGAGGAGAAGCTCCATGCATGAATGGTGTTCCAATTGACAGGGTCCTTTCAAACACTTTGCATTGCTCCCTGAGCAATGAAAACCTCAACTTGCTTTCCTTCAAGGATTTGGGATTTAGAACCACTGACCTGCAACAGGTTGTAGTTCTACATTTTATTGAGGCTTGAAAAAAAATCAATCATCACAAAGATGCACCCTGATCTGATGCATTCGCATAATCATCGTACACTTTCTTACCCTTATTGTGGGTTAGAACAGATTATAAAAGAGAACCAATATTAGATCCCCCAAAAGGCATCCCCACTTTTAATTGACAACTAAAATTGTTTCCAGTTCCTATGATGCAATCATGGCAAAAGGTGAAAATTTCTGTCAGTAGTTACAGCAACTACAATCACAAAAATCACGACAAATAGTGCAGATTTTATTTTCCAAGAGCTATTTTCCACAAACTAAACCCGTAGGAAGAAGATACAGGGTTTGGATTGTAGTGTGTGTGTGTAAATGAGTCTAGCAGATGTTGCCCAGATGTGGCTGGTGGGTGCTGGAGGACCCCAGAAGCGACCCTTCCACACACTGACAGCTTTGTTCACCTCCTCCCCTCCCTTCTTAGGCTGTGATGCTCTCTCTCAGGCCTGAGCTTTGAAGTCAGGACGCTGCACAGGAAGTAAGGGGCTGCAATCGATTTTCTTCCTGCATTAGGGCAGGAATGTATAACCCTCCCTTCCTCCTCCTCCTCTTCCTCCTCGCTTTGTGTCTCTGTTCTGGAGCTGGTCTGGATTTTGGTTGTAGGCTATGCATGATTGGTTCAGAGGCCCATGCACTCATTCTGTGTTTTTATCATATCTAATAAGCAAAAACATGATAGTGGTGTTGGGCTTTTTCCTCCTTTGTAAGTAATCGGTACCATAGTGAACTTTAAATTAAATCAACTGCTCAAGACTGTATGACAGTTTTTCATCTGTAGAATACAAAATAAAATTTCCAACTTCAAAAACATAAAGTCTTGATTAGCAAGAGTTTTTGTTTGTTTTGAACTCCATTGCAGCATTCACTGGTCAAGAGACACTTTGATCGACCAGTTTGTTTCGTTTAGTTATATGTTTAATGGTGTGAAAATACAAAATCGATGTCCCTACAAAACAGTCATGCTTTTTTTGTTTACACAAAGTGCCTCAAGCAAAACTCTTCTATATCTTTTAAAGAGTATATGCTGTAAATGTCACATGCTTTCAAAAGTCTGTTTTGTTGATCCTTATAAGCGCTCATTGTCACAGTAAAGTTGGTCTAAGTTGAGACCTTGGTGTCACAAAGGCAGATCGGTAAACATTGTGACATTCTGAAGAAAGACAACAACTCTCAAAGTGTTTTCCATTTAATGTGCCATATGCATCAGACATTCAGCCAATGGTACATTGGCAAGATATGAGAACATAAAGGATGTGACTATAGCCCTTTTGAAGTCTTACCAAACCATAAAATAGCTTTAAGTGTGAAACATAACAAAATATAACCTTCTCGTATATGTATTGATTATTTAAATGGAAAAAGCACATATGACAACTTACAAAGCATCTTCTTTTCTGTTCTACAAACGAAAGTAAGTGTATGGCTTTGTCAATGGGTTACAACAACTAAGTAATAAGAACAAATTAAAATGTTGTTATTGACTTGCCTTCAAATTGCTTTTATTTTATCATAATAGTGAATAAAATTCACAGAATATCATGACAGAATTTTCTGTTTTGGTTTCCTAATTCTCTAGGATACAAGAAACTATGATGGTGCATCAAGCAGCAGAGCTCAGTTCACCTCAGGAATGGACTCAGGT
Source organism: Danio kyathit (assembly GCA_903798195.1). Classification (NCBI taxonomy): domain Eukaryota; kingdom Metazoa; phylum Chordata; class Actinopteri; order Cypriniformes; family Danionidae; genus Danio; species Danio kyathit. Next base: position 22,080,589 of record LR812543.1, on the reverse strand, counting down.
CCATTTCTACAGACTCATACACGAGCCAGAGAAGAGGTGGATGAAAACCAAGAGGAAAGATTTGCTGGCGGCATGACAGCATCTCTAGCAGAGCGCTCTGCTATTCCATCAAGCCTTACTAGCACTCTGGAGAACATTGTGCAGCAGCTGGACATCCTGACCCAGGTGAATTCATTTTAGGTCATCTTAATCTGTTGAATAGTCCTGCTTTATTCTAAGTGTACTAAGAAAAACAGATCAAATGTAGCTTGTTTTTATAGTCGCTATAAGCTACTTTAGCGAAAGTTGGTCGTGTGAGTTGTTGTGAGTTTTTTCATTGATCGGACCACAAGTACTTAAGGAAGACACATTTCCATCTCATTTGTTCACTTTTACTACTTTTATAGGGTTTATAGGTGAATGCATGCATCTATGGGCTTTTCTGTTCTTTCAGTGGAATGCTGAGAATAAGCTTGTGCACTTTACAAATGATTATGAAAGTAGATAACAGTATGTAGAGCAGCAGCTTTCATTTCTGCTCTGAAAGCCACAAAAATGCAGAACTGGTTTTTATTAGAATCAAGACTGATAATAGAACATTGTGTTTTGTACATTTTGGCCTTTAAGTCACACAAAGTTGACAAAGTTTAAATCCTGTCTGTTTAGTGCACTTTAACAAACAAATCCCATATTGATTCTGAATTGGTCAGTAGGCATGGAGCAGGCTGGCTGTTTAATCAATAACAATTTTCATTTTGTCAGTAAAGTTGCCAGTTCTAGTAATGGAGCAGCATTTTATTACAGAGTCGTAGTTCACTAACAAGCTACACAAAATCACATTCAAAATAAAAAGAAATTCAGTCTGACAATAATGACATCAAGATAATCAATCTGTGATAATGACAGATGTTTGTGTCACTTCTCAGTGAACTTCATAACGTCAGTTGGGTTTTTGAAATAAATCTGTGAGATGATTCCTTAGTTGCGTGAATATTAATAACATTCAATCAATGAAAAAGATCAATATTCTGTTTATAATACAATGATGGGGTTTTCTGGGATTTTTTCTTTCTGTTTGGTCTTCAGAGGAGATTCACCACACAAAGTGTGCATGATCATTGCAGCTTTGGCCAATCACATTTGCGATTTTCATTTTGTTTAATTGCCCAACTCAATGTTTCAGTACATTCAACAACATGAGTTTATGCTATGATAGCATTTTATTCTAATCAATTTTGGTTGCATCAGCAAGTGATCAAAACTGAACAAGCTCAAAATATTGTAAATCCTATTCACAAACTTTATTTGGAATTTCCCACTTGTGTTTGAACCAACAACAAAAAGGTAAGTACTAGATTTAAACGATGCTTCTGTGGCTGCTTAAATACATTTACTATACGAGCGTTTACACCATAAAAGCCATCCAGATTGAAAGCATTTTTTTAAAGTCTAAAGGTGCTTGAAATTCTCATAAAATTTCATATTCCATTTACACATGTATTAAGCATTGTCTATTTGTGATGAAATTGACAAAAACAAATCTTAATACCAGGTGCAAATGTAGCACGTTTTTTGCATGCAAAATATGGTAATTTGAATAGGAATCCACAGGATCTGGATTTCCCCACACATTTTTTGTTTCACTACTGACAATATACAATGGATCCTTTCTTACTTAAAAAAGCACATCTTACCACACCTAAACTCTTGGTTCTCATCTCAGACCGTTGCTGTCCTCGAGGAGCGTCTTACCCTGACCGAAGACAAATTGAGGACCTGCCTGGACAATCAGGTCCTGCTTATGCAACAAAACCAACAACTGGACCGATCTGACGAGGAATCCGAGGGACCCCCGTTGTGAAGGATACCCAACCCTGGTGGTCCTCAACCCAACGGTAACTTCCTCTAGCCTGCAGAGGGGGACACACCAAACTGCTTTTTTTTTTTCTTTTTTTTTTTCATTTTAGCTTAAAGACATCCAGCTGTGTCATTTCAAATGAGGACATTGGACTTAACAATGCAAAAAAAAGGACACAAGATGAAAAGACAAAAAGCAGGATGAGGGAAGGGCAGGAGGGGGGATTTGAGGAGCAGTCTCACCCCCAATAAAGTCATGTTAATAGGACATCTGCAGCTAAAACAACATCCCGGTCATGTTTTTTTAGCGGCAAAGACTGTCGTGCTCCAGACTTTTAGAATAGACATACACATTTTTACTCAATCTAAATTTATGTCCTCTGAATCGCATAAATTACGTAGTTATAAACCCTTATGAATGGATTCTAGCCGGAGTCTCTGTTGTGATTGCATGAATGGTTTGTGGATGTGTATGTAGGATAGAGTGCAATTGGGGAAGTGTCCTCAGAGACACTTGCAGCCTTGTTTACTGTTTCTGGAACAGCCGCAGCCTTGTGGCTTTCCTCTGGGTGGAGGTCAGACGGAAGCAGGGAGCCAATCGACAGAAGGGCCCAGTGGTGCTTATTTGCTTTGTGCGCCACATCCTTCTATCTGCGGCCGCTATGCTAAACTCTGCCCAACAGTCTTACATAAAAACAATGCCTCCAACAGCAGATGAAACCGAATAAATAAATGGATGAATAAAAAGAGATCTGGAAAGCATGCTTTATTAAATATAAGTTCTAGGGTCAGATCATTGAGGATTATCGATGTCCACTGTAGACTGATGCTATTTTTTATCATTCGGATTGTGATGTTATAAAACCTGTATGACAATGGCATCTTTTACATGTTGTTTTTTGTTTATTTATTCCTCATTTATGACAGTTATTAAATACAGACAATAGATTATTATTCATTCGTATTGAAGTCTAGCCATAATTGTTATTCTTTAGGTGAACAATTAATCTGTGCAAGTTAATCAACTGAAAAAAAAACTTTGTTTTGGTAATCTTTAATCAAAGTCTGACCACTTGCTTCCACATTTGCAGTATCAGTCCTCCTCTGTTGATGTCAGTTTTACCTCTTCAGCGACAATATTCCTAACCATGCCCCTCTTAATGTTAGTTTGCAAAGATGTGCAAAAAGAAAGCCCCGTCTACTTCTTAATATTTTCATTCAGTTTAATGTATCAAATAGGGCTGCATAATATATAGTTTCAACATCGATATCGCAATGTGCGCATCTGCAATAGTCACATCACATGATATGCAATGCTAAGTCAGGATTAAAGTTGAGCAGGAGCTACAGAATTGTTTTTAATTAAGAATTTATACAATTTTTTGCAAAAAAAAAAAAAAAAAAGGTTTTTCTTACTTAGAATTTTTTTCTTATTTCTAGTCCAAATATCTACATTTCAAAGCGAAAACAAGATTATTTAACTTGCCTAACTGGAAGATAATTTTGCTTGTTTTAAGGAAAAACTCTTAATTTTGCTTTATTTCTTCTGAAGTTGAAAACAAAACAATATTTTTATTTGATCTAAGAATTTTTTTAATGGGCGCACGGTGGCGCAGTGGGTAGCACGTTCGCCTCACAGAAAGAAGGTCACTGGTTCGAGCCCAGGCTGGGTCAGTTGGCATTTCTGTGTGGAGTTTGCATGTTCTCCCCTTGTTCGCGTGAATTTCCTCCGGGTGTTCCGGTTTCCCCCACAAGTCCAAAGACATGCGGTACAGGTGAATTGGATAAGCTAAATTGTCCGTAGTGTATGTGTGTGAATGAGTGTGTGTGGATGTTTCCCAGTGATGGGTTGCAGCTGGAAAGGCATCCGCTATGTAAAACATATGCTGGATAAGTTGGTGGTTCATTCCGCTGTGGTGACCCCAGATTAATAAAGGGACTAAGCCGAAAAGAAAATGAATGAATGAATTTTTAGATATTTGGACTAAAACCAGGACAAAGCAAAGAAATCCCCAGACTCCCCAGAAATCCATCAAATAGTACTATTCTGAAACTATTCATATCGCAGTATCCGATTTTTCCAGTATCGTGCAGCCCTAGTACCAACTTACATACTCTTACTCTCAGGGCCGTTTATATCGAAGTTGATATTTTCCCACACCATGTTGGTGTTTTGTAACACAAAATTTATACAAGGTTGGTCGTTAGCTCATCTCTCAACCCCTAACCTGGAGGACCAGGACATAAACACATACACTACGGACCATTTAGCTTACCCAATTTACCTCTTTGGACTTGAGGGGAAAATTGGAGCACCCAGAGGAAATCCACGCAAACACCGGAAGAACCACACAGACAGCGCTACCCACTACGCCACCGTGCCATCCCTAGTACCAACATACTGAAATAAATATCAGGAACTTCCAGTTCTTGTGGACTTGTGATTATATATCATTAATTTATTATATCATTTCATTATATTAATTCATACTATAATATTGTACAATTTGATGGATGATAAATATATAAAACATTTTTATATAAAATATTATCATAGAAAAATACTTATTACTTAGTTATTATTAGAGTATTGACAGGTATTCATATTAAAAATGTGACAGCATGAGACTGTTGTTGTTGCTGCAAACTTCTCCTCAACCACTTCCTGATCAGCTCACAGTCTCGTACAGACAGCAGGTGTGCTTGCGAGCTCTTTGTGCACAACACAGACCCCTTGTCTCCGGTGGGGCTCTGAAAAGGGCTGAAGAAACCAGCTCATGAATGAAGATAATGGACGCATATGCATGTGTGCCTCTAAAAGCAAGTCTGCTCGAGCATGTGCCTCTGTTTATGGATTTGATCGCATGCAAACTCACATATGGTAAAGTGGTTGCTTGCTTACGAGGCAAGGGAAGGTAAACATTATCTTTAGCCTCCACACAGACGAACCTTTCATCCAGTTAGCCAGGTCTGGAAATGTCAGGAAATTCCCTTTGACCTTCTGCTTGAGAGAAGAACAGATAAAGATGGAGAAATGGAAAAGAGGTCACTCGTATTGTTTCTGTAACACCACCTGCACAGAACAGACCTGCTCCATTTTTTTGGTTTAGAGGAACATCTGTTCCTCTTGATGGAGCGGAAAATTTAAAGATAGACATACACCTGTTGTGGGTTGGAGATCTTGCTTAAGTGGAAATTTCCAAATTGTTGAGAGAAACCCTGAGCATTACAGGATGAGAGGAAGCCTGCGGTGTTGTTGGAGTATACAGTGCTCAGCATATACAAGTACAACCCTCACAGATCTCTCTGTTAAATTCATATTTGTAATAGGATGCTCATTGTGCATAATACATTGGGTTTTCTTATGTCAGTTCCAAAGCAAAAACTAAAACTAATCTAACAAAAACAAAATAGATTACAGTTTAAAAATTAGTTCACCCAAATTAATATGTTGGAGAAAAAATTAAGTTCAATTTTAATAAACGAGAAAAATCAAGAGAAACATAAATATATCAAATGTAGTTGAATTTAGCTCTCCCCCCAAACCCCCCCTCCTTCAACAACTTGTTTGAATTGAAATGCATTATCCTTCTATTCTTGAAGATGTTAGGTGACAAAACTCTTGTTTTAATTAATATAATTGTTAAACAAAACAGTTTTTAAGGGCACCAAATAATATTGGCTATATTCACTAAGAAATATACAAAATATTCATTTTCAAAAGGGGGTTTACTCATTAATGAGCTTATTGTTTCCAAGATGTGTTGATGGTCTGTCAATCAGAACAGACTGAGCCATCTGACCAATCAAAAAAGAGAAGGCTCTCATAAATTAGGAGTTTAGTGAAACTGGATCCTTTAATGAACCATTTCAGACACCTTGAGAAAAGAGAAAAACCTTATGAGAAAATAATTTTTCATTTTTGATGAAAGCAAACATATTGCAAGATTTAGGAACCTTTCAAATGTCATAAAGATGGCACTCTTTAACAGCTGTTTAACCACTCGACTTTGAAGACAGATCTAACTTCCAACTCAAAGCATTTTGATCTGCAGGACTGAATTTGAGTCACCTGCTTTAATTATAAATCCTTCGTTCGCTTATCTGGAGATCTATGACTCACTCGGTGACCTTTAAAACACTTGTTCACATTCACATCTGTTTTAAAGTATCCTCACACCTGGTTTATAGAGTGAGGTGTTTTCCAAATCCAGGTGGCTTCATACTGGTTTTGATTTATTATTATATATATTTTTTTTTGTATGTATGCTTTTTCCAGCCTCAAATGGAAACTTACACAAATAAAATGCTTTTGATTCTACTTATTTAAAATGAGTTGAAACAGCATGATTTTACTGGGTTTTTGGAACAGCTTGATTGCTTTAGGTTCAATCTACCTAAATTTTTAAGAGCAATTAAATTAACTTAATTGATTGGTGTTGGGACAACATGAAGGCATTGTGTGGAACCCAGACTTTTTTTCTTGTTTATACTACTTATTTAAAAGGAATTAAAACAGCATGATTTTTACTGGATTTTTTTTTTGGGACAACTAAATTGTTTTATGTTATCTATTAAATTTGTAAAAGCAATTAAATTAACTTAATTGATTTGTGTTAGGACAAGGAATCCCGAATATTTTACAGTGTAGCTTAAAATGCTTATTGTCCTCTAAAATGACTACAGACATTGAAACAAAGACTGAATCAAAAAATAAAAGTATTGCATTTGAATGACATATCTGTCCATCCATCCATCCTTCTGCCTACCTACCTGCCTACTTGACTAATTACCTACCTGCATACTTGCGTAAATACGTGTTATGAATGGAGCATTTTATCCCAGCTGATGCAATTTTGAAGGCGTTTTTGAATGGTGTTCTGTCTGAAGATTTGCAATGGAAATTAGAAATGGAAATGATGAATGAAAAACGGTCACTTGGGTTAGCACGCACTGTTTTGGTGTCAAAATATCTTTAGAGAGGTATTTTAAAAGGTGTGAAGGGCTAATAACCCCCCACCCAGATATTTTCCTTTTCCTCCGGACCTGAAAACAAGCCTTTCCTGCTAACTGAAATCCCCCTGTTCTCTTATCTTGAACAGTTTTTTAAAGCCTGACGCCTTTTGAAGTTACACATTTGCACGGCCTGTAGCAAATCCTTTGACCCTGAGTGTGTTTTAGTTTTCTTTGATTAAATAGTACAAGGAACCTGTTGTGTTTCCAGAAGAGAGACGTCAAGTTCAAAGGACACGGAGGTGTGTTGATTACAACAGCTGCACTTAATAAAATCTCAGCCAAACATGAAAAGAGAAGACTCTGTGTGTTTTGGGTTTGTTTTCTTCAATCCTCCACACCAGACAGACAGTTTGTTGTTGTTTTGAGCTTGTGTGTTTGACTTTAAAGTGGTTAGTAATGATGTTTTACAAATTGTTATGTCTGTCATTTTGCTTTTTAAACAGTTTTGCCTTGATAGGACTTTTATTTGCCTGGGAATGCTACTTGTTTGGGTAAACACATCAGTGTTGGTGAGTTTTATTAGAAATTTACACACAGTAGCTATGGCCCTCTTTCTGTTTCGCATTAGCATTCGTGTAAATGCATATTTTGTGAGCACATTTGTAATTAATGGAAAGGATGTGAATGGCAGCTATGATTTGAATCATTACGTGTGTGTTTTGGTACAACACAGCAAAATATGAATACCTTGTTTTGGTGGGTTTTCTCTTGACATGTAATATACTGGTCGCTTAAGTAGAGCTGCGGTGATATGACAATCCTATATCATGATGAAAGTCATGTCATTCCCTGATAATATATTGATCACAATATAATTTTTCTGTAAATTCAACGAATTGTTTATTTACAGTTGAAGTCAAAATTATAAGCCTTCTATGATTATTTCCTAAATTATTTTTAACAGAGCAAGGAGTACAGTATTTCCTATAATATTTTTTTTTTCTGAAGAAAGTCTTATTTGTTTCATTTCAGCTAGAATAAAAGCAGTTTAAAACTATTTAAAGGCCAGTATTTTCAGCCCCCTTAAGCAATATTTTTTTTCGATTGTCAACAGAACAAACCACTGTTATACAATGACTTTGTGTACTGTCATCATCATGGCAAAGATAAAATAAATCAGTTATTAGAAATGAGTTATTAAAACTATTATGTTGAGAAATGTGTTCACACAAAAAAAATTTCTACATAAAACATAAGTTGAAGAAAATATACAGGGGCGCTGATAATTCAGAAAGGGTAATAATTCTGACTTCAACAGCATATTGACCACAAGTAAACGACAGACAAACTGATTTGAATTGTTATCTATACATTTTGGTACAACACGAAGTATGAACGCTTGTTATGGTGCAATTTCTCATACCATTGGTCATGTATTTAGTCAGTAGGTGGACAGTAGCTAGTCTTTTGTGGATGTTTAAATGTGTTCATCCACATGAGTGTTTACACTATAAACCTATGTGCTTTTCAGCTGGATGTTGTCAAAAGTGTACCGGCTCGAAATGTTTTGCACCTCATTTCCACCTGTTTTAGTATCATCCACATAAAATGGAATTGACCAAGCAGGGACTTGAACACATGGGGTGGAATTTAATGATTTGCTAAATATTGCTTTAGATCAAAACAAGATTCGGATGTAAACTGAAATCAAACGTTGATTCTGTCTCTACCATATCCTCTCACATCTCAAAGCTTCTGTGTACTCTTTGTTATGCTTACATTTCACCGAGGCCCTGTTCCAGTAAGGTCTCATGAGCTTCCGGTTTTCGTAGAGCTCTGTTTTTGTTTTTTTTCTTGGTCGTGTCCATTCAGCTGCAGGAGGAAATGTGGGAACAGGCTGTCCCGGCTGCTGATAAGGATGTACGGATCCACATGTGGGATCAGTGCTTTAGCTGGAAAGAGGTGCTGCTCGGGGTCATTGCAAAAACTTGGACATCCGTCCTGTCTGATTCCACAACCTGTTCGACAAATCTGACCTTGTCAAATGTGTATTTACTTTATAATGGAGAAACAACGAGAGGAACTAGACTTCCTGTAGGGAGAAATAATGCATTTTTAATTGTAGTCCTGTTCAAGATCATAGCATTTGTGATCATAGGTGTTCCTGTACAAGTGATTTTATAAGTTTTCATATTGAATTTGATAACAATGATAGACTGATTTTATTGTATTTAATAATGTGAATGTTGAAGTGCTGTATTAATTTTGCTAATGTTTATGTCAGAGTTTATTTGGTATCAAAAGTGGCTTATATGAAAGACAAAGGGCTCTAGATTACGCTTATTTAACCAAAGTAAAATATGATCATGCCTTGATTTTTATTTTAATTAAGACAGTAAGGTCTGGCTTTGCTTAGACAAAAGTCTTGTCACTTAACAGAAATAATGTACAGTAAAGAATATAAAGTCATGGAGCAGTGGAAAAAGAATTAATATTGTGTATGACTCCCATGAGCTTGAACAACTGCATCCATACATCTCTGCAATGACTCAAATAACTTATTAATAAAGTCATCTGGAACAGCAAAGAAAGCATTCTTGCAGGACTCCCAGAGTTCATCAAGATATTTTAGATTTATCTTCAATGCCTCCTTCATTTACCCCAGACATGCTTAATAATGTTCATGTCTGGTGACTGGACTGGCCAATCCTGGTGTGGAGGCTGAAGTATGAGATGGAGCGCTATCCTGCTGCAGATTTTTTCAACACATTTCTAAACATGATAGTTTTAATAACTCATTTCTAATAATAACAATTATTTATTTTATCTTTGCCATGATGACAGTAAATAATATTTTACTAGATATTTTTCAGGACACTTCTATAGAGCTTAAAGTGACATTTAAAGGCTTAACTAGGTCAATTAGGTTAGGGTAATTAGGCAAGTCATTGTATAATGATGGTTTGTTCTGTAGACAATCGAAAAAAAAAAATTAGCTTAAAGGGGCTAATAATTTTGTCCTTAAAATGGTTTTTAAAAAATTATAAACTGCTTTTATTCTAGTCGAAATAAAACAAGTAAGACTTTCTCCAGAAAAATATTATCAGACATACTGTGAAAATTTCCCTGCTCTGTTAAACATAATTTGGGAAATATTTAAAAAAGAGAAAAAGATTCAAAGGGGGGCTAATAATTCTGACTTTAACTGTATATATATATATATATATATATATATATATATATATATATATATATATATATATATATATATATATATATATATATATACATATATATATATATATATATATGTGTGTGTGTGTAACTGCCAAGGAATTCAGTAACTGCCAAGGAATGTTTCTAGCTTTTATGTAATTTCACTTAAAACTAAAGTTATTAAAGCTATATTTTAAGAACATTAGAAGAAGTTACTAAAATTCTAATAAAATTAGAGGTAATTGAAGCTATTAGTTAAAAATAACTACATTAGTTGCTTACTAATTCTAGAGTGATCCTGATTAATTATTTAATAAAAAGATGAACTTGATATATATTTACAATAACAATTGTTGAACAATTAGAAGTAACTACAACAAAGATGATTCTCATGTAAATATAATAGAACTTATCAACGTATAAATATTGCAATTTGTGTTTCAACGTAGTGTAAACATTATGTAGGACTACTTCAAATTATAATAATAAAATTAAAAAAAACATTGTAAAAAATCTTATTTCCCTCTCCACCTACCTTATTGCTTCAAATAGTTACATATTATGTAACTATAGCTGGTTTATATACACTAAAAAAAACTCATTAATTGGTAAATTTCACAATTACAAAGTAATACAAAGTAATATTAAAGGTGCAGTATGTAAGTTTGACACCCAGTGGTTGAACTAGGTATTGCACTCCTGGATCATAATAAAAGTACGCTAGGATGCCAGATTGTGTACAGGAGCGTGTGATTTAAACTGTGTTCTAAATAAAAGCAACGACACGCGATAGAGGGAATATTTTCCATATTAAAAGGAGTTTTTGTCCTAACCAACACCTCGAATTGATATATTAGAAATGGCTTCTATTTCTCACAGCTGAACAACAGAAACCTGACAGCTAGATCACCTCAGGTAAGCCTTGTGTGCTTTATTCTGTGCTAATGCTAACAATGCGAGTTTGAATGCATTTTACATGGCATTTGTTGCCATATACTGAAAGCAGAAAGTTCACCTCAGATCTTGAAAATACAATAAACCGTCTGAAATTGAACTTTAGAACTAAACACATATGAGTGATTCAGCATCTACATTGATGTTAAAGTGGGTTAACATGTATTAAATAGATTCTAAACCTTACCGTTTCGTGAGCGAGTGCATATTCTGTGCTTCTGAAAGGCTGTATTTACATTTCTGCCGTGTCTCGTCTGGTGCAAACAGCCAAATAGCTTATCACTGCCTCTCTCGTCACAGCGTGTTGTTAGGACACGCGGTTACAATGTAACCTGCTCACCTAATGTTTACGTTCATAATATTTATGTAATTTGCTAATTAATAACCTCATGTGGAACTGCATCTGTCTCCCATACTGTTCTTTTTGGTCACGGACGCACGCTTTCAGAGCCTTTCTGAATGAATGAATGAAATCCGCTGTTTTCCAACAAGGCAACCCAGGGTGCTGAAATATAATTGGCTAAACTGGCATCGTGCATATGAAATTTATCTAAACAAAGACAGAGTTCCGGCACGGAAAACCCATTTTCAAAGCAGAATATCTGACTTCAGCATTGTTTTTCAGTTAAACAAGTATGTTCACTTGGGATGTTTCTTAAATATCTGCACACATATTATGGTATTTTTATGCTTTAGAAGAGTCAAAAACTTACATACAGCACCTTTAAATAAGTGTGAAATTTCAAGTACAAAGACTGAAATATTATTGGTAATATTATCTCTATCTATCTATTAACATCATACTACTTAAGTTCACTGAAGTTAAAACCTTAAGTCTAGTCTCAGTCGTCTTTGTAAAGGTGTGTGCGTGTTGGTGTGTGTGTGTGTCTAGTGTCCATGTGCCTGTCCAGTCATGTGCCACTGGAGCATCCAGCCTGCATCTTCACATCTCAATCCTGTTGGCTTTTCCTTAAGCGAGTCTTAGAGGCTGTTGTCCTGATGTCTGCTGACTGAGAGCTGGCAGGTGGAGACGGCTGGATAATCTCTTGTGTTTCGGGGCTCTGGTCTGAATGGAGTGTTGCTGTTTGTCGATTCATCCTTCAGGAGGGTTTGTGACGGTGAGACTCAGCTCTCCATCTGGCCTGATTGGATTGGCTGCGTGCCGTGACAGTTTCACTTCAGCTTGCGAAAGTTAGGTCAACTTAGGCTTGCGTTCTGAGCCTTTCATGCTTACAAGAGCAGACTGCTGAAAATCTGACCTCACGTCTTTGCTTTTTACTGACTTTTTTGCCAGCAAAATTTTGAATAATCTAATGTTGCTGCAAGTTTCATAAGTGCAATGCCAAGTCTCATTTATCATTGTAATAAATACAGTGATAATATATGTTCATACATTCATTCATTCATTTTCTTTTTGGCTTAGTCCCTTTATTAATCTAGGGTCGCCACAGCAGAATGAACCACCAATTTATCCAGCATATGTTTTACGCAGTGGATGACCTTCCAGCTGCAACCCAGTACTGGGAAAATATATATTCATACATTTATATATTGTACTTTGTAATGTAAATTATACAATTTAAACAAAAAAAATCTATGTACAGTGCTCAGCATATATAAGTACACCCCTCACAAATCTATTTTTTAAATTCAAATTTTTAATAGGAAGCTATAGAATATTATAATTGTGCATATACATTAGAGCAAATCTGGAGCTTACTGTATCTAACAAAATTACTTATGATAACCGTCCAAAAACTAGTACACCCAAATTTAAATGTCATAAAAAAAATATTAAATACAATTTTAAAAAGAGGAAAAATCAAGAGAAGCAAAAAAAATTGAAATTTTGTTGAAATTTGAAATTTTGTAGGTTTTATTTTTATTTTTTGCAATATTTAGCTTGAATTTAATTGTATTATCTTTCAATTTCTAAATATGTTTGGTGACTAAAATATTATTTTAATAAATATACCGGTTTAATAAATCTGTTTTGTTTAAATGCACCAAAATACTTTGCCTATATTCACTGAGAAATGGATAAAAATATTCATTTTCAAAATGGGGTGTATTCAATTATGCTGAGCACTGTATAAATAACTATTTGAACCAAATAAAAAAATCAAATAGATTTAATTATTGTTATTTTAATTAACCTGTCATAATATCATATTTAAAAAAATTTAAATACTATATATATTTTGACCATCTAGTGAAACTCTCACGGGCATTAATATGTTATGTAAGTTATTGTCATACTGCTTATCCTTGGTAGACTTTGCTAAGTCTTTGTTATTTGTCACATATAAAGTAATAATAAATCTTTATACAAAATTAAATATAAAATGAAATACAAAAATAAACATAAACGTTTAATATATTAAATATGAATCATTATATAGGTAAAATTATAAATGTAAGCTTAATTTATAAACTAACTTAAATTATGTATGTGCTGATAGCCTAGTGGTCTTGCAGACCTTTCCTGATCCCATCCCCCTCACCCTCTAACTTCACTTTCTGTCAGTATATACTGTCCTATCACAATAAAGGTCAAAATGCCAAAAAAAATTTAATCTTTAAGAGAAATAATAATTATTATCATTAATATAAAAATCCACATTAAATAATTAACTCATTCATTCATTTTCTTTTTGGCTTAGTCCCTTTATTAATCTGGGGTCGCCACAGCTGAATGAACCGCCAACTTATCCAGCATATGTTTTATGCAGCGGATGCCCTTCCAGCTGCAACCCAACACTGGGAAACATTCATACACTGTCATTCACACACACGCTCATACACTACGGACAATTTTAGCTTACCCAATTCACCTGTACCGCATGTGTTTGGACTTGTGGGAGAAACCGGAGCACCCGGAGGAAACCCACTTGAACACAGGGAGAACATGCAAACTCCACACAGAAACGCCAACTGACCCAGCCGAGGCTCGAATCAGCAACCTTCTTGCTGTGAGGCGAACGTGCTACCCACTGCGCTACCATGCAGCCCATTATTATTAATAATATTATTTGATGCTCCATACTCTAAACTGCATTATGCAATGACAGTGTGTCTCAGTTACCTCATTTTTCATGACACACAGTAGGATAATACATGCTTAGTCCACTTATGTCATGTCTTCTTCCTGTCTGTAAGCCTTTATGTAAGGCTTTATGTCCCACACTGATGTGCAGGTGTGTTATGGGAAGGCCTTGCTAATCCCAAAAAGTGCCAGCAAAGCAATGCCCTAGAGAACAGAGCAGTGTGTGTGTGTGTGTGTGTTTAATCCTCTCCAGGTGCTCTTGGCCATTCTTAAATCTTCTAATCACTCGGCTGATGGCGCCGCTACCTGCCAACTGCTGTTTTTCTTTTAGATTAGCCGCTTTGCTAAGTCCTGACCCTCGGCCGGATGTGCAGAACCCATCTGTCACCGAACCCTCTCCGCAAACGGAGGCTGAGAGGATCGAGAAAGAGGATGAGCTATAGTGAAAGACACCAGGAAGTCTTTGCAGCTGGAGTAAATGCTCTTAGCGCTAAGGTTTTTTAGCTATTTGCTAACGTCCTGCTGTTTGGGATGTTGCGGTTTGGTTAATTGATAAAACAAAGACAAGTTGTTGTTGTGTTAATGTAGAATAAATGTTTGGAATAATTTGAGAAGTATCAGTGCCTGTTAAGTGATGTACATGAAAAAACTATAAGTTTAAGTTGATGCTAATCGTGTAACCATAACAAAAAGTGTTTCAGGTAGCTAGCTAGTTTAGCACTAGTTTGAAACTTTGTGATTTCATCACAATTAATCTAAGAAGTAAGCAGGTTTTCATTACACTTTTAAGACCATTATAGATAAAATGTAAGACTTATACATGGCTAAACACTGAGGATTTTTGATAATAGCCCAGTTGGGCCAATGGAATTTTTTGTTTTGCTTGCCACAAAATTTTAATGTGGCAAAACAAGAAAACTTGGCGACACAGTGGCTCAGTGGTTATTGCCGTGACCTCACAGCAAGAAGGTTGCTGGTTCGTGCCCCGGCTGGGTCAGTTGGCATTTCTGTGTGGAGTTTGCATGTTCTCTCCGTGCTGGTGTGGGTTTCCTCCGGGTGCTCTGGTTTCCCCCACAGTCCAAAGACATGCACTATAAGTGAATTGAATAAGCTAAATTAACCATAGTGTACGTGTGGGTGTGAATGCGAGAGTGTATGGGTGTTCTGCAGTACTGGGTTGCAGCTAGAATGACATCCGCTGCATAAAACACATGCTGGATAAGTTGGCGGTTCATTCTGCTGTGGTGACCCCTGATTAATAAAGGGACTAAGCTGAAAAGAAAATGAATGAATGAAAACAAGAAAACTTTAGTTGCATACACTTTTTTTTCAACATAAATGTTTCATTTTTTTAATGATAAGTTTAACATTGTTAAAAGTATATTACAGAGAAAATTACATGATTAATCAAAAAATATGTAGAGTTTTTATTGGCTTTTGGTTCTAATAGATTCAACCTAATGTGTTTCTGTTATAAAACCTTAAGTTTCAAGTTTCATCTCTATTTATTAACATTATGTCCACTTCCCCTTACTTCTGTAAATAGTTTTTATATAAATGGAAGATCATGAACTGTTTTTACTTTATGCAAATATATATATATATATATATATATATATATATATATATATATATATATATATATATATATATATATATATATATATATATATATATACACGTGAATGTATGTATGTACAGTTGAATTATTAGCCCCCCTTTGAATTTTTTTTTTCTTTTTTAAATATTTCCCAAATTATGTTTAACAGAGTAAGACCATTTTTACAGTATGTCTGATAATATTTCTTTCTTCTGGAGAAAGTCTCATTTGTTTTATTTCGGCTAGAATAAAAGCAGTTTTTAAGGTCAATATTATTAGTCCCTTTAAGGTAGTTTTTTTAGATAGTCAACAGAACAAACCATCATTATACAATAACTTGCCTAAATACCCTAACTTGCCTAGTTAACCTAATTAACCTAGTTAAGTCTTTAAATTTCACTTTAGGCTATATAGAAGTGTCTTGAAAAATATCTAGTAAAATATTATGTACTGTCATCATGGCAAAGATAAAATAAATCAGTTATTAGAAATGAGTTATTAAAACTATCATGTTTAGAAATGTGTTGAGAAAATCTTCTCTCTGTTAAACAGAAATTGGGGAAAAACATAAACAGGGGGGCTAATAATTCTGACTTCAACTGTATATATGTAGAGATGGATTGTTGGTGACTGGATGGATCTCGGCCTGATTTGGTAGCTTTAATGAAAATTTAAGTCCTGTTTAAAATTATTTAAGACCTACAACACAATATTTCAGTGAATTTAAAACTTTTTAAGGCCTAACTTTTTAAAACCCAGTGGACACACTGAGGAAGCAATTGCAGTGTAAACCCTCCTAGCGCTAGAGTCAGATTTTTGTGAGAGTAGCAAAAGCTCGATGATAAAGTCTTGCTGTTCAAGTTTACTGATAAAGCAAAGCCAAATGGTTGTTTAGGTAACGGTAATTGTAAACAATGATTTTTATATTGACTGCTTGCAGTGTTTGAGCAGTATACAAGAAAAACCCATAGCAAGTTGATGCTAATTGCTGCATCTGGTGTAAAAGTGTTCATGTCGTGTTTTTTGTTGCCGTAGCTAAAGCTACATACCAAGGTCCTGCTGTTCGGGATGTTATGTTTTGTTAACTGATAAAGCAAGGCCAAATGTTTGTGTTTATGTAGCTTAAATGTTAGCAGTGATTTGTTGGTTGACTTTAGTTGCAGTGTTTGTGAGGTATGCAAAAAAAAAAAAAAATCCCATAGCAAGTTGATGCTAATAGACCCTTTTCACACTTCTGGGTTTCTCAGTAACGGAAGTCGTCATAGTTGAAAAAACTTAAGAGCGCAGTGAATGGAAGAATACAACAAATATTTTTTTACAATCTTATTTTCTCAAAAAATAAAATAAAAACTCCACGATGATGTTATAAAGTCTTTCAGAAAAAAAAAAAAAAAAAATTGGTGAGACTGATGACGGCAGCCAGAGGAAAGAATAACGTCAAATTTGCTGTCCTCGCACAAGCGGTAATTCGTTTTTTGTCATTTGACGCAAAGATGATATAATACATTCATAAATACATTTAAATGTTCATACGTTTTTTATTTTTTATTTAAATATTAAAAACTTTAAAGGATTTAAGATGCTGATGACCGTTAAACGCGTCATAGCAGGCTTGTGAAAAGGGTCCATTGCTGAGTTCAAAAACAAGTTCAGAAACTAAAAGATTCTCAATCAGCTCCCTGTTATTAAGGGGACTTCACACCATATTGTGAAATGGATGTAATTGCTAGAATTACATTAAATAGTAATTGCAGGTGGTTTAAACCATATCAGTGCTACAGGAGCTACATGCTAATGTCCTGCTGTCCGGGATAATTTACTGATAAAGCAAAGACAAATGGCTGTGTTGACGTAGTAATAAATGTCAGCAATGTTTACTAGAAAATCTGGGTTGTGCTTATACTATCAATTAATTGTACAATTGTCATTAATTAATGCTATCTTATTATTATTTTGTTACATTTATTTTGCTGACCATTTAGGAGCTGTGGCTAAACAAATAAGACACACACCATAATAATAACAGCTATAGATACTCTTATATTATTATTCTGTTTATTCATGTGTTTATTTATTGACTCGTTGACGTTGAGATGACTAGAAAAGTTCATTTGATTCAACTAAAAAATTTAAGGCAACAAGAATTGTTTTACATTGCATACATGTGGTGCAAATAAAATAAAACTGAAACCAATATTAAAGAATTTATTTTAAGAACATATATTTTTATTTTCAAGCATATTTTGGACAAATAACTGATGAAAATAACTTGACAAATTATTAAATAATTGCTTTTGCTGTATTAATTGCAACTTTAAATAAAATGTGTACAATGTAAAAAAAAATCGTGGTTGCTTTAAATTTTTAAGCTGAATCCTTATGAGTTCATTGAACTTTTATGTTAAACTGACTTAAAACAGCTTGCGTAACTTAAGTTAGAACATGATTAACTTAGTTTAATAAGTTACAATGACCTAAAACATATGCTGTTTAGACTAATAGATCATTCAATTTTTTTTTCAGTGTAGGTATTACAGTAACTAATAGTTTGCATGCATACTTGAAACTTACTTAAAATCATGATTAGCTTTGTAATGTAGCTTCACAAGCTATAATTTCATCTTAGCTTTTATAATGTTGTTGACATATTGAACTCAGCCACTAGAAAACTCCATTTAATCATGCTGTTGTATAAAAGAAATGTCTGTTAGTGGTTTTTGTCCGTGAACTTCCTAGACAATAAAGCTTTCACTAGCCTGTTTGCCTGCAGTGATCTGTTGTGGAAGTGCTAGTCACATTCAGTCCTGTGTTTTTGCCAAAGGTAGGTTTGTGTTAAGCAGGTTAAGAAGCATTTCCTAATCTTTTAAGATGCTGTTGCGCACGAGACCGAGCTGGCAGCCCGTCGGGATGATGGGATGACAGGGTTTCGTACGCAAAACCATCATCCTGCAAGCTGGCAAGAGTACATCACGCTGAGTTTCGCAGAATTCTCTGTATCTCAGACCCGTCTCGCCATCCAGATCTCACTGCCAAATTAACTGGAATGAGGTTTCTGCCTGTTTATATGGTCGGGTTCTTGAAAATAGCCATTGTGGTTGGCTTTTGACATGCAGTGAATCATGATAGCTGAGCTACCGCTAAGTATGCTGAGTTGAACCAATTCTGTTTATTCACTTACAATCGCTTCAGCCAAAATGGATAAATTAAAATTTTCTTTAAATTGGACTAAAATGTATACATTTGATTAGCATTAGCTTGACGTTGCTCAAACCAATCAGGGCATAGTTTTTTTGGGCTATTCAGTTATACTGCATATGTCTGTGCAAGTGGTTGCGATAAGATCGCTGTCTTGTGCTTCCTCCCTAGTAGCTAGCAAATAGGTAACATGTAAGTACATAAATAAATTTGAGCTAGTTTCAAACCCCTAGTACACTTTACTGTCCTCATATTAAGAATGTTTTTGCTTTTCTGATCTTTTGTTGTTTTGGGAATTGGCTTTATGCTAAATATAATATACAGTATGTAGCCAAGCAAATGCTACCTAGCATAGTTGGAAATTCTCAGTCATGCGCTGGTTCGAGCCTCGGCTGGGCAGTTGGCGTTTCTGTGTGGAGTTTGCATGTTCTCCCTGCGTTCACGTGGGTTTCCTCCGGGTGCTCCAGTTTCCCCCACAGTCCAAAGACATGCGGTACAGGTGAATTGGGTAGGCTAAATTGTCCATAGTGTATGAGTGTGAATGAGTGTGTGTGGATGATTCCCAGAGATGGTTTGGATAAGTTGGCGGTTCATTCCGCTGTGGCGACCCCTGAATAATAAAGTGACTAATCCGAAAAGAAAATGAATGAATGAATGAATGAAAAAGCACATTAGGGTGGCATGGTGGCTCAGTGGTTTGCCTCACAGCAAAAAGGTTGCTAGTTCGAGTCCCATCTGGGTCAATTTCTGTGTATAGTTTGCATGTTCTCCCCGTGTTGGCATGGATTTCCACCCACAGTCCAAAGACATGCGCTATAGGTGAATTGAATAAACTTAATTGGCCATAGTGTGTGTGTGAATGTGAGAGTGTATGGGTGTTTCCCAATACTGGGCTGCAGCTGGATAAGTTGGCGGTTCATTCTCCTGTGGCGACACTGATAAATAAAGGCACTAATGAATTAGCACATAAGCATGGTAACAATTCTGCTAATTCCTATGCTTCCCGTCTACCATTTATTTTATTTTTGGTTACAAAAACAAAATGTCTGTTTGATGTCTGTTTGATCAGCGTGTTAACTTACAGTTCTGTTATAATGTAATTTTGGGACATGCCAGTTATATAATTATCGTATACTTTAAATTGCTCTGCATGTTGGCATAGAAGTAGCGCTTCACATTTTTGTGTTTCCTTTCTACAGTCTACATGTAAACACACACTTTTTTGCATGTTAATGGCTAATTTGTATAATTTCCTTTGTACATTAACAGATTTGTTTGATTGAGGAGCTGTGCTTTTATGCAAAAACACTGCACAATCATAAATTGGTGTTAAATCGTGAATTAGATTTATTCAGTTCGTCTTACCCAAGGTATTTGAGTTTAACCTGTTAAAGAAATCCACTTCCAGCATGTGGGTTCTCTGTTCGTTCTTTTCTGAGTATGGAGAAGAAGAAAAGAACTTGAGATGCATTTCCTGCCACATTTGCTGAAGTGAAAATACAGTACAAAGACAACCTGCAATATCTCACCCTTTCTCCCCCCTGCCGCACACTTTTGTAGGTTGTGAAAATGAGAAGGTGGAAATGATTCAGTTGCATCTGCTCTTTTCCTCTTGTTAAACCTACATCCGCCAGACCATGACAGCTTTAACACACTAACATGCTGACAGTGATTTTGACGAGCGGTACGGACATCCGCAGCTGGTGGGTTTCACCCGACCTCAGCCTCTGTAATTATCACAGCTTCTGTTTTGCCTCAAGTGTGCTGACTGTCTGCGAGCATCTAGAAGCTCTTAAATGGGTGCTGAACAGCTAGGCTTTAAAAATATAGATGATGTATTGTGGTTCAGAAGACACACTTTTACAGAATAATGAGAAATTATAAAATGAGACTCACAACTGCGAGATTAAAAATAATTTTTCTGAGGGCTTTTGGGTTTAATACAAAGACTATTTTTTATCCACTGATTAATTTTGAGATTTCAGGCTGCTTTTTAGATATTGTTTTTTTTTTTTCAGAAAGATGCTTAAAGGGTTAGTTCACCCAAAAGGGAAAATTCTGTCAATAATTCTGGCATCTTCAGAGACCGAATGAAGATCTTTTAGATTAAATCTGACAGCTCCCTCATCCTCCATAGACAGCAAGGTTCCTGACTCATTTAAGGTCCAGAAAAAACTGCAAAAAACCTTTCTCAAAACACACCTATGCCTTTAGTGGTTCAATTGGAATATTATGAAGCTACAAGAAGTCTTTTGTGTGCATATAAGACTTTATTGACACAAAGGAGATGAAACTGTTACATAAAGGGCAAAATTTGGGTGAACTAACACTGCAAGATGCATTTTCTGCAGTCCAATTACAAGTGAATGACAGTAGATAGAGGTGTAAAAGGGTCTAAAATGTTTTGAGCTTGTTAACTTTCAACCATTGTCAGAGGTAGTTGATAGAATACACATTTGATAGGATTGCTTTCATAACATAAATGTTGATGTCAAATGTGTTTGAACAGCCAAAAAGAACTGAACTAACACACGATGTTATAAGAAATCACTCCAAAAAATGTCTCTATTCTTTGTGGGATTGTACCAAGGTCTTACTTTAACAAACAAACTTTTACAAACAAAATTATAGATGCCATTTAAATCCTTTCATTCACCTGCAGCAATTCAACCTGCACTGTTCAATACTGCTCATGTTGGACGGGGTGCTAACAAGAGAAGCATTTGTTAATATTGGAGGTAAACAGTACTGAGCCTCAGCTGAACTTTTGCGATGATCACTGAAAACGCAGGTTAATATGAGATGGAAACAGGACCCAACAAACACATTAAAGCCACTTTTTCTCTGCACAGTACTGTATGGTTCAGTATGGCTTGGCTCAATTTGGTTCAGTTTTGCAGTGACTTCCCAAAAAACTTTTTTATTCTGAGTCATCCTATCCGGTTCTTAATGGATCCACCCCTTGAGTACCAACAAGAGGAACTTTTACACCTCTTCCACTGACCACGATGCTGTCATTTCAGTTGTCTTTTTCTTGGTATGGTAGTAAAAACAGTTTAGTTGTGTGAATCAACAATACAGCAGTGGCTGCTGCTGACTGAATAAAGTGGGTTCGGTGTCTCATATTGTAAATCCAAGGATGCTTAAACAGTAGTGAAGATTCTCTCACACCAATAGGGACTTTTAATTTCAGTCAGCCAGCATTTAAGATCTGATATCTTTACAAAAACAGCGATCTTCACTGCCTGGCTGAGATACAATATATAGTGGGTATCAGACCAAAAAAGAAGCACTGCATTAAACTGTATTTTTCTGCGTCATTGCTTTAAAATATGGAAAATAATTTTACCCCAGTATTTTCAATGGGGTTTCTGCGATAGCCTGCTGATGGTGCTGATGGTGCCTGCATTTAAACAGTCCTTAGTCTTTTTTTTTACGCTTTGTCATATTTTCATGCAGTCCACACGTTAGCATGTACAGTACATATACACCAAACTTTAGTTTTATTTCTATCCATCTATTTTCTGTTGGTTTGAATAGAGTGATTTGTTTTTATGCCATTTGCATTGTGCTAAAATGAAGCTGTTTGTTCAGTAAAGATTTTTATACACAATTCCTCGTTTTCACACACTTCATCATCAAGTTGAAAGTAAACCTTTGGAGTCAAATGGATTCATTTAATATTGCTTTATTAAGAGGCTTGAAACTTGTGGATGAACAGACGTTCAATGGAGGCACAGAAATCTTTTAGGTTTCACTAAAACATCCTCTTTTGGGTTCAAAAGATGAACAAAAGTGTGACTGTAATGACATGAGAGTAAGAAACAGATTACATCATTTCCATTTTTGGGAGAACTTATCATTTATACTCAGGTTTTGGCTTGAGTCAGCCAAGTGTAAACTCAACTGAGAGATTCAACACTCTTAAGCTGAGGACTTGTTTAGTCTGGGCATTAAATATGGACAGAGCAGCATGCCAGGCCATGAACGCAATGGATGCCACCCTCTCTGTTCCCATTAACCCTTACAAGGGAAGGGAACCAAACCAAGTAGTCCGCAGCCCCTTAAGAGAGTTTTTGATCATTTGTCTCTATTGCCATGAGTAAATTTGAAGGACTCTTGAAGTAATTGTTTCAGGACATCTCGATCTGGCTAAACGAAATATCTGATTTTCTCTAAGGAGGGGAAACAATGTTCCCATTGAGGCGAAAGAACTGGCAATAACCTGGTGGGTGGTCTTGAAGCAAAGTAGCTCAGACATTATTATGTAGCAGGACTGCTTTTCGGATCCTCACACCTCCATGTAATGTGACCTTTGTGAGCGACTCCCCTGAAAGCGGGATAAAAGAGATGCTGGTGGGGTGGCCAACCATTCTAGCTCCCTGCTATCGAGCGGCTCCATCCAGAATAACAGCGGCGTCTTGCTTGAGGAAATGTTGAAACTCTTAAAGGGGTGACGCAAGGCTTTGGGTCTGACTTACCTGGCTAAAAATGGGCATGTGTTGGACGAACACTCAGCCTTGGTGGGTGGTCCGACCTTGTGAGCCGATTTCCCAGCAGCTTTTATGTCTTTGTGAAGTGAAGCTGAAGATGAATCCTGCCACTTTTGTGTAATTGTTGTTACAGGTGTGGGGAATGGAGAGGACCCTCACCAAAAAAAGGGGGGGATTTTGTAATCATATATTTTATCATTTGTTTTTATATATTTTTTCCTTTTTGGCAAGTGAAATAAGCCTTACTAAAATGTTTCACCTGTTATATATACTATTAATGTAAATTATTATAAAGCATTTATTGATCAATAATGTTTTATGTTTCTGCTAAGTTTTGAGATTGAAACATTCTTTGTTTTTGAATACTAATAATAACAATAATAACAAAAGTATATTATTATATCCATTTATTTTCCTTCAGCTTAGTCCTTTTATTAATCAGGGGTTGCCACAGAGGAATGAACCTTTAACTTATCCAGCATATGTTTTACGCAGAGGATGCCCTTCCAGCCGCAACTCATCACTGGGAAACACCCATACACTCTCATTCACAAACATACACTATGAACAATTTAGCTTACCCAATTCACCTATAGCACATGTCTTTGGACTGTGGGGGAAACCGGAGCACCCGGAGGAATCACGCAAACACAGGGAGAACTTGCAAACTCTACACAGAAATACCAGCTTAGCCAGTCGAGGCTTGAACAAGCAACCTTCTTGCTGTGAGGTGACACCGCTACGCACTGCGCCACCGCAAAGCCATATTATAATATGTGAAATTTTATTTCTAAAAACATCTTAAAGGAATACAGTAGTTTACCCAATAATGAAAAATGGCACATTAGTTACTGTTTCTTTTATCTGAAGAAAGCTTGTAACCAAACTTGTAACTATTGACTTCCATAGTATGAAAAACAAATACTATGGAGGTTTTCTTATACAAATGTTGGTCACACTTTACAATAAGGTTCATTAATGTTAGTTAATGCATTTACTAACATGACCAAACAATGAACAATACATTTACTACAGCATTTGTTCATGTTAGTTAACGTTTGTTAATGAAAATACAGTTGTTCATTGTTAGTTCATGTAACTTCACGGTGCATTAACTAATGTTAACAAGCATGAACTTGGATGTTAATAATGCATTACTGAATGTTGAATTATGATTAATAAATGCTGTACAAGTGTTGTTCGTGATTAGTTCATGTTAGTAAATGCATTAACTAATGAACCTTATTGTTACCCAAATGTTAAATCATATATGACATTTTTTAAACTTATAATTGTCCCTTTTTAAAATATATTTGATTGTCATGTAATTTTTGTAATAAATGTTTTAACAAAACTACAGTAAAGTACTAAGTAAACTAAAGTAAAAAGGCAGAAATATACATCGTAAAATACACTGTACAAAATAGTTTACAAATAATTCCTTCATATTGTCCCAACACAAAACAATTAAGTTGTCCCCAAAAAAATCTCAAGAGCTGTGATGTTTCAGCTCATTTTAAATAGGCTTTTTGAAAAATCATTACTCAGTCAGCCTAGTGGTTAGCGCGCCAACATATGGTGCAGTAGCACGTCAGGGCGTCCTGAGTTCGAATCCCCGTTCGTGGACATTTCCCAACCCTACCCCCCTCTCTCTCCAACTTCCCTTTCTGTCTCATTACTGTTCTACCTAAAAAAGGCTTAAAAAAAATCATTACTCAAAAAACATTTTTTTGTTAAATGTTAGAATAAATGTTAATATTAATGTTAACCTTTTACAGATTAACAATAACTGTTCAGATACATCCCCGAAAGCAGTCACTGTTCTGGCTCATATGAGAAACCTGACAGTCATTATAGAGGCTGACATCGGTGCAGAAATACTGGAAGTTAAAGCGGAGCATAAACACATTCCACTATTACTCCGCAATTTGCCTTTCCATTACGTCTGGGCACAGAGCAGTGGCTGCTGGGACTCGCAGGAGGATATAAAGTGTTCCCCCCTCAGCCAGCGCTGTAATTACACGCCATCAGCTCCTCCGTTGCCATACAAACACATAATAACCTTCATCCTGCTCTCCTTCAATTACCCAGGATACCCCGGGGCCCCCCGTCTGCCTCTGTTTACAGATTCCTGCCATATTTCAGGATCTCTGAGAGGAAAACAGCTGGCTCTCGCAGAAGAGTCTTTCTCCACATTCATTCATCAAGAATGTGTTGAAATAAGAACATTCTCTCTGGGTGCAGGAAAAGGCCTGTTGAGGGAGGGATGACTTCAGATTATGCGTTCATTACTGCTGCAAAAATGTAGCCACTTTTGTGTAGCAAACACTGACTTTTATTGTGACTCAAGGGGGGGTTAAACAACACTGCGTTATATGTTTTTCATGCATTTAGGGAAAGAAAATACATGTTTTTGAAAACTACAAAAGTTTAATTTTGTGAAAACTTACATCATGATTATGCAATCTATATGTACATTCTGTATAATTAATCTTTATTATCTATATATAGCTTTTCTTTTATATTTTTACTCTGGCACAGTATTCATCTTAGAATATGAACAATTTTTTTTATTAAGATTAAAGAGCACCTATGATAAAAATCATCTTTTGTAAGCTGTTTGAACAGAACTGTGTGTAGGTATAGTGTGTCCACAGTGATATTGAGGTGATATAAAGACAAGAAGTCTCTTTTTTTAATTTCATGACATTAAAATAGGATCCAAATCCCTCCCATTTTGAGGCAGACTGCAATGTGACATAGGAGTGCGGTTTCCCCGCCCACCAAATTGATTGACAGTCGTGTATTAACATGTCTCTGTAGTAACGCATATAATCATATCAACAAGACAGGACGTGCGCAAAGCAAATGGGATTAAAAGATCTGTTCAGCTCGCTGTGATCATCAATCTTCATCAAATGTGATCAAGAATGAGTTTTACAAGTTTAAAACATTTTTAAAACAGTGGCATGTTTGTAATGAATTACAGCGATTTTACCGTATTTACTTTATCACCACAGCTGCATATCAGTACAATTATAACAGAAGACCCTTCAATCCCGGTTTAAGGATGTTAAATCAGGTTTATTTTGTACATTAACATAACGAATATCAATACAGCAGTGGATATTAACTTGTACCCTGTCACATTTGCATGCAAAAACAGTGCAATATTAAACCGTGCGCTGTGTATGTGTCTGTCCGCTGTGTGTGTCTGTGAACTTTGTAACGACATTGTGTGTGACCTTTTTAACTCCACAACAAATACATCAAATAATCATTGGGAACGTACTTACTGTTGTATTTCTCACAAACGTTATCTGCTTCCTTCATGTCTGTCACTGTGCTGTTTATCTAATGCAGACAAGCCATATATATATTATATATATATATTTCAAATCCGAAATTTTGGAAAATAAAATAATAACTAGAATTCTGACTTGACATAAACTTCTGTTTAAAACTCTGCGATTTATTTATTTATTTCAAATATTTTTTAAAGGATTTATTAAATTTATCAAAAGAATCTGTAAAGACATTTACAATGTTTTCAAAAACATTTTGATAAATTTCTAAAGTTCATTGAACAATCCTCAATCCCCAAAAAAAATTACTCTGTTTTCTGAAATATTAATTGAGCATAAAATTAGTGTATGATGATAATTTCTGAAGAACTACCCAAAAGAACATTTATATATATGTTCACAATGTTACTTACAGTATACTGTATATAGTGTTACAGTGTATTACAGTATACACACCTTATAAGACACACCTTAGTTTGCAATGTGAAAGTACACTAAGATCTTTTTTGCGAAAGTGTTGTGCAAGTGACTAGCAATAACAAATAGCAGAAACATCTTGCAACACAAACCAGTGTGTTTATGACAACACATTCATAATATACACATAAAACAATATAATGAATTGAAGTGACTGAGACCAGGAAGACTCAACATTTCAATGGCAGTGCTGTTATTATGTGAATATTAACTACACTGTACAAAGCATTTAGTTGACTTTACTTAAAAAAAAAAAGTGAGTAAACTTGTCACCTTCAAATGAATAAGTAAATGAACTATGTGTGTAATTATAAAAATGAAGTCAACTTAGAACTTTAACAGTTCTAAGTTACAATGTGTTAACTCGCCTTTTTTTAAATAAAGTCAACTTGTCGCTTTTAAGCTAAATAGTTTTTAAGTAAAGCATTTATTCTCTTTTTACAGTGTAGATAATGCAGCGTCCCCTAATAATATCATCAATGTCTAGCTGTCTATATGAATAACATTTATTTGTCTTCTTAGCAGGATAATAGATGCGTTTGCTTCAGGCCGAAAGGAGGGACACAGTAAAATACACTCCTGGGGATCTGCTAGAGGTTTCAAGGCTGGTCTGGTTTTAGTGGCGCACAATAATGCGATCTGATCAAAACAGGAAGCAGACGCACGAGGGTCTCTTGAGGACCACAGTAAACAAACAGCTCCGGTGGGCCCTCGAATGCCGACCCGCAAACAGGAAGTACAGAGAAACGGTTCAGAGATCCCATGATTAGAAGTCATCAACAAACTATTAAGGTTAGGCTTTTTACTATCGATTTGCCTTCTGGTACATTATTCACGTGGTTTCATGCATACGTATGAATTATTGATTAGGATGTGCACATCTATAAAGCCATTAGCACCCCACAAGGCGTTTTTTGTCGAAGCAACGTGAACACAAAAAGCTCATTCATTTCATCTTTCCACATTTGTCACTTCGAGCTCGGGTAATTTTAATTGTAAAAAGTACATGAAATGTGCAATTACATGAGTGTTTCATTGACAACCAAGCACTTTGTGTCTGTAGACATTTAAAAATTAAACTCTGTAAACGTGGCACAAAACCATTTCTGAAGTGGCATTTCTTTATACATATATATTTTTGTCAGCTTTACAAGTCAGCTTTACACTAGTGCTGTTAAAAGAAATAGATCACAACTAATTGCATACCAAGTAAAAGGATTCCTTTAAGTACATTACTCTCACCGGCCACTTTATTAGGTACACCTTACTAGTACTGTGTTAGACTTCCTTTTGCCTTCAGAACTGCCTTAATCCTTCGTGGCATAGATTCAACAAGGTGCTGGAAATGTTCCTCAGATATTTTGGTCCATATTGACATGATATCATCACGCAGTTGCTGCAGATTTGTCGGCTGCACATTCATGATGCGAATCTCTCGTTCTACCACATCCCATAGGTGCTCTATTGGATTGAGAGCTGGTGACTGTGGAGGCCATTTGAGTACAGTGAACTCATTGTCATGTTCAAGAAACCAGCCTGAGATAATTCGCACTTTATAACATGGTGCGTTATCCTGCTTAAAGTAACTATCAGAAGATGGGTACACTGTGGTCATAAAGGGATGGACATGGTCAGCAACAATACTCAGGTAGGCTGTGTTGACACGATGCTCAATTGGTACTAATCGTCCAAAAGCCAGAAATCGAGACTCATCAAACCAGGCAATGTTTTCCAATCTTCTATTGTCCAATTTTGAGGAGCCTGTGCAAACTGTAGCCAGATCAGCCTATCTGGCACCAAAAAAACATGCCAAGTTCAAAGTCACTTAAGTCACCTTTCTTCCCCATTCTGATGCTCGGTTTGAACTGCAGCAGATAGTCTTCACCATGTCTACATGCCTAAAGCCCAAGTCACACTAGAGTTTGAGCTTTCGAAATTCTGTCGTACGGCGCTGCGAAAAGGGGCGGGATGAAACAAGATGATTAGACATTAAAAAAAGCGAGCGATTGCTCCATGTTTTAAATTTCTGTTCAGAGAGGTCATGTTTTGATCCTGAATTAGTCTCACGCAGTCTAGTGATGCGATTTCGCAGGTCAGAGTTCACCAAGTTTGAACTTTGCACCGCAGCAACCTGCGAAATCTGACACATGACCCTGCGTTTCCGGTCTGACGCATTCGCGTGCGTATGAATGGAAGTCTATGGAGGGAAAAGTCCAGTGTGACCACGGCTTAAATGCATTGAGTTGCTGCCATGTAATTGGCTGATTAGAAATTTGTGTTAACGAGGAGTTGGACAGGTGTACCTAATAAAGTGGCCGGTGAGTGTATATTTTAGTAATGGGATTGTGGTTTTACACTGAATTTTGAGCAGGCAGAGTAATCTTGGTTCTGAAAAGACACCTTCAGTTTTTCCATTAAGCCTTGGAAATTTATTACGGTCTAAAATAACGAGTTTTTGAGTTCAATGTATTTTAAGATGTAATTTGCAACGTTTTCAGCATCATCACTCAAGTTAACAGTGACAGATGATCCTTCAGAAAACATTCTAATGTTCAAGAAAAAGTTCTTATTATTGTCAGTGTTAAAAACACTTTTTATATTAGCAAATAAGTGTGTTTTCCCCTTTTCAGATTTTTTGTTTTTGTAAAAATAAATAGTAAAATTTAAACTTAACATTTATTTAAAATATATATCTAATACTTTTCCCTGTCAGTTATGATCAATTTAATATGTGCAGATTACTCTGGCCGATTAAAAAGATCTGATTAAAAGACCATTTCAATTTTCAAATAAAGAAAAGATAGTTTTATTTGTATTGATTGATTGACTGATTGTTCTCATTATTTTCTGAATAATCAGTTTTGAATAATAGTTCTGACACTAGGTTTCTTCAGTGTACACAAATGATGAATTAATTACAAAAAATATCTTGGGATGGGGGGTATTTATTTATTTAAATTATTTTAAACCACATAACATTTGCATGCCATTCTAAAAAGGCTGGGTTGTCATAACCCAACTTTGTGTCAATGATGGACAAACCCAACCATTAGGTTAGAAAGTGTATTTGAAATTTTATTGAAAACATTTACCCAATGTTGGGTTACATCAACGTAGGATGTTTCAGAATGCGTGTATGGCTACAACTACAGTACATTGACATTTAAATAGCTATATAATAGTTACATTAACTTTGGTGATAAAAATAAGAATATATTGTATTATGCTGTTTCTTTGTCCTTTTTTACTGCAATATCAGTGTGGTTATCCTGTGAATACCACTTCACTTCAACCCATCAACTTTTACAGCAGATGCGTTTGTACCAAATATCTAAAACAATCACTTTTAATGGCTTTTCTCACCTCTGTTTAACCTCTCACCTAGCTTTATTTGCACACATTAGCTTTTTTGTTTTGTTGTTTTTTTTTGTGAAAGTGCAGCAACTCCCCCCCATCCCCCCCCCCCCCAGCCCCCCCCCCCCCCAACAGAAATCAGCACACAAAGAGCTCCAACAGTTCGTCAACAGAGACTGAAAGGGGAAGTAAACATCACCAGAGCAGGAAGTTGCACTGTATCATAGGTGAAGGGGGGAGGCGTTCATTAAAGAAAAGAGAAACCCTGGTGATTCACAACACAATCAGATTGACCTTTCATCCCAAGAGCTGCTCTCTCAATGATGGCAGGGGGTCAACAGAGAGCGTCCCGATGGAGCCAGCAGATAAAAGCGGAGCCGCCATTGTCTAAAGCTCTGTAGTGGTGCAAACTTACAAAACATCCAGTCCCACCCAGGAACTGCGGAAAAAGAAAGAACTGTCAGCTCTTTCCTATGAAACCACAATACGTGCTAAACAGAACTATTTGACACTATAGTGCACTGTAAAAAAATAATATGATCAATAAGTGTTTCTATTTTAATTATAAATAATATATTTAATTATAACCAAGTTAATAATTTTTTTAACTTATTTTTTAAGTTATATAAGCTGGTTTAGATTTCAGTTTAGTGTAATTTAAGTTCAAATGACTCAAAGATTTATTTGATTATAATTATTTTATCTTTTCTTATTTTTCATTGAATTTAATTCATCTTAAAATTTGTTAAAATCTTTTATTTTTTACAGAATGAAAATTAGCAACTTCCTTAATTTAAGTTGAATCAAATAAAATGTACAAGCTATTTCAACTTACGTTGCATTAAACTGACTTAAATACTCATTTTAATAAGCTAAAGTAACATAAAGCAAATGCTGTCATGACTTATTAGTCATATTTTTACTATAATGTACACTACTGGTCAGTTTGCAAAGTTCATTCATTCATTTTCTTTTCGGCTTAGTCTCTTTATTAATCCGGGGTCACCCCAGCGGAATGAACCGCCAACTTATCCAGCACACGTTTTACACAGCGGATGCCCTTCCAGCTGCAACCCATCTCTGGGAAACATCCACACACACTCCTTCACACTCCTACACTACGGACAATTTAGCCTACCCCATTGACCTGTCCCACATGTCTTTGGACTGTGGGGGAAACCAGAGCACCTGGAGGAAACCCACGCGAACGCAGGGAGAACATGCAAACTCCACACAGAAACGCCAACTGACCCAGCCGAGGCTCGAATCAGCGACCTTCTTGTTTGCAAACTTGTGGTAAATATTTTTTGTAAAATCATGACATATTACCATTATAAGCATTTAAAAAGTATTTCAGAAATACTTTTATTCTGCAAGGATTCAGATCAAAGTGACTGTATAGATGTTAATAATAATGCAACAATTGTGGTTTCCACAGAACAACAGAAAAATATCTTTTCAGCATCGATAATAAGGATGACAATCAATAATTGTTCATAACAGAGCAGCAAATCAACAAATTAAAATGTTTTATGTAGGATCATCTGACACAATTTTCACATCACAAGAATAAAATACATTTTGAAATAATTCAAAACTCAAAAATGTCATTTTTATCTTTTAGTTTTTGCAATACTACTGTTTTATTGTAAATTTTGTAGCCCTGGTATAATGAAAAGGTTTCTTTCAAAAACATCATCATCAACAACAACCACAAAAACCTATGACCGGTAGTGAATTTTGATATGAACACTGAGTGCGTGAGTGCAAATGATCTGTATCTTTCTCTTGGTGCATTTGGCCAAAGAATGTATGTGTAAAGATGATGAGTTTTTGTCTGTTGCGAGGGCTGTTTTCTGCTGTGTTTGCTTCTGACACAGCAGATATCATCAGCGCTGTGATAATAGCAGGAAGAAGTGAGCTGTTATCAGCTGCTGGAGCCGGATGACCTGCATGCGTCTGTTTAAAAGACAGTCAGACTTTAACTGTTGCTTGCTGGTTTTGTGTAAGTGATGAAGCGCTGGACTTTTATCATAAAGCTTTAAAAAAAGGACCGTTTGATAGCAAACTTGATCATTTGTTACATTAAAGAAACTAACCTAATTATATCTGAGAAAATTCTCAAAATTTGTGTACAGAAATTAATTCTGTGGATTGTATTAACATATAACTTAAAACAGTTATAACATTAACATATAACTTAACTCAGTTATTTTGAGTTCATTTATAAAACATTTAAATTTATGATCAGATCTTATTTTTTTTTTTTTTTTTATGTGGCAACCATTTTGTATGTGCTATTATTATTATTATATTTCCAGAGGAAACCCACGTCAACATGGGGAGAACATGCTAACTCCACAGAAATGCCAACTGGCCCAGTCAGGACTTGAACCAGCGACCTTCTTGCTGTGAGGCGACAGTGCTAAGCACTGAGCCACCATGTCGCCCAACTTTTTATTATGTTTTTTTTTTAACTAATTATATATTTAATTTGAAGATTAAACATCTAAAATAGGAGGAATGTAAATAGTTTTAGTAATTATGTTAGTATCAAACTATAAATTCAATTTATTTATAATCATCCTTAAAGGAATAGTTCACACCAAATTAAAGAATTACTCACCCTCAAGTGAAGTAATTACAAATCTTTTTAAGTTTCTTTTTATTGAACACAAAAGAAAATATTTTGAAGAAAGCTGAAAACCACTGACATCCATAGTAGGAAAAAACAAATACCATGAAAGTCAGTGGTTACAGGTTTCCAGCTTTCTTCAAAATATTTCCTTTTGTAGTATATAGAAAAATAAAACTTAAACAGGTTTAGAACTAGTGAAGGGTGAGTAAACGGTGACAGAAATTAAATTTCAGGTATGAACTATCCCTTTAAACAACTATTTAGCAGAATCTGTTTCATAAGTTGACATATTTTAGAAAAAGTCTAAAGCAAAGACAAAAGCTCGTCCACATGCACTGTCTTCAGGCACCAAAGCAGCCAAATTGGATTACAATGAGAATACAATTCATCCTTTCCAGAAAGATCTCCACAAGGCACAGGATAATGGCCATTATCTGGGCACTGTGTCCTGTTTCATATGTTAAGCGGGGTGAAACTGAACACACCTTTGGCCCATGTGACCATCCTGCATGTGAATGATGAGAGAAGGCCTTGATGGACAATTAAAGAGCAATTCACTGCCAAATGACACAGGAGACAGGATGTCTGACAGCATGTTAATCAGGTCACACTAATCTGGCCTACTGCATTCATTCTGGCCAAACGCATATTTCAGTCTAAAAAAAATAAATAAAGCATCTTTATTGGCACAAATGGTTCAATGAAGATCCTTTGATACCCATTGAACATTTTCAGCACACAAAAGGTTCTTTAAAAAAAAATTCCCACTGTGAAAACACAGATCTTTGAGCTAAAAGGTTCAATGGGAAACCAAAACATTTACTGTGGCATCACAGTGAAAAACACATTTTGGTTCAAAAAAGTGTTCTCTGTTATTATTTTAACATAATAAAGTGTTTGCACAGGCAATAATTTACTCACCCTGTTGTATTTTTTTCACAAAATGGAAGATGTAATGTTTGGGCTCGGCTCATCTGTGTAAAGTCAGTATAGACCAGCATTGAGCTAAATTCCCACACAGGATTGTCCTGTGTGACACATGCCACATTTTTCATGTGCTCTAGTGTTAAACGATAGAGTTTGGAGAAAAACAAACCGAAATATAACATAAAATGTCACAAAAATGCAAAGTATGACTGTAGAATATTGGTCTTCACGAGACTGTGAAAGTTCACTTAGACATTGGGTAAGTAAAAAAGTTGATCTTGTTTTTTTTTTTTTTTTTTTCATTTTAGCATGAACTTACTGTTTAAATTCCATTTATAGTCTATCTACATAATAGCATGTCCCTAAGCAATGTTTTCCTCTAAACTCGCCTACGTAATGCAAATTGAGCAAGCTGAATAGCATTTGGCCACTTGTTTTGAGCATTTCTAAACGCCAGAGACCCAGCGACCTGACCTTTTTAACGAACACTATAGTCAGTATGCAATTCAAATGAACCCTGTTCTACTGCAACTGATATAGCAATTATTCAAACTGTGTGGTAATGACACGAGAAAATATTATCAGTGACATCTGCTTTAATGCATTTGTGCGAATCCGGTGCAGCTGTTGAGGGATTTGTGAATGATTTTTTTTTCAAAGCTGGCACACACAAGATGACGTTAGGTTCATTGGAGGAAATGACCAAAGAGGAGGCGAGGAGACTCTGGCAATTCGCATCTGGTGTTAAACTATTTTGATGGCTCCATTTATGTGTTTATTAGGCGATCATTTAGCGCGCGCTCCCACATTCATTGAATTCGGATTGAGCAATCGATCAAGGGAATAATCTGACGAGAGCACGTGCGCTTTATTGGGATTACGTTATCTAATTATACTTTCATATGTTCAAGTTACAAGAAATATTAACTCACAGTAAAATGAGGGCTAATCTAAATTAGGGATTTTGCAGCACTTTGGATTTTACTGAACAAACACGTTTTAAAGAAATATTTTTTAATGACACATACAGATTCCACGGGTATTATGGTTTTACAGAAACCTTTTAAGAATAATTTGCAATGATTTCTGTCACGTGTATTGTGTA
The DNA here is from genome assembly GCA_903798195.1 of Danio kyathit. Lineage (NCBI taxonomy): Eukaryota > Metazoa > Chordata > Actinopteri > Cypriniformes > Danionidae > Danio > Danio kyathit. Next base: position 22,045,487 of record LR812543.1, on the reverse strand, counting down.
GGCATACAATGCCTATTGTTGTTATTTACAAATTGTATTCTAGCAAATATTTTTTTAATATTTTATAGACCATCTTTATGCATTTATAATTACTTCTACTATTTATTTATTTTATTAATTAATTTGCTCTTCAGTGTCTGGACTTTCAGCAGTGAAAACCACACTGATCTGAGCTAAACTGAACTTCAACTCTGAAAACTGAACTGACTCTGAACTGTTTCAACTTACTAGAACTTCTGTTAAGTTGCTTTGACACAGTGTGCATTGTAAAATCTTTATAGAAATAAAGATGATTTGTATTGAATTTTGACATTTGTGTAAAACGGAAATATATCTGAAATATGTATTTTATTTAAAGTGTGCATACGACACCAATAAAAATGTACTAATTTGAGACAGAATCTATTCGCATTACACTGTTTTACAGTACGTCAGCTGCGTACCATGCTCCACACACCGCCGCTGGACGAAACAGAAACACGACTAAACGGAGTTCAAGTGTGTAACCTGAGCACGAGGTATATGAACCCCTCACTAAATAACACTCGCTCTCCTCCTTCCTTCCCGTGCAGCGCCTCTCTACTGTTTGTTTGCACTCCGCTGATCCGGAGCGGAAATTCCTTTCCGTTTTTGTGAATGACAAACTTATTAACAATTCATCAACACAGTCTGTTCCATCCGGCCCCGTTTCCAGGCGACGATCGCTCGGCGCCTCCTGATTGGCTGGCCGACATAATGTATCCATTGAAACGCCTCGCGCTTGTATCCATTCACTAGCTCACAGTGACAGAGAGCGCATCTCGGACTTGAGGAGCGGAGGACGCAGTGTTGCATTCTCCAGGATAAACATCGAAAGGAAATAACCCTACTAAGCATTTTGCTTTTGCAATCGACATTCAACTGGATATCTAGAGCGCTTCGTGCGAAAATCAACGACGAGAGAAGAGAGGTTATATAATAGGAAGACAACGTCAGTGGCTCGCGCACTCACAGGCTAGTGTGAGTCATTGATAAATGCACACAGTTGCATGAATGGGGTGGAAGTAGATCGAGGCTGCGCTTGACTCTCGAAACAAACAAAATACGAGGATTTTAATCATCTCGACGGTGCACAAGAGACTTTGGCGAGTAAAAAGCTCAATACTCCAGGCCTGAGACGTCTACGGCCTCTTGCAGCTTCTCCGCAGTTTTAAGGTCTCACGGTACCGTACCGTATTTCACTAATGCTCGATAAGTTCAAACCCGTGCAGATCGACTCGGTCATGGCCATAAGCAAGACGGTAGAGTGGCTGAAGGAGCAGCTGGAAACGCGCAGGGACTGTTTGCTCGTTATGGACTGCCGAGCGCAAGAGCTCTACGAGTCGTCGCACGTCGAAACGGCCATTAACGTGGCCATCCCGAGCCTCATGCTCCGGCGACTCAAGAAAGGCAACCTGCCCATCAAGTCTCTGCTTTCTAACGGGGAAGACAGGGAAAGGTTCGCGCGGAGGTGCAAGACGGACACGATCGTGTTGTACGACGAGTACAGCCGCGAGTGGAATGAAAACATCGACGGCGGCTCCGTGTTGGGTTTACTGCTGAGGAGAATGAAGGACGAGGGCTACAAGGCTTTCTATCTCGAGGGTACGTACATTCCCACTGAGTTTGGAGATTTTGCTTCATAAATCAAAACATTTGCAGTCGTATCTCATTTAGGTTATAGTATTTTTTAATTACTCAGTAGTAGTCACTATTATGTCTTTCAGTTTCACTTGCAGACATTCATTAGATACTTATAGTACTTATAGTATTAACTGGTATCTATTCGTTTAATAATGTTGTTTTATTACTAGTAATAAATTTCAAATATGAATTTGATGGAAATCTGAGGTTGAGCTAATGATACTAGAGAAGCTACCATTTTGCATAGCTTGTGTCACCAGTTGCATTTTGATGTTAATGGCTTCTTCGTAGTTGGTTAAAACACTGCTAGTACTAAGATTAAAAATATTACTAGCAAATACTATCAAAAATGTCATTTTTTTATTTCTAATGTAGATTCCAGAAACTATTACACTATCACATGTTGCAGTTCTTACTAGTCACGTTTTGTAATTCTCTAGTAACATTTGCATTTGACTTTAATGGCTGCTTCATAGTTGCATTAAAATCAAGGATGAATCATTTTGAAAATGTAACTAGTAACAACAAGGTACTTACTTCATTGGCCTTGCAACCAGAATGTAAATATTAAAATAGGTTCTAATAAACAAGAAAACAACGAATGGCTAAGAGTGAAACACAAAAGATATCAGACTCACTACTAATATGAAAAATAATTTTGCATCGAATGCTAAATGGATTTCTAACTTCTATTTTGCAGGTGGCTTCAGCAAATTTCAAACTGAATTTCCCACAATGTGTGAGACAAACCTCGACGGTTCCTCAAGCAGCAGTTCTCCGACCTCCCAGGTCTTGGGTCTCGGAGGGCTCAGAATCAGCTCTGACTCCTCGGACATCGAGTCGGATATCGACCGAGACCCAAGCAGTGCAACTGACTCAGATGGCAGCCCCCTTTCCAACCCCCAGCCCTCATTCCCCGTGGAGATCCTGCCACATCTGTATCTGGGCTGTGCTAAGGACTCCACAAACCTGGATATCCTGGAGGAGTTTGGCATCAAGTACATCTTGAACGTGACCCCTAATCTCCCCAACATGTTCGAGAATGCCGGGGAGTTTAAGTACAAGCAGATTCCCATCTCCGATCACTGGAGCCAGAATCTCTCACAGTTTTTCCCTGAAGCCATCAGCTTTATTGGTAAGAATCAAATTATAATTTGCTCTTCATGCATTCCCAGTTTTGATTAAAAATATTGGGTGTTGAGTGTTGTACTGTTTGCATAGAAACATATCCCTCGGTTGTGCAATTGTGACACAAAGGCTTATGATGAAACGGGAGATGGAGGGGGGAGGCGGTAATTTGAGCTCAACAGGAAGGAAGCAAGCAGCATTGAAAGTAATCTAGGACAGAGCAATGTTTCGCCACACAATGAGGACCATTTACAGGGCACTGTTGACATCCTGTTAGCCTTGACAGGGCGCTGCCATGACTTCTACATTTACACGCCCAAATGGTACCATTGTCAAGTAACCTGACGAGCGGAAGGATCATTTGATTAACCTTAATAGCCCATTTCCACGTCACATTCTAGAAAATAGGCGAGTTGTTTTCAGTCATGCACTAGAAATCCCACTGAATGAGGCCCCCTTTGTCAGCGCAGGGAGTGTAATGAATTCTGACAACCGGGGTTATGTACAATTGCATATTCATAAGTAAGTTGCGCCCAGATAACTAATCATCTTGTCCTTTTTCTTCCTCAGATGAGGCCCGTGGACAGAAGTGCGGTGTGCTTGTTCACTGCCTTGCAGGAATCAGTCGTTCTGTCACTGTAACAGTGGCGTACCTCATGCAGAAGCTCAACCTGTCCATGAACGATGCTTATGACATTGTCAAAATGAAGAAGTCGAACATCTCGCCCAACTTTAACTTCATGGGTCAACTCTTGGACTTTGAGCGCACGTTAGGACTCAAGAGTCCCTGTGATAACCGTGTGCCGGCCCCAACCCAGCCACTGTACTTCACCACACCAACCAATCACAACGTTTTTCAGCTGGACCCTCTGGAGTCCACGTGAGGTCCTCCCATGACTTGATTCGAGGGAAATGCAAGTTTCTGTTTTTTCGACTCTAGTCAAGGGATTCCTGACGTTATTGATGTTGGCTTAAGACGACAGCCGACCAGAGTAGCCACTGATGGGGCATGTGGTGTGCCCAGAGCTTCTACGCTGCTGTTTAATGGAGAGAGATCATGTGACTCTAAATCTCCAAGACTCTTCAAAGTAGTTTGTTTTATATATATATATATATATATATATATATATATATATATATATATATATATATATATATATATATATATATATATATATATAAACATATATATATATATATATATATATATATATATATATATATATAAACATATTTAAGCATGGAAAGACTGTGGAAATGAAAAGAGCATCCGATTTTTGGGGCTGGTGTGCCAAAGAGACTTGACTGGAACTGAACAATGACAAATAATCATTTGTTTTGTTTAGCACTTGCACCTTGACGTTTTCTAGGTGTGCCCTTCTTGTCTTCAATGAAGACTTGCCTGTTTTTGGGACGAGACTTCCCTTCGGTAATGATGGCAGAGTGTACTGTACTCCAACTTATTTGCGTGGAGAAATTTTTGACAACATTTATACTTATGTATATTAAGATGTCGGTAAGCCTTGCCGTAGTTAGAATATACCTGAACAGCTGTAGATTTTTCTTCTCCTTTTCGTCCTCTTTATGTAAACCAACTGAATATCGATCAATATTATCTTTATCACCGAGTTAAATGCCAAATATTTCCACAGGTTTTTGCAACGATCATCAATATGTGTATATGTATAATATATTTCCAGTTTTGCTTTACGGATCGATTCCGCCTTTCTCAGCCTTTTAACCACTGTCACGAATCAGAGTCATCATTCTCTTGCCTTAGTTCTGTACATAAGAGTGTTATTGTGCGGTAACCTTGCAGAGCAGTTCCCCATGCGCTTCTTTTTACTAGGACGTTTTTATCAGACCCCACCATACGAGCTGCACGTTCAGAGGGGTCGTCCGAATTTGTACGTGTACGAGGCATTCCTCGAATGCTATCTGGCGGGGTTTCTGATGCATGCTCATTTAGGACCCATACGCCTTTATACTACTTGTTTTTTGTCATTTATATGGGGACATTGGAAGGTTGAAGCAAGTAATGCTGATTTTTTTTTGTGTGCAAGGATTTGAGGTCTGTGTTGACAAAGCAGGGAGAACTTTTTTGGTCTCCTGTTCAGGGAAGTTCTGTGACATGCAATTTTTTTGTGAGAAAAGTGATGGTTTTTCTGGAGGGTTTTGTTGTCCCTCGAAGCGAAGGCCTGGTCGGGGGAGGGGCTCTTTTACAAAACCCCTTCCCCCCAATGTTACGAATGTAAAGAAATGATAAATTATTAATAAATTGCTATTTTGTCTATTCAAATCTATTCATGTCTCTCAGTTGTTTTTTTGCAAGCTAAAATCACTAGCACACATTTCATCACCTAGCAGAATATTTGAATAGATATTCAGTTGACAAAGTAACCATCGGCTCAAATACTAGATTAACCTTAAACCGAAAACAATCTTTTTCTTCCCCCAAACATAAAGTGTTACTGAGTGAGCAAAACAACTTTCTATGTGGATAGGCTGGTATTTCCAGGTACGGTTTGCTGGAGTGAAATGTCCCCCCCTGCGGCACTTCCTGACAGAGATCAGGATCTTGCTCTAAAAGCAAGTTACGGCAAAACAAGCCATAACCTGAAACCCTCTTGGCTTTTGCATAAGGCAGATAAAGGTATAATCTGTGGGTGGGAGGAAGAAATGGGGTTAAAATGAGTAATTATTATTTGTGATGGCAAAATAGTGTGTTGTTGTTATAATAATAATGATCTGTTTTTACTTATCTGCCAACGTGAGTAGGAGTAGTATTAGGGAATGCATTTTCTCATATTAGACACTGAGGTTTTTTCCACCTACATTTCTTTTTTTTCCTACAAATTAATTAAGCACTGAAGTTTTTTCCACCTACATGTATTAATTTTTTCCTAACTGATTTATTTTATCTTTGCCATGATGACAGTAAATAATATTTTACTAGATATGTTTCAAGACACTTCTATACAGCTTAAAGTGACATTTAAAGGCTTAACTAGGTTAATTAGGTTAACTAGGCAGGTTAGGGTAATTCGGCAAGTTATTGTATAACAGTGTTTAAGGGGCTAATAATTTTGACCTCAATGGTTTTTAAAAAACTAAAAACTGCTTCTATTCAAGCGAAATAAAACAAATAAGACTTTCTTCAGAAGAAAAATATTATCAGACATACTGTGAAATATTTTTAAAAGAATAATATAATATAATAATTATATATATATATATATATATATATATATATATATATATATATATATATATATATATATATATATATATATATATATATATATATATATATATATATATATATATAAAATTTGGTAAATTACAAAGTAAAAACACGTTTCAAATTGAATCAATATGTACAAAAAATATCTATATTCTATCCTAACAAGAATATAAGTATTATATAACTATAATTAAGCATTAGTATATGGTTACTATATTAGTATCATAAACATCATATAGTTTAGTATATTAAATATATAATACTTCATTCATTTTCCTTCAGCTTAGTCTCTATTTCAGAGGTCTCCACAGCGGTATGAACCACCAACTATTCCAGCATATGTTTTATGCAGCGGATGCCCTTCCCCCTGCAAACCAGTAATAAACTGGAGCACACAGAGGTAACCCACGCAAACACAGGGAGAACATCAAACTCTACACAGAAATGCCAACTGGTCCAGCCGGGTCTCGAACCAACAACCTTCTTGCTGTGAAGCAACAGTGCTAACCACTGAGCCACCGTGCCGCCCCTCATATAATACTTATAGCATATAGTATATTTTACAAAAAGGTTTAGTATGTTTCTATATATATATAAAACATTGTACAGTTAAATGTAATACAATCAAACCACAATAGTTTTAAGACAATATGTGTGGATTGTCCCAGCATTACTGTTACAGCTCTGTAAGTCAGAGCAAATCAACCCAACAGATTGTGTCTATACTTGGCCAGTGTGCTAATCCTGTGTGAAGGGTTTCAGTCCCTGTCGTCCTCTTGTGACAGACTGCGCTGTGAAGGATTTGCCAACATGCCCAGCAATTTCCGGTGCTCAAGTTCCACTGACCCCTACACCACCCTCCTCCCAAACACCAGCCCACCCGTCAGGCATAGCCCGTTGCTCACCAACTGCCCCCTTCCATTTGTGTGCAGTGAAGGCCACCCCTGGATATATGACCTCGCCAGCTGTCAATCACTTTAACAGGCAGGTGTGTTACCGGCCAATCATCTGGGTCAAAACAGATGGTTTGTTCTGCCCACTTTTAATACCAGGCGTTCACCCTTTAAAATAAGGCTTCTTTAATGGCATCGATAGTTCCATGAAGCACATTTAACATTTTTCCTTCAACAAAAGGTACTTTGCTGTTAATAAAGTTTGTTTAGATGCTTACATCCTTATTTAGATTATCGAGAAATTGTTATTTTTAAATGCTTTTGTGGCATCTTCGTAAAACTCCTTTTTGGTTCTTCATGGCTGAAAGACAGCATTAGGGAAATTTAACAAAGATTATGATATATTTTATAGTTTTACAAGGCTCCTTTTGGATCACTTTTTGTGTATGTTATGAAAACGAAAGTGACAAGGTGGCTTAGTGGTTAGCTCTGTCGCCTCACAGCATAAAGGTCGCTGGTTTGAGCCACGGCTGGACCAGTTGGCATTTCTGTGTGGAATTTGTATGTTCTCCCTGTGTTCGCGTGGATTTCCTCCCAGTGCTCCAGTTTCCCCCACAAGTCCAAAGACATGCGCTATAGGTGAATTGAATAAACTTAAATTGGCTATAGTGTATGTGTGTGAATGAGTGTGTATGGATGTTTCCCAGTACTGGGTTGCAGGTGGAAGGGCATCCACTATGTAAAACATATGCTGGATAAGTTGGCGGGTTATTCCGCTGTGGTGACCCAAGATGAATAAAGGGACTAAGCCAAAGGAAAATGAATGAATGAGTGTTTTGAAAACTTGTCAATGTTTTGGGGCCCTGAAAACATAACAAGTGTTGAAAAATCACCATTGAAATCCTGAAAATTTGAGTGACATCACCGACTACATAAATTGTTTGTACCTGCTTTTTCTGGTCCATGAATGGGGATTAAAATTGTAGAGGAAAACGTGAACATTTTTAGTACACAGTTATCATGTAAACTCCTGTTGCTTTTTTTGCAATTCTGTTTTTAATTTCACGAGTGTATCTTTTTCCTTAACTTTAGTATTTAATCTCAGAGGTCTTCCCTTTTCATAGAATTACTGCATTTTTTTAAAACAAGTTTTTATACACACTCTCAGAAATAAAGGTACAGAATTGGTCACTGGAGCAGTGCCTTTTCAAACGGTACATTTTTGTTCCTTACAGGTCATTAAATGTACTTATTAAAGCCTAAACAAATACAAATGTGTACCTCATAGTACCGTAATGGTACTAATGGTAGTGAATCTTAAAGTTGCAAAAGTGTAGCCTAAAGGCAGGGGTGGATTTAGTGATTTGGGGGCCCTAAGCAGTTCCAGCCATGTGGCCCAACAATCCTAAAATGCACCCTTTGTAGTTTTATAATTTTTTCTTTATTTATTTTTCCTTTTTTTTCTTACTCTTTACTCTTTTTTATCACTGATTCTCCTTTTCCAAGTTTTATCTTAATAAAATCTCTACATTTTAAATGATTTGTTTTCTTAGAATTAATTCACAACTAAAAACAATGAATAAATCGATTATATATTTGTAGATATTTGTTTTTAAACTGAATCACCTGACTAGACTGCTCCATAACTAGAGGTGTAAGACAAATTTGCGTAGATGTTATAATTATGTTAAAATTTAATTTGACCCTCACTAGGGCAGCGCAGTGGTGGAGCGGGTCACCTCACAGCAAGAAGGTCACTGGTTCAAGCCTCAGCTGGGTCAGTTGGCATTTCTGTGTGGAGTTTGCATGTTCTCCCCGTGTTCGCCTGGATTTCCTCCGGGTGCTCCGGTTTCCCCCACAGTCCAAAGACATGTGCTATAGGTGAATTAGGTAAGCTAAATTGTCCGTAGTGTATGTGTGTGAATGAGAGTGTATGGGTGTTTCCCAGTGATGGGTTGCAGCTGGAAGGGCATACGCTGCGTAAAATATATGCTGGATAAGTTGGCGGTTCATTCTGCTGTGGTGACCTCTAATTAATAAAGGGACTATTCATCTTTTTTATCTTTATTTGTATAGCGCTTTTACAATGTAGATTGTGTCAAAGCAGCTTCACATAGAAGATTATAGTAAGTTAAAACAGTGTCAGTTTAGTTTTCAGAGTTTAAGTTCAGTTCAGTTCAGTTGATTGTGGTTTAATATTCACTGCTGAGAGTCCAAACACTGAAGAGCAAATCCATCGATGTGCAGCTCTACAAGTCCCGAACCATGCAAGCCAGTGACGACAAAACTTCACCAATTGGCGAAAGTGAAGGATAAAAAACCTCGAGAGAAACCAGGCTCAGTTGGGCATGACCATTTCTCCTATGGCCAAACATCTTGTGCAGAGTTGCAGTCTAGGTGCCGGAGGCTGGAGAACACTGGACGTCAGCGAAGACTTGACTGTCCCTGGAGTCTCACAGGAATCAGTCTCATGCTCTCCATTCCTAAGCCAGACTAAGCCAAAAAGAAAATGAATGAGACATTCACCATACAAAATATGATAGAAAACGATGTTATGTATATAATTTATACTTACTGGTATTTATTGGGGGCCCCCAATTTTCAAGGGGCCCTTAGCAACTGCTTACTTCACTTATTGGTTAAATCCGCCCCTTCCTAAAGGTACTAATGTCCACCTGTATGGTACAAAAGTGTACCTTTTGAAAAGGTACCACCCAAGTTTTGTACCTTTATTTCTGGGTGTGTATTGTTTATTGCAGTTTTAGCATTTTCACAGAATTGTGAGATCCAAATGTATCGTTTGAACTGGCAAAATATAAACATGCAATTCTGAGAAGTCCGCAATTCTGAAAATGTGCTATTGCTTTCAATGTATTATGCAAAATCTAACTATTATAGAAGCTAGTGGGGCTAAAATGTTTCTTAAAATAAAAGGTGCTGCAAACTTTTACGTAAGAGTGTAAATCAAGCCATAGACTTGCAAAATCTGACACATCTGTCCTTTTTTTTTTGTCAACATGGCGGTGGAGGCTTAAAAGAAACATATCTATTATCTCATCTTTCTTTTCCTCCATAACAATCAGCTTATCAAGACGAAACATCCTGGAGGTTATACACAGGGCAAAAGCCTGTTCCAGCGTTGTGAGTAAACAGCAAAGTGGGCACAGTGGATACGCTGTTATCACACTTAACTGCTACGGGCTCTTCTCCAAACCTCCCACATGGAGACTGAGAACTTCCGCCAACGTGGGGAGAGAAAACTCACCCCTGGCAAACTGATCTCTTTACCTCCTGCTTTCCATCGCACACTCTCTTTGAATACGAAGAGGCTTCCGGAGTAGCCAGAACTGCTTGCAAGGCTGCAGTAATGTTGATTGTTTTGAATCAAATGTTAGCGGTGGCATACCAGAACCTATTTTAATATTCTGGAGTTGAATGGTTTTCATGTCATTTGTTTCCTTAATAGATATTGCAGATGTTATTCTGTAATCAATATCATGTGTATGTGCGTGTGTCTATTCCTACATCTCATTGTGGTCTGTAAATAATTGTTTAAGAAAGAACAAAGAACTGTCACTGTAAACCATTAACAACGAATGTCAACATAAATTAGCAGGTAATTATATTGGATAAACCATTTCAATGTGGTCATATCATTGGCCCATGAACATTTCCTGCTTGTTATCAAACTATTCTATAACTGTAACAAGAGGCAAGTCAATAACTTAATGTTAAAACAGCTATTATAACATTATTTATCAATATGTGGCTCTTTTTGGATTCTCGGAAGACATAGAAATTAAAAATGTAAAACACGAAACACGTTAAGACCATTGCTTTCAAAATGATCTATACACTTAAAATACTATATGTTTTTGTATTGTTTATTTTATATTCAGTTTATTATTAGTAGTATTATATGCGTCATATATAAATATATTTTAATTAAAATATAGTGAAAAAATATATAGATTTTTAATGTACTTTTTAAAATGTATTTTATTATGTACATTTGGTATAAGTAATAACATTTATAACGTGCACATCTTCAATAATTTTCTGTATATATAGTTTATATATGTCTCATAACAGAGAGGAAGTCAGACAGAGACAAAGAGGTCTGAGGACATTTAGTGTGTGTAGGTGGGACATTTCATTAAAAATTACAAACCTAATTATGGTCAGAGCCAGTGGTCGAGACCTCCACCTCCACACACTCTGGAATGCTCTAGAGGAATGTCTTCCAAGAAGCGCCACATAGAAGTGCTTTGTTTGGAAATAAAGCTTTTGTTTTGTGTGTGTGTGTGTGTGTGTGTGTGTGTGTGTGTGTGTGTGTGTGTGTGTGTGTGTGTGTGTGTGTGTGTGTGTTTAACTTTTCAGTTGCTTCAGGACTTCAGCAATGGCAAAAACAAGAGCTCAGTCGCTCAGTGCTTCATCGCAGCCCACGCTTGTCTCTCTATGACAAAAACGCCACGAGATTCCTTCCGTTCCTGCTCGCAGAAATGAGATGTGCTGTTGATTTAGAGCATGACGGATTTTGCTGCCATATTATCTAATCCAGCAGAACCAAAAGTGTGTGTAAGTGCATGTCTGTGCTATTAGTGATCAGATGTGCAGCCCATCTGAATTCATAACAGGAAAACTCTGGTGGTTTAATTTTATGCTGATGCGTTTCCTACTGAAACAGGAAGCTTACTGAGGTTATGACTTTCCACTTGCTGTTGTTTGTAGATGCTATTCTAAAGGGATCTTGTTGGATAAACCAGTATAGTGTAGGATTAGTCTTAGTAGTTAGCCCCCCCACCAAGAAATGGTGTCTATTTGCTAAAAGTTAATTGTGTTAATGTTCAGGCGTCCACTATAGCATATTAAAGGGTTAGTTAACCCAAAAATGAAAACTATGTTTTAATTACTTATCCTCATGTTGTTCCAAACCCATGAGACCTTTGTTTGTGTTTGTAATACATTTTAAGATGTTTTAGATTAAATCTGTGAGCTCCCTCATCCTGTATAGACAGCAAGGTTCCGACTCTTTCAAAGTCTAATGTTACCAAAAATCATCCTCAAAACAGACTATATGCCTTCAGTGTTTTAATTAAAACATTATCAAGCTTCGAGAATACTTTTGTGTCCACATAAAAAAAGGTTTTATTCAATAGTTTCTTCTCCTCAGTGTCAGTATATTGTGCACGTTTACAAGCACTGTGGAGTCACATATCTGTGCGCAGCTTCCTGTTTGAAACAAAGCTCAGGTCTAGTCGAGATAATATGCAAATATGTGACACAGAGGAGAAGAAACTGTGGAATAAAGTAATTTTTTGTTGTTTAATGGGCATACGTTTACTGTAGCTTAAAAATATACTGATTGTAAATATCTCAAATAACTTTAAAATGCTGATAGTTGGAGGACATGTATAGCTCCAAACAAAACACTATATTTCATCTTGAAATTGTAATAATTACAACAAGGCATGAATGCAACATAAAACTTGCTTTCAATTTGCACCCAGAGGTCTAAAATTCCCAGTAGCTTTTAACTGAAATCCCTTCTCAAATTAGAGTTCAGACTCTGAAACTATTGGTGCATTAACACATGTCATTATTAGCATAATTTTCAGGAACTTGAATAAATGCAAAGCTGTTTAAGTGTTTTGCTGTTCTCTGTAATATAAAATTGGTGTGTTTTGATTTTGATGGGCTTGTTTGGTTAATGTCACATTTGATATATTCTGGCAACAAACCTGGCCTATAACCTTTAGAAATGAATCTGACAGAATTCTGTATAGAAACATGCCATGTTTAGCATAAGCTCTGTAAAATGTAAAGGCTTGTTACAAGTCAAAATCTCATAATTATAACTTGGCATGAACCCAGCTAACAGGGAATGTTTCCAGAACATTCAGTAATATTCCTTAAAAGTTACGACAATATTAAAAAACATTTCTGGAACACTCTAGTAATGTTGATGGAAGAATGTTCTTAGAACATTGATTTGAGGTGAATAGAATGTTCTAATTACATTTTACATTCTGTAGTTTCAGCTCAAAATGCCCATCAGATTATTTATTAGTTCGTAATTTTCAGCTCTGAGCATCTTGTAGCTGTTTTTGTTGCCTGTGCCTTCAATGCTGGTTTTCCCTGCCCACCATTCCCATGTGCCTGTCAGAGTGTGCCTCAATCTCCGCCTCGGCTGCATCAGATAAACAGCACAGTGACAGACACGAAGGAAGCAGATCTTGCTTAATGTTTGCGATAAATACTACAGTAAGATTTTTACCAATAATTATTTGATGTATTTGTTGCAGAGTTAAGTCAAGCCTTTCGATGAGTCACACACAATGTCGTTACAAAGTAACGCGTACACACACACACACACACACACACACATGTTTGTTTTTGTGAAAAGTGGGTACATTACATAGGCTTCCATTCATTTTATACAGATCAAAATGTATATTATATTGGCCTCACCCCACCCTACCCCTAAACCCAACCATCACAGGAGACAGTGTACAGCTTTACTCCCTGAATAAACTCATCCTGTGTGATTTAGAAGCTTTTTGAGAAGTGAGGACGTCACCAATGTCCTCATATTTCACCTGCTTTGTAATACCTGTGTCATACCCATGTCATTATACAGATTTGTGTCCTGATATGTCACAAAAACACGTACACACACACACACACACACACACACATACACACACACACACACACACACACACACACACACACACACACACACACACACACACACACACACAGCATGTGCGTTTTGACATTGCACTGTTTTTGCACAGCAAATGTGACAGGATATCCGTTAATATCCACTGTTGTATTGATATCCGTTATGTTAATGTACAAAATAAACCTAATTTAACATACACAAACCGGGACTGACTTCTTTTATAATTACTGACATGTGGTCGTGGTGATGAATTACAGCGATTTTACAGTCTTTAACTTAGTTTATTACAAACATGCACTGTTTTTTAAAATGTTTTAAACTTGTAAAACTCATTCTTGATCACATTTGATGATGATTGATGATCACAGCGAGCTGAACAGATCTTTTAATCCCAATTGGTTTTCGCACGTCCTGTCTTGTTGATATGGTTATACGCGTTACTATGGAGACATGTTAATACGCGGCTGTCAACCAATTCGGTGGGTGGGGAGACTGCGCTCCTACATCACGTTACGGTCAGCATCAAAATGGGAGGGACTTGGATTCTATTTTAAGTCAAAGTCAGCTTTATTGTCAATTCAACCACATGTACAGGACATACAGAGAATTGAATTTCTGTTACTCTCAGACCCTAGGTGCCTAACATATAATAATAATAATAATACAAAAAGTAGAATTTTAGAAAGAAATTACAATAAATACAATTATACATTAAATGCAATTTCAAAATATAGGCCTACGTAAAAAATACAAATTTGTAAACAATACAATTAGACTTAAGGGCATATGGCAATGAGTGCAAACCAGAGTTGTGCAGATATAAAACAGTATATAGTGCAAAAAAGCTTGTAAACATGATAATTATGATAAAGTGACAGTTTCATAATATATAGGGAGGTAGTATGATGTGACTAACTAGCAGTCCAATGTTACATAAAGTGACCTTGACCATTACATAAGGTCAGGAAAAGAAAAAAACGAGACTTCTTGTTTTTGTATCACTCTAATATGAAAGTGGACATATTATACCTACCTGTTCTGTCCAAACAGCTTATACAAAAGATGATTTTCATCATAGGTGCCCTTTAAATGTTTTAAATAATAACACTAAGAGACTACATCCAAAAATGACATTCTGAGCATTCTAAGAACCTTTCTGAGAACATTAATAATGTCAATTGAACGTTTTACATTTTAAATACCATGCATTTACTTTCTCAAAACACTGAAGGTCTGTTTTATACTGCCTTCTTCTGTTGATATATTTTGGGATTCTGGAAAAAAAGTAGTTTCATTATTTTTTTAGACTTCAATGTATGCGTCATCTCCGCGTCCTCATCAACATGCGGCCGGTGCAGGTGTAATGCCATTCCGAGGTAGGAACAAATGCTTAATTTTGGTTTCTTTCAAACTTACGGATTTGTTTGGGATTTTTTCTGTGTATTTTCAGTCCACCAGGCGAAAACTTTGTAAGTCTAATCACTTAAAAAACAACAACACCGTGTTCTTAAACAGGACACATAAAGATCCGATCAAGTTTAAACATTTTATTGCCGAAAAACGCTACACGCGGCGCACGATCAGCTACAGGCACGTATGAAATGAAGACATTTTAAAGCTTGAATTTCTCCATCGGCTATGAATAGACTCCCTCTGTCAATGTCAGCCCAGAGCTCACAGCTCCCGGTTTGTGTTGCTTCCATCCATTTCAAGGCCCTTCGTGGCTTCATTTCTATGAAGGCCGCGTTACAGCAGAGATGCAGCAGCAGCGGCTCACAAAAGGAGCACTCGAGCCGGTGTGAATCATCCGCCGCTGTCTCTGTGTTTGAGCCCACGCGGCTTGCTGGAAAACGAGTAAAAATAGTCATTATCATTTTAAAGCGCTTCAAAAATAACCCGCGCGAGGGGGAGAGAGCGACAGAGACTGGGCGAAAAACACTGCTTCAGCCCACACTATCTTCAGCAAACCAGGTATTAGACCTAAATATTAGTCACCACCACTGTTACAGACACACTGGGGTTCAGTGATAAAAAATATCACTCAACGTGGCAAAAGGCTTGTGAAGTCGGTTATATAATAGTTGTTGTAGAATGCTTTAGTATTCGGTTTGAAGAGAAGTGGTTTTATTAGGCTATTTATATTAAAAAGCAAAAAAATAATAGCCTTAGTAAAAATAATAGTGTTAGTTTTTGCTTTAACGTGCTTAACGTTTTGCTGACACTGAAACAAACACATCCATCCATCCATCCATCCATCCATCCATCCATCCATCCATCCATCCATCCATCCATCCATCATCTATCTATCTATCTATCTATCTATCTATCTATCTATCTATCTATCTATCTATCTATCTATCTATCTATCTATCTATCTATCTATCTATCTATCTACACAATTTATAATAGAATTATTAATATTTTATGTATTTCACATTTGTTTTAATATATTCACACATTTGCACACTATATAATTATATATCAAAACATTCAATTAAATTGCATTAAAAAGTACACATTTCCAAATGTTTTGTAAACAAATAAAATATGTTTTTAATTGTATAATATAGTAAATGGGGGGCAACCCAGTGGCGCAGTGGGTAGTGCTGTTGCCTCACAGCAAGAACGTCGCTGGGTCGCAGGTTCGAACCTCGGCTGGGCTGGGTCAGTTGGTGTTTCTGTGTGGAGTTTGCATGTTCTCCCTGGGTTCGCGTGGGTTTCCTCCGGGTGCTCCGGTTTCCCCCACAGTCCAAAGACATGCAGTACAGGTGAATTGGGTAAGCTAAATTGTCCATAGTGTATGAGTGTGAATGTGTGTGTGGAAGTTCCCAGAGATGGGTTGCGGCTGGAAGGGCATCCGCTGCGTAAAATCGTGCTGGATAAGTTGGCGGTTCATTCCGCTGTGGCGACCCCGCAAGGGATAAAGCCGACAAGAAAATGAATGAATGAATGAATATAGTAAATGTATAATTTTATAATAATTAAATTAATTTACAACAAAAATTGTCATTGTGAACATAACAGTTCCCTTAAAAACGAATATTGGGCATAGGGGCAATAGTAAAAAATAGGGCTGAAAGATAAATCGACATAATATTTGTATTTGGGATTTGGCAAGTGCTGCGAACGTCTTTGACATCATGTGAGTAAAGTATGGTGATGTGATCAGCAGTTAATCTCCTCTGGCCAGAGGTGCTCTCATGAGTCACATAGAACAACCAAATACGCCCTGCAGAAAGAATACCATGGGAAATCCTTATAGTGTTTGTAGGACAAACAGATTTAAACTGCTTTTATTTGATTCAGTGGAATTAATAAACACATGACCATAACAACATATAGTTTATCTGAATAGTTTTTATAAAAAAAAATTTTCTTGATAGTAAAGTACGTAATGATGCAACACATCATGCTTAAACATGCTTAAAACGTTGTTATGAAATATGTTGCTTGCTTTATTTTGTGTAGGAAGACTGTTTGCACATGCTTTCAGGTTTAACATTAGGAACATTTACTACAAAATACTACAAAACAGCTGTCAATGGGTATGTTTACATGGACACCAATAATCCGATTTCAATACGATTAAGACAATACTCTGATTAAGAGTCTACAATGTAAACAGCGATTTTTGATTAGTTTAATCAGATTAACGTCATAATTGAACTAAACTGAAATCAAATTAAGACGTGGAGTATGCTGATTTTAGTCACATTAATGAATTGCAGTACAGACATGTAAACACCTTAAACTATTACCGTCATGTAGGATTTTCGCCGTGTTTTGTGACGGGATAGTCTATAGACTGTTTGACACTATTCTTTGCTCCTACCAAGTCAGTGAAGGACCACAGACGACTGCATTACCAAATGCTGAGTATTTTCCCCATATGGCGTGCGGTATCAAATTTTATTAAACTACACTCTTCCAGCAGTTTATTCTCGCATCCAATATCTCGTTTGTCACAGGGGGCAAGCATGAAATGTTCCTGAATGAAAGTGAAAGTGTCAAACTGTAGTTAAACTTTATTATTATTATTGTCTTGTTCAGATTGAGGCAAATATTTTTATTACTGATGTCTATCAGTAACTATTGCATTATGGTATCGCACCTTCAGAAAATTTTTTGTTATGCTTGTTAAAAGTCTGGCGTCACGGTGGCACAGTGGGTAGCACGATCGCCTCACAGCAAGAAGGTCGCTGGTCGAGCCTCGGCTGGGTCAGGGCATTTCTGTGTGGAGTTTGCATGTTCTCCCTGTGTTCATGTGGGTTTCCTCCGGGTGCTCCGCTTTCCCCCACAGTCCAAAGACATGTGCTATAGGTGAATGGGTAAGCTAAATTGTCCATAGTGTATGTGTGTAAATGAGTGTGTATGGATGTTTCCCAGTGATGGGTTGCAGCTGGAAGGGCATCCGCTGCATAAAACATATGCTAGATGAGTTGGTGGTTCATTCCGCTGTGGTGACCCCAGATTAATAAAGGGACTGAGGCGAAAAGAAAATAAATGAATGAATGGTTGAAAGTCTATTCACATCCTGATAGCAATAATTAAATGAAGAGGTACAAAAGTTTTTTTGTATATTCTCTGGAAGATGTAGGACCAAGAAAAGTTTGTCCAATCAAAACATTCGGTCTGAACATTTTGATAGGCTACCCTTTCTGCCTGTGAAAATGTGCCCACCCTGTTCACGCAGAAAGGATTAAATCATCGGCATGTGCATGGATGCGATTTAGACTGAGAATGCCTGGCAAACATCAACAGCCTACCTTCTTATTAACAGTTTGCTATATTGTAATTAATAACTGTACTATAAAGTTTTCTCTCTGGTCTGGTGAATGTTATGTGATGTATTATAGTGATGTTGGTTAGTGCGTGTTCATTCGTTCAGGAGACGTGGCTTTGTTTGGATGGCGATTTGCAGGGTGGGATGTAGGCTTTGAGCTATCAGGCTAGCGTTAGCATTTTTAAGATTTCCTATTGCACCTTTAATCACTGAAAGTTAATTCCTGACACTCATGCACACCTCCAGACTGTCATGCAGAATTATATAGTGTCTGTGTCTTTGTCTTTCTCGTTGTTTTTCAGCTCTAGTCATCTGAGCTCTTCTCCCACTCAAAACACACACAGACACAGGAAGCCAGTGAAGACTGCAGGAAATGATTAATATGTCTCATGCTTCAGAAACAAGAACAGCGGAGAGAGGGAGACGACTGGGCTAAAGCAGAGGTGGGAGACTGTCAAACTGCAGAACAATTCACAGCCAGAGCATTTC
The DNA here is from genome assembly GCA_903798195.1 of Danio kyathit. Classification (NCBI taxonomy): domain Eukaryota; kingdom Metazoa; phylum Chordata; class Actinopteri; order Cypriniformes; family Danionidae; genus Danio; species Danio kyathit. The sequence continues at coordinate 22,026,600 of LR812543.1, read as the reverse complement.
AGGTGACTGCAAATGACTAGTAATCAGGGCCATAATGAACACTTGCACAACAAATATGAGTAAAAATCGGCATTTGTGAATACGTCAAGCGTTGTTGGCTAATCAAATGGATTGGATTGCATTTGTCATATCACAGATTATATAAATGTGTAATGTAATGCAGTAGGCTATTCACTTTGAGTTTATGACTATGCAACCTGCAACACATGCCAAGCATTTACTCAACTTGTGACAATGGTTTATAAATTTGTTAATAATGAAAGACTACAGTTTTAAAATAGACATGTCTATGTGCTATTAATAAAGCGAAGCCTAAATAAATGTTATTAGAATTGTAATATAATGATATGTAATATTATTGACATTTTTCCTATTGTTATATTAAATAATACATTACTTTTATTATATTTATTATAATCAGTTCAGTTGTGTAATTATTATTATGCAGACCTTAATAGATCAGTGATAATATAATATAATATAATATAATATAATATAATATAATATAATATAATATAATATAATATAATATAATATAATATAATATAATATAATATAATATAATTCCCAGAGATGGGTTGCGACTGGAAGGGCATCCGCTGCGTAAAATCGTGCTGGATAAGTTGGCGGTTCATTCCTCTGTGGCGACCCCGCAAGGGACAAAGCCGACAAGAAAATTAATGAATATAATATAATATAATATAATATAATATAATATAATATAATATAATATAATATAATATAATATATTTTCCAGAGATGGGTTGCAGCTGAAAGGGCATCCGCTGCATGTGCTGGATAAGTTGCCGGTTCATTCCTCAGTGGTGACCTCGTATTAATAAAGGGACTAAGCCGAAATGAAAATGAATAATATAATATAATATAATATAATATAATATAATATAATATAATATAATATATAATATAATTATGTTCCCATCTTATTGCCATTTTTTAAAAATGAATTAATACAAAGTTGCACATTTTCATGACCCATAAAAATGTCATGGTAGGAGCATTCACAGTATTTTTTTTACAGTATTATTATTTTTTTGTCCTTGGTTGATCCAAAAAAGAGATAAATCATGGTGTGCATGCAACCTGTATGATCTTAATTTAACAATATACTGATTTGAACAGCTGAATCTGTCCAGTTTCTCACCTCACGCAGTCTGACAGCATCTCTAGTTCTATCATCTGTCCTTCATCTCTCGTCAGTACGACAGCAGGTTGACTCACCGCTGCAGTGCTTCACTTTGCGGCGCAGTTGCTAAGCAAACCCAGAGATAAATAAATAAAGAAAGGGAGAGGGAGAGAAAGGGAAGGGAGGGCTTGTACTGAGCATGAATGAGTGTCTGCTGGGCTTCTGAATGGGCTGCTCTCTGTTTGAATGAGCAGACGGTCAGAGCACAGGACAGGCAGAGCTCAGTGTTTCTGCTAATGTGCTGTTATACTGACAATGGTAGAGTCCAGATGTTTATGATTTATGGTTTGATTCTAAGCACATGCATGGCCTCTCATAAACACTTCTATCATATTTAAAATAAATATTAATGTAATAAATATGAAATTATATTTTGCACAAACTGTATTTTTCTTTTCTTTTGCTTTTTATTTTTGCTCTATAATATTGTGACATTTTTTGTCATTAAATTCTTATTTGCATATTGCAAGTGGAAAAGGTTTTCCTTTAAATTTTTTCAAAATGTATTTATTGTCATCATTTACTTTTGTTATATTTATGAATGTACTTATATTTATAAAGTCATTTACTTATAAATGCACAATATTTCATATTAATATAATAGTATTTTATTATATTACATAAAATAATTCTCATAATAATAATAATAATAATAATAATAATAATAAATTATATAATATATGATTCATGGAACATAGCTTTTCTTAATATTCTAATATTCTAATTCACATGAAAAATCATGTAAAACTACATATACACATACACACACCCACACACATTTTTTGTGATGCAATTTGTCTCAGCTCAGATATGTTCCCGTTTCATATAAATATACACACATGCGTGCACACACACACACACAGACAGTCTTTCAGAACATCGTGTTCTCTCTGAGGTTTGACACCAGAGTGAAAGCTAAGAACAGGAAACCATTACAATCAATATGCCCCTTTTAGCCTCATCTTTTCTCCCTTTAATGGAGACTCAACAAACACCAAAACGGATACAATTCCGTATAATTTAAGGCATTTCAACAATGCTTTATCTACATTACAACTCTTATTGGACCTGATGTACAAAGCCATATTTAAAATCGTCATCCCCAAGCATAAAAATATGCAATCCGAAATGACAAATCTAGTTTGTCAACACACACACACACACACACACACACACACACACACACACACACACACACACGCACGAAAAGTAAGAATGAAACTTCACACTGGCCCTAAATGACTCACTCACATCCTAGTGTCATAGAAACATCCTCATAAACAAAGTCAAGCAAACACACATTGAGACTCGAATCCGCAACAGGAAGCTAACTAGTGCTGAGAACAACCGCCGCTTTTTTCCTCTTTTTCAGGACGCCTGCCATTGTGAAACCCAACACTGCACAAACCTCCTCCCCTCCACATGCCAGAACTCTGAGGCTAGCAGTTGTATTTCTGTTCATATCTCCCACTTTCCAACTTCCCAACGTGTCAGATGCCTGTGTGCTGGTATTTACTAGCGTATCAGTGCTGCTTCCTGTTTTGCACAAGCACAGAACGCAGACACTCTTGCTAAACTGACCAGCAGCTGACCAAGCATGACCTTCCACTGCTGTTCAATTGCTCTGACCTCCGCCTGTCCCAGACTCAATTGGGGCAATGTCTTTTGCCATTGTTTTCCTCTCAGGTTTATTGCAGGATATTGCTTTCATAATACTCTGTTTTGTTGCATTGCTCTTTTGGTTTTGGTGAACATTTAAAGGGCTAGTTCACTCAGAAATGAATATTTAGTCATCGTTTACACATCCTTTACATTTTGCGTACCAATTTGAGTTATATTTAATTCTGTTTAGCACAACAGAAGTATTGGAAACCTTTAAACATTGAATTCCACAGTGGAAAAAATCAAATGCTATGGAAGTCAATTGTTACAGGTTTCCTTTATGACAGAAATTCTATAAACTATCCCTTTTAAAAAGGGCACCAGTTCTGTCAGCTTCACCTTACATCCTACAGGAATTGAAGCATCTGCTGCTAATGTGGGTCTTCATCAGTCTTTTAGAGTCCATGCAGTTTAGTGTTGTTATAGCAGCAGTGTGAGGACCAACAGTATATTAGTCAGGTGGTCATAATATTTCGGCTCATCTCTGTAGTAAGGAAATGGGCATTTTCACACACACGTGAATGTTTTAGATGGCAAGGTCATGTATGATTCCCAGGAGAGTGGGAATTTATAAAATGTATACAATCTTAAATGCAAGTTTCACTGGATAAAATGTTCCTGTCAAATGTACAAAATACCAGCATGTTGCTATTAGTAAGCCAGTGCTTGCTTGTCGTTAACAAAGTGTCGACCAATTCATGGTTTGGCCTCACAGAGAGAACGGCCGCTCTTCTGTTTGATCCAAGCCTCTAATCCCTTTACCAGAGCTCTGACTTCCTCTCCTCCGGGACGCAGGAAGAGATGGACTCTGGAGAGAGTGAGGGGGGAGCAGCACCTGTTCAATTTCCCCCACATTCCCTCCAACTCTCGCCCACCCCCAGTCCAGGACCAGCCCTCTGAGCGCTTGCAGGGGGGCGGAAAGACTGAGAACTACAAATGACAGCTGCACTTTTACTTAGGAGGAGGGCAGTGTGGAGAGGAAGGATGGATGGATGGATGTATGGGGGCGAAGTAATTCTTTTCAAGAGGCTAAAGGGATTGATCGTGGTACCACCAGCTTCGGGACTGCCCATGTAGAGGTCTTGTCATCTGTGCATGGATAAAACCTCAAAGAAAAAAAAAAAGAAAAAAAAAAATATATATATATATATACACACACGTGTGTGTGTGTGTGTGTGTATGTATGTGTATATGTATCAACAGTTTATGTTGTGTGAAGTTCAACTAACGAAGGTTAGAACATTCATTCATTTGACTAATTAAATGGAAAAAAATAGCTTCAGTGTGAATTATGGTGCATCTTGACATCCGTACAATGAAAAGTGTGCACTAAAATGCATTTAGGGAAACATCCATGAATGGCGTCACAAGTCAGTCTGGCTCCCAGTAATGTCCATGTAGGCTTGTTTGAGCAGTGTGTTGGTTTCTCTTTCAACAGCAGGCCATCAATCTCAACAAAGAGGGTTATGGGGCCCCCGAGTTGAGCCGTGGAGAATAGATGAATTTGGGGTCAGAAAACGGCCGGACGGACGGAGCACCCTCCCCAACCCCTCCAAAAAAACACCCCACACCACAATATTCGTCACCCTATCCCTCCACCCACTCGACCCAGGTTGAATAACAGATTTCACGCTGTCTGAGGAGGAGGTTGTGAGCAGATTGTGTGTGCAGAGGAGGATGGGAAGTGGAGGCTGCCATTGAAAGGTGTTAAATGATAGTAAAATGGTGGGATTAAGGCAGGACAATGACAGGCGGTAATCCCCTTTTCCACAATAACCCCCCTCTAACCATTCCCCTTGTTCCAGTCCTCTGCTCTCTTTCTTTCTCTCCGCCTTTGCTCCTCTCGGGGGTCTCTTATAATGCGGATAGGAGAGAGGGATGAAAAAAGTGAAAGAGCGACATGGAACAAAGCTTGAGGACAACGAATCAGCGCTGCGTTCCTGAATTCACCGCATGCATTACTTTTGTAGCATTTGAAAACGTGAATATCCATAAAGGTTGAAACGTTTTGAAAGCCACTGGTGACTTGAAAGTGTGACTCTTGACACTCGCCTCTGACTATTGTGATGAATGCAGGAAGGTCAAGGGTTGCGAATTCCTAAGTGATGAGCACAGTTGTTGTTCTTGTCAAGTCCCTTTCAAAGGAGCCGTGGAAGGGTTAGAGGACAGCAAATTTGACAGCCAGGGCAAAAGGTCACCTTTGAGTTTCAAGTTAAAAAATCTTAGAGAGAGATTTAAAGAGATAAGAGAGGAGCGTTCCAGCGGAACATCCAGCATTACAGATCTGATGACAGCGTGACTGTGGAAAAAGGGTTGAACTTCCAGTCCTTTAAGGGGATAGTTTACACAAAAGTGAAAAATTACTGAAGGTTCTAAACCTTTATGAGCTTCTTTATTCTGATGAAGATATTTTGAAGAAATGGAAAACCTGTAACCATTGGCTTCCATAGTAGGAACAACAAATACTATGGAAGTCAATGGTTAGAAGTTTCCAGCTTTCTTCAAATAAATGATGAATTGCATTATGAGACATTGATCTCTGCTCATCTCTAACTTTTGTTGTTAAAAATTTAACTCTGCAGTTTAACGGAGTAACTTTTATTGACATGTTAGTAGTTTAAAACAATAATTTGTATGATTTTTTGTATAAGAAACAATATATAGAATTAACTTTATTATTACAAGTTTTTTGTATGTTACAATATATCACTTCAAAAATGTCAATAAGCATAACTTTTTCAAACTTTTAAACATCAAATGTTGTTAAAGGAAAGATCAACGTCCCACATTGCAATTCAAAATCAAAAATATGTAAGTTAACTTACAGATATTTTCAGTTATTTATTTTATTTACTCACTAAAGCTAAGCAGGGCTAAGCCTGGTCAGTAGCTGCATGGGAGCCAGTTGGGAAAACTAGGTTGTTGTTGGAAGTGGTGTTAGTAAGACCAGCACTCAACCTATGGTCTGTGTGAACCCTAATGCCCCAGTATAGTGAATGGGACACCATCCTTTCAGTGAGCACCGTCTTTCGGATGAGATGTTAAAACGAGGTCTTGACTTTCTGTGGTCATTAAAAAAAATCCCATGGCACTTTCGTAAAGAGTAGGGTAACCCTGGTGTTCTGGCCAAATTCCCTCCATAGGCCCTTACCGATCATGGCCTCCCGATCATCTCCATCCACTGAATTGGCTCTATCACTGTCTCTCCACTCCACCAATAGCTGGTGTGTGGTGAGCTCACTGGCGCCGTTGTCCTGTGGCTGCCGTCAAATTATCCAAGTGGATGATGCACACTAGTGGTGGTGTGGAGAGTCCCCTCTCATGATTGTGAAGTGCATTGGGTGTGTGGCCCAATAAAAATACACATTACATTACATTACATATTTGAAGCCTAGATAAAAATAAAACTGACTTAACTGATTGGATAATTATGTTCTTAATGTGTTTGAATAGCGTATTAGTTGGATTGATATATTTTTTAATTTTTAAATTCATTCATTCATTTTCTTTTCGGCTTAGTCCCTTTATTAATCCGGTGTCGCCACAGCGGAATGAATCGCCAACTTATCCAGCACATTTTTACGCAGCGGATGCCCTTCCAGCCGCAACCCATCTCTGGGAAACATCCACACACACTCATTCACACTCATACACTATATGGATGATTTAGCCTACCCAATTCACCTGTACCGCATGTCTTTGGACTGTGGGGGAGACCGAAGCACCGAGAGGAAACCCATGCGAACGCAGGGAGAACATGCAAACTCCACACAGAAACGTCAACTGACCCAACCGAGGCTCGATCCAGTGACCTTCTTGCTGTGAGGCGACAGCACTAACTACTGCGCCTCATTATTAAATTATTTATTAAATAATATAATGATTTATAACAAACAAATGAATGCAAGAATTAATGAATGAATGAATTATTTCATGTGGAAAACAATGTTTGCAAGAAACTAAATAAATATTTCCAATATTATTTACATAGTAACACATATTAAAGCATAACTAGATAAATAATATGATAATCATATTATAAAATCATACATACGAAACAGCAAAGAAATTTAAGTTATTTCCAATATTATTGCAATTAAATGTCCTAGAATCTTCTAAAATAATGGCCGTAAAATAATGCCCTAAAGCACTGTAGGTTAGCCATGGGTTGACTATTCATCGTGACTCTGACAGTAGCAGTCTGTAAGCTAAAAATACATAAAGAAAAGCCCACATAACCAATCCATTTCTAAATGATAATTACCATTTCCAGACTTTTTGCATGTCATGTATTGAAGCATATTTAATGCAGGTGGCCTGTAGTCTAACTTTGTTCATGTGTGTGTTTTGTGTTCAGACTCTGTGTAAGGGATGAACTGAAGTGCTGGCAGACCCTCTGTAAACGCGTCGCTGAAAGGTATGCCAGCTGCTCACCATATCACGCTCCCTATCTAGGGTTCATGAAGGGGGCACGAAGGAAGAGTGTTAGAGACACAAACACACACCTTCATCAAGCCTCCGAGCGGTGCTGACAGCTCTGCTGTCACCTGGTTCATTTGGCTAGAACATTTTGTAAAGTTTTGTCTTAAGAGACATACAAACAGATTCCTGGTAATATCAGGAGTGAGTCAGTGTGTCAGCAATGATTCTGTATTGAAGGAAAAATAGTGAACTTCCTTTTTGAACACATTAAATCACCTGAAAAACACTTATGCCACACTTAAAACTGAATGGTGCTGCATTGAATGAAAATGTCTAACCTAGATGGATTTATTTGAAAGAAATACACTTACACTTTCATAGAAACTTGCACATTTAAAATAAATATATAAAAAATGCAATGTTTGAAATCATCTGCCATTTGGATGTTTGGTGTTATTGTTAAAAATGCATTAATATGAGTAAAAGCAAAGTAAGGGCATATACAATTTTAGAAGAAAATCTGGAAAAAGTACATTTTAGTTTAAATAAATGCCAATTTAAAAACAATATATGTAAATATATAAAAAATAATGTAAAGTGCAATAGGGAATTAGTAATGCAGTTGTAGATTCAGTGTAAATAAATTACAAATTTAAAGACATTCAAACTGAATATTTAATAAGAATTAATTAAATAAATAAACGAAATATGAATGTGTATGGCGTTGAGGTGGGCCTGAAGTTTGATCCCAAGTAACAAGTCCAATTCTTTAATCAATAGGCCATGACTTCCCCTCAATATATCTTAGTTAACAAATGTTTTATGGCTTTGGTTTAATTAACCATACTATCATTTATTTAACTTTAATGTATGGTAAAAATAAAGACAGTATAACACTTCCTGCCAAACTAATTCAGAATTCTCAAAATAAAATTAATATAAATATAAAACCCACTCATAAAACATTTGTATTCTTAAACTTTCTGATATATTAATGCTTCTTCAAATAATCTTCACAGTGTTCAGTCTGGAAGGTGGTAACAGGAAATGGAAAGACTGCGGTTTGGGGGGTGTTGAGAGGGTGGCAACATCACTGTATCTGTCAGCACCGCATCTGTTTGCCAGTTTATGTTGTGTGAGCCCACAGTCACGAGCGCCTGCCTTTAAAAGACAAAATCCAGCTGTCTCGCAAGTCCAAAATGCTGCACAGCTCCACACACACACACACACACACATATATACACACATAAACACACACACACACACACACTTAGCAGATGCTTGCTAAAGTCAGAGAGATGAAAAACCATCTACTAAATAACTAAAGATGAATTCCGGTGCTGCCGCCACATTAACAAATTAACAGGCGTTCAACTGCATTTACGGGGGCCCGAATGAGAACCTCCTGACCTTTTGTCTGGAGACACAACAAATGCGATGCAAAATGAGGCTTTTTACAACGCTCCAAACAGGAAGCAGCCACACCGCCTCCTCCGGTTATCATAAAACTACAGGAACAAGCAACTAAAAGTTGACTGGCATGTGTGTTTGTGAGGTTTATTAAGTTCGACCTTGAGAAAATGGTTAATATTGTGTGGGCACTAATGAGAAGGAGAGGTGCTGATGTCTGGCCTGCTAGCTGTGAGGTCAATAAAAGCTAGTGTCCAGCGCCAATCAGCAAAAGAAAGAATGAAGGAAGGACGCCGTCGTCTATTGGACGGAGCGGTTTGGTTGTTTAATGAAGTAGGGTTTGGGTGAAGCTGTTATAAGGCAAAGCCACAGGAGCCTCTACAAAGAGCGCCACATAAAGGCCACACAGTCTTTATACCAGTTAATGGACACACAAGAATGTTTTCGCCGGACGTGAGGGGAGTGGGACGGGTTTCCTCTGTAATAAACAACTGTTAGCCAATGATTTCCAGTCTGGAGGCAATAACAGAGCAGCTAAACAGGAACAAAGACAGAGGGAGTAATTAGAAAGGGTGTATGATTGAAAGAGAAGTGCAGTAGCTTGGGTTTCTGTGGGTTTAGTTCTAAAGTCATGGGATTTTGCCGTTTTAAAGATTCTTAGTTTTGTTTAAGAGTCTCCTGTATTAGATTTACATCCATCCAAAGATAAAATTACTGATTTTTTTTTTCATATTATTTATTGCAAGATCACTTACTTTCTTGTAGTGTATGAAATGGTTCATTCAAGGTTCTGGTCACTCTAAACATTGTTCTGACTGATCAGATGTTTCCCAGCCTATTATGATTGATCAGACTGTGTCAGAAACCAAATGCCATTATTGTAGTTCTTTTAGATAATTACATTTCATGTAATTAAAGTATACTAATGCTGGGTTCAAACAAAATGCAGAACACTTTGTTACTCATTCTAGTTTACTAGTAAAATGTTTTTCGTGTTTTGAGGGAAGACATGATTGAGGCGATTGCATCACACATTCTGTGTGATTTCTGTCGCATATGATTCGTATTCGATGATAATTCGTATTTATTCAAATTTTTCATTGACTTTATGTAATTTACTTGCAGGAATATTTTGCGTTTGTGTTTGGTGTGAACCTAGCATGTAAGTAATTGTTTACCCAAATATGAGAAATTTGTCATCATTTACTCACCCCTTACTTGTTTTAAACCTGTTTGAGTTTGTTTCTTCTATTGAACATAAAGAAGATATTTTGAAGAAAGTTGGAAATCTGTAACCATTTACTTCTATTGTATTTGTTTTCCTACTATTGATGTCAGTGGTTACAGGTTTTCAGCTTTCTAGAAAAATGTATTAATTTTTGTTCAACAAAGGTTAATTTTAGTCAACATAAAGCGCTGAGGCCAGAAGGTCACTGGTTCAAGCTCCAGGTTGGTCAGTTGGCGTTTCTATGTGGAGTTTGCATGTTCTCCCGTGTTCATATGGGTTTTCTCCGGGTGCTCCGGTTTCTTTTCTGGACATGCGCTATAGATGAATTGGGTAAGCTAAGTTGTCCGTAGTGTATGTGTGGGGGTTGAGAGTTGGGCTCAACGACCCTCCTCATAAAAATTGAATGTTATGAAACACCAGCATGGTGTGGCTAAATATCAACTTTGATATAAATGGGCCTGGGAGTAAGTAAGTAAAGCGCTGAGTTGCTCACGGTGTCCCAAGTTCAATTCCCAGCTCGAGGTCCTTTGCCAATTCTTTCCCTCTCACTTCCCCCCCACGGATTCCTGTGTTCCTCTCCACTATTAAGTTAAAATAAAGAATAACGCTTCATAATCATACACACAGATATAAATAGAATAGATTTATTCCAATAATTATCATTATAAAAGTTAGTCTGTCAAGAGTAAAGGCTAATTTCTAATGTTTTTTATTTATTTCTTAACACTATTTAACACATAAACAAATGTTTGTAAGTCTGTGGTCATTTTAAAAGCTAATGAACAGATCCAATATACTGATACACATACTTTTTGTTTTTTATGAAAACTCTGAAAACTGAACTGAGACAGTTTCAACTTACTAGATCTTCTATGTTAAGCTGCTTTGACACAATCTACATTGTAAAAGTGCTACATAAATAAACATGAATTGAATCAAATTTGGTTCGATATTTAGCATTATCTTATGTTTGAGTATAGTTTGTTCATCCAATCTCAAAAACATGTGTGTGCACATGATTGATATTAATTTTTTTTTTTTTAAATTAAATAATTGATTACAATGATTGACAGCTTTCGCATTCTTGGTTTTAAACCATCATTTCAAAAAACACACTGATCAACATCAGAGGGCAACTTCACACTTGACCAACATAATAACAGTGGCTCCCAGGCATATCAATTGCGTAGTCTGAAATAGACTACTTACTTGGTTATACTGGAGGTCACATGCAGTCCAGCCAGGCCTCTGTAAAGTGATTGATGACAGAAAACCAGCCATCGGTTGCATAACCTGGACACACATCCTTACCCACATTAACAGATCCAATTTCCACATTAACATTTAAACGGAGCCTCTCTTAATCTGAAGTGTTGTTAAAAGCCAGATCTGCTTGAATTAGATTAGATCGAAATGCATTTTCTGCATTATGATTTGCTTGTATTTGGGCAAATATTAATGCTATGGAGAGAGTTGAGCACTTGTATCCGTCCATTTGTGAACAAATTAAATCAAGTATAAAAGGATTATATATGTTTGAATAAGGTGTTTGTTCAACAGGGAGTGGTGGCAGGTTTGGTCATGTGGGTGTTGGTTCTAAAACCACAATCGTAATAATCAGGTTTCCAGAGAAGAGATGACACACCTTCACAAACGGGTGCTGTCATGTCTTTTTCTGCTCTGCCGGACGTGAACCAGGTGACCTCGCTCTTGTTGAACACCTGGTGCAGAACAATGGCTGTTTTGGTCACATGAGCAGTGTCTTTTCAGGTTTGATCAATGTGAAGTTAAAAGGATGAGCCAGATTCCTTCACGGTGGAAATCACCCTGCGGTGTGTTGTGGGAAAACCTTGATTCGACTTGCTATGCTTGAATATGCGGAATGTTGTGGATGCCACGTATTCGAGATCATGTTATACAAGTGAATCTGTTCATTACTCACATCTGTATATTCTGTCAGTAGGCATTACTTTTTTTTTTTTAAATTGTGTACTTTTTATAAATTAGATTTTAAACTATTTACATTTACATTTTTATCTTAATTTAAGTTGACCTTTGTTAAATACTGCTGACAAAATGAACAGTTAGTTGTATGTGTTGATTCACTAAAAAGAATCAACTCTTAAGAGTAATTTGTTATGGAGTTATATTCACTAAAATGAACTCTTTAGTCATTTATTTAACATTCATTCTACACTCTTTGTACTGCAGGTTTTGATTCATTGAAAGCTTGGTCATTTGTTCAAAAGTTGCTTCACTACACTAGTACACTCAGGAATTGCACAAATCTTGTTGGTTCAATATAGAAATTGATAGTCATTTGTTTGTGAATCACACTAAACTGGTTGCGCTGTTTGTTTATGATTCTATGAAAATAACAAGCTCATAAGAGCCATTCCTTATTCAGTGTTTTTTACTGATTTTGTTTCTCTAAAATGAACCAGGTCATAGATTCATTCAGGAAACTCAATATACAGGTTACACAGTTATGATTCACTGGCTCATTAGAGTCATTTACTCAGTAACTGAACAAAACTAGTTGATTCACCATAGGAAGTGACTCAATAATTTGATACCACACTGTTTTAGATTCCCTGAAAGCCATTTCCTATAGAGTTGTTATACATAGGTTGAGTAAAATCAATTTGATTATCTAAGATGAATCAGGCCCTAAGAGTCATTTAGGAAATGCACTACACTGCTTCTACTGTAGGTTATGATTTACCTGAAAGAATTAGCTACAGTTGTTGTACTGTGTGTTGTCTTTCACTTGAAAGAGTTCGCTCAAAAGAGTCATGTTTTCAAGAGTTGGCCAACTATGGGGGTTAAGCTGTTCATTTCTGATTCACTACAAAAAGGCAACGCATAATAGTCATTTGATCAGTTGTTTTACATGGGCTTTGCTAAATGTTGCTAAAATCAAGTGATTTAAGAATCACACTACAACAACGTTTTGCATTTATTCAATGTGAATTGACAAATTTCTCATCACAGAGCATCTAGTTTGAATGTGCTCTTAAACACGTGTACAAATATTTCTGTCCATCTTTTTTGTGTACCAAAACCTATTTTAGAACACATGCAGTCACAGCAATGCTGCGTTTTCTAGCATCTCCTGCTTGTCCTTGTGAGAGCAATCGTTTGAGGCAACAAACAGAGAGCATAAATAATTTGACATGAACTAAAAATAAAACATCCTAGAGAATGTTTCTCTCTCACGCTCTCTCCGCTTCCTCATCCTCTGTAGAAACGCTATCATGAGATATAACAAGGAGGCCAGATATAACTGGTACTGTTTGTGTCGAGGTCCACATGACCACCTAATAAATGTAGCCATTCATTAGCTTTCACAGTGAGGGAAGAACCTACTTTACAACTGCATACTGGGTTTTACTGCCTCAGAGGGCTTGGTCTTATTTGCTCTTCATTTAGGTTCCATTGTGTTACATCAATGCTTAACTGGGAAACGATCTTTTGTGAGAGGTGATATATTGGTGTGGACATTATTAATGAATCACTTTGAATGTCTTACACAATTTGTTAACAAGTTACAAATAAATGGAGTTAATGTGAATGAATTCACTAGTGCTGACTGAGGTCGTTTTTCTTAAAATACCCTTTTTCAAAACATCTAATCTTTTTTTTCAGGGTGTCATTTGACCCTTTGGGTTGAAGGTCAAACCAGAGAAATGACTCAAGTGAGTCATTTAACTTCATTTTTGCAGAAGTTGTGCATGTTTTTGATTCACTAAAAAGAATCAGCTCATGATGAGAGTAATTTATTCTGGAGTTTTACTGTACCGGTAGTACACTATTTTTGATTCTATAAAAAGAACCACCCAATAAGAGTCGCTTGTTCAGAGGTCAGACTGCATGTTGCGCTGTATGTTTTTGTTCACTAAAAAGAACCATCTGATAAGAGTCATTTGTTCAGAAGTCAGACTACTTGTTGCTGGGTATGCTTTTGATTCACTAAAAAAGAACCAGCTTATATTGTAGGGTTTTGCTTCACTGAAAATTGTCTCATAAAAGTGATTTGTTTAGGAGTCAGACCACACTTATTGTACTGTATGTTTTTGTGAAAAAATAATCTGCTTTTAATAACCGAGAGCCAGACTACACATTGAACTGTTTTTTTTTATTGGCTATGCTGTATGCTTTAGATTTTCTATAAGGAACTGACTTATAGGAGTTATTTGTTTGGAAGAGTCCAGCAATTGTGTTGTTTGTCACTAAAAAGAACCAGTTAAACAGAGTAATTTGTCTGGAAATCTGCTCATTTCACTTTGAAGAACCAGCTTATAAGAGTCATTTGTTTGGGAGTCAAGCTACATTAGTTGTGTTATTTTTATTTTGATACACGCTCTTCTTTCCATATGCACCAGACACTTTCTTTTCAACACTCCATGTTTCTTGGAAAACACTGTGCAATAGTCAGTGTGCTCCATACAGGACTTTACAAACAACCTGTAGGACCAGCCAGATCCCACAAGGAAACGTAAGTATTTTACGTTTTGTCAGTTTAGTGGCTAATTCGTACGAATTCGTACGAGTTCAGTCGTACGAAAATGTACAATTTTAAAAAGGAGGTGTGGCACCTAACCCCACCCCTAACCCCAACCGTCATTGGGTGATGAGCAAATCGTACTAATTTGTACGAATTAGATCGTACAAATTCATACGAATTAGCCACTAAATGAAAAAGTTACGAATTGCCGTGAGATTGCGTTGGTAGGACACGCTCACTCCTTTCCAAATGCTCTTCCGTATGATTAATCTTTTTTTTAATTAAACAAAATCAGCCTTATCATAGCATTTATATACTGCCACTCTGTTAGCCTCACTTGTAAGTCACTTCTGATAAAAGCATTATTTTATCAGATCTCTAAATGCACAAGTTCTGTCGTTTGTTTACCATTCAAAGTTTAGAGTCATTTGTTTTTGACTCAGTCTAAACTAGTGGCTTGCAATGTTGGGTTTAATTAGTAATTAATGTAATTACTTTCTCACAGAAAAAGTAAAGGATTACTTTTAATTTTTAAGTAATTTAATTCAAGTTACTTATGTCTGAAATACTACAAATAAATTCAGCAGTTCTCTGTAAATCAATTAAGAGAATAAGATCAACAAAATATAAATACATTTTGCGGAATAATTCTGTTGTTCAATTGATTAAACATAAGAAACAATGAACTGATTTAGAAACGAATGAGAGTTTATGGTGTGTAGGAAATATGGTGTCATGACTTTGAAATGTTTTTTGTTTTGATACATATAATATTTGTTATTCTTTAAGTGTTACTTTTGGATAAAGCTAAACGTGGGTGATTGACTTAATCCCTTTTCAAGATTTAAGATAGTCTTTTGTGTCTCCAGAATGTGTCTGTAAAGTTTCAGCTCAAAACACTCATCAGATTATTTATTATACTTTTCAGAATATTGGGATTTTCTGCTCTGAACACATTGTAGCTGTTCTGTTCTAAATGCCTGTGCATTTAATGCTAGTTCTCCCTGCCCACCGTTACCAAGAACCTGTAAGGTTGTGCCTCAATCTCCCCCTCAGCTGCGTCAGATAAACAGCACAGTGACAGATATGAAGCAAGCAGATCTCACATAACGTTTGTGAGAAATACTACAGTAAGAACTTTCCCAATGATTATTTGATGTATTTGTTGCAGAGTTAATTCAAGCCTTTCAATGAGTCACACACAATGTTGTTACAAAGTACACACACACACACACACACACACACACACACACACACACACACACACACACACACACACACACACACACACACACACACACACTCACACACACACACACACACACTCACACAACATGCGCGTTTAACATTGCAATGTTTTTGCACGGCAAATGTGACAGGATACACTATAATATCCACTGACAAATGTACAAAATAAACCTGATTTAAACCGGGATTGAAGCATCTTCTTCTATAATTGTACTGACATGCAGCTGTGGTGATAAAGTAAAGACGGTAAAATCACTGTAATTCCTTACAAACATGCACCGTTTTAAACTTGTAAAACTCATTCTTGATCACATTTGATAATAATTGATGATCACAGTGAGCTGAACAGATCTTTTAATCCCAGTTGCTTTGCGCACATCCTGTCTTGTTGATGTGATTATATGTGTTACTACGGAGACGTGTTAATACGCGGCTGTCAATCAATTCAGTGGGCGGGGAAACCGCACTCCTACGTCACGTTAAGGTGGACCTCAAAATGGAAGGGATTTGGATCCTATTTTATCGTCAGAGAACTATTGTATTTACAGTGCATCCAGAAAGTATTCATAGCGCTTCACTTTTTCTACATTTTTTATGTTTCAGCCTTATTTCACAATAGATTAAATTCATTTATTTCCTCAAAATTCTACACACAATACCCCATAATGACAATGTGAAAAAAGATGTTTTGAAATTGTTGCAAATTTATTAAAAATAAAAAGCTGAAATATCACATGTACATCAGTATTCACAGCCTTTCCTCAATACTTTGTTGATGCACCTTTGGCAGCAATTACAGCCTCAAGTCTTTTTGAATATGATGCCACAAGCTTGGCACACCTGTCTTTGGGAATTTTTGCCCATTCCTCTTTGCAGTACCTCTCAAGCTCTTTCAGGTTGGATGGGAAGCAACGATGTACAGCCATTTTCAGATCTCTCCAGAGATGTTCAATAGGATTTAGGTCTGGGCTTTGGCTGGGCCACGCAAGGACATTCACAGAGTTGTTGTGAAGCCACTCCATTTGGCCGTGTGCTTTGGGTCATTGTCCTGCTGGAATATGAACCATCCCCCCAGTCTGAGGTCAAGAGCACTCTGAAACAGGTTTTCATTTAGGATGTCTCTGTACATTGCTGCATTCATCTTTCCCTCCTGACTAGTCTTCCAGTTCCTGCTGCTGAAAAACATCCCCACAGCATGATGCTGCCACCACCATGCTTCACTGTAGGGATGGTATTAGCCTGATGATGAGCGGTGCCTGGTTTTCTCCAAATGTAACGCCTGGCGTTCACTACTTCAGTTCAATTTTAGTCTCATCAGACCAGAGAATTTTGTTTCTTATGGTCTGAGAGTCCTTCAGATGCCTTTTGGCAAATTCCAGGCAGGGAGTGGCTTCCATCTGGCCACTCTACCATACAGGCCTGATTGGTGGATTGCTGCACAGATGGTTGTCCTTCTGTAAGGTTCTCCTCTCTTCACAGAAGAACGCTGGAGCTCAGACAGAGTGACCATCGGGTTATTGATCACCTAAGGCCCTTCTCCCTAAATCACTTAGTTTAGACGGCTGGCCAGTTCTAGGAAGACTCCTGGTGGTTCCAAACATCTTCCACTTACAGATGATGGAGGCTACTGTTCTCACTGGAACTTTCAGAGCAGGATTAATTTTTCTGTAACATCTCAAGAATGATCAGTGGAAACAGATTGTACCTGAGCTCAATTTAGAGCTTTACAGCAAAAGCTCTGAATACTTATGTACATGGGATTTTTCAGTTTGTTTTTTATTTTTAATAAATTTGCAACAATTAAAAAAAATCTTTTTTTCACATTGTCATTATGTCATTATGGGGTATTGTGTGTAGAATTTTGAGGAAATAAATGAATTTAATCCATTTTCGAATAAGGCTGTAACATAAAAAAATGTGGAAAAAGTGCAGCGCTATGAATACTTTCCGAGTGCACTGTATATCCAACGCAATCTCACGGCAATTCGTAACTTTTTGATTAGTGGCTAATTCGTATGAATTTGTACGATCTAATTCGTACATATTAGTACGATTTGCCCATCACCCAGTGACGGTTGGGGTTAGGGGTGGGGTTAGGTGCCACGCCTCCTTTTTAAAATCGTACATTTTCGTACGACTGAACTCGTACGAATTCGTACGAATTAGCCACTAAACTGACAAAACGTAAAATACTTACGTTTCCTCGTGAGATCAGGCTGGTATATCACCCCAATATGACTGTGGACACACTATACCTACACACAGTTCTGTCCAAACAGCTCACAAAAGATGATTTTCATCATAGGTGCCCTTTAAATCTAAAGAATTCAAAGACTTTGATTTTCAGATTTACAGGGATTTTAAGTAGCAACGAGTCAAGTAATTTAATTACTAATAATTAAGTTACTTTTTTTAGACATAGTAATTAAATAAGCTACTTAAATACAATTTTAATTAATTACTTTTTTGAAAGTTACCCAACACTGACTGGTTGGACTATACTTTTTCATTCTTCAAGAGCAAGACTGCTTTTGATGCTTTGTGATTTTATACAAAGAACCAGATCAGAAGAATCATTTGGAGTCAGGCTACTCCTGAAAACTCTTGTATTATTTTGATTCACTGAAGAGAGCCTAATCATTTGGGAACACTGTTTATACACAGTTCAAACTGCAACTTTCAACCTGATTCATTAGAGTAGTTGCTGTAGTTACGTCAGTGTATTTTAATACACTATGTATTAAAGTGTATACATTGTATTTTACATTTCATTCAAATCAATGGAAAAAAGTGATTACAAGCGAACAAATGAAATGGCACCCCTAATCTTTCTGTTGGGGTGTCACTTGGCAATTTGGTTGAGGGTCACACATTTAGCTCACCACATAAATGCAGACAGACATGAACACTTTGACTATAATTAAATCCTGCTATAAAAAGTCCACTGTGTTCTGTTTGCGCCTTGATGATTGAGCCGGTTTGAAGAGGCAGTTCAAAAGGTTAGGCCCGAGGAAGGGGACGTTTCGCACCTGATAAGAAGAGATTCAGGGACGCTTTCAACCTTTTGATCTGAGTAGGAGGTAAAGAGGTTTGCACTCAACAACCACACAGCCTCCAAACAGGAAGTAGCAGTAGCACATTCTTTCAGTGTGTGCCAGTCTAATTGGTGACTATATATTTAGTTGTGTTTTTTATCTCATATTCAGTGATGAAGTGTTTGATGTTGATGCGCATTAAGCATTCTTTTTTCTTCTCTCTCTTGCTGTTCTGTCTTTGTGAGCTAAGAATGCATTAAAGTCAAATTATGCAAGAATTACCTTCACTCAAGCATGAGAGAGAGGGAGCGAAGCAGAAAGCCGGCCTGCTTAAATATTGATGAGTTTAAAACAGCCATGCCGTGCTCAGTAAACTGTTCCGGTCTTTTCCTTTCTGTGTTTCACAAAGGCTGTCAATTTATCCATCCTCCTTTCTGCACAAGATAAAACCACTGATCACTCATGGCCCAGATAATATAATTATTTAGCTTTTTACATATTAAATATGTGGTGACACGGTGACTCAGTGCACTGTCGCCTCACAGCAAGAAGGTCGCTGGTTCGAGCGCCAGCTGGATCAGTTGGCATTTCTGTTTGAAGTTTGCATGTTCTCCCCATGTTTACATGGGTTTTCTTCGGGTGCAGCGGTTTCCCCCGCAGTCCAAAGACATGCGGTATAGGTGAACTGGGTAAACTTAATTGGCCGTAGTGTATGTGTGTGAATGTGAGAGTGTATGGGTGTTTCCCAGTACTGGGTTGCAGCTGGTAGGGCATCCACTATGAAAAACATATGCTGGATAAGTTGGCGGTTCATTGCACTGTGGCGACCCCTCATGAACAAAGGAACTAAGCTAAAGGAAATGAATGAATATTAAATGCGTCTATATTGTAAGGTAATAAATGAAATGACATGAAGAATACAAGCAATAACACAAATCAAAATAAATAATTGCAATTATTACAAATAGATATTTTTTTTTTCATTACAAATATATTTTAATCAAGATTTTTAATATGACGCCATAGTCTTATCCTCAAAGTTTTTATTAGCGATAAAAAATACTGTAGAATTTTTACACTTTTTAAGATTAACTTTTTTAGTAAACAGATTTTATAGATGATATTTATCTGCATGTGCTCCAGTTGACAAATGTAGCATGTTTTTGTGACAAAATTATTAGAAATTTAATAAAAAAAAAAAAAAAAACTTTTAAAACAATAACAGATTACACAAAAGATAATTAATATATGCTGAAGATATTTAGCTCACCATTTCATTGAATCAATAAAAGCACTTTATGATAGTTTGAGAAGTGAGTAATTTCTGTGGAATCTACACTGTAAAAATATCTGTTAATTAACAGTTTCCATATTTTGTGTTTTCCGCTTATTTACTGTTGTAAATGACCTTGATCTCTGCTCTGTTGACTTTTGATGTTGGAAATTCACCTCTACAGTTTAACAAAGTGACTCTTATTGACATTTTAGTAGTTTGAAATAAAGTGTAAGAAATAATACATAAATAAATGAATCCGTAAAATAGCAGTAATTACTGGCAGCTTATTACAAGTTTTTTGCAGCATAAAATACAACACCAACCCAGACAATATATCCCTTTACACAAAAGAAAATCATAAAAATCCAACTTTTTAAGGTTAAAAGTTGTCAGATAAAAGCTCAAGGTCTCATAATGCGATTCAAAAGCATAAATAATAAAAAATAAAAACATGAAACGCAAAATACAGAAAACTGTTAATTTATGGATATTTTTAGTGTATGGAAGCCCCAGAGGGAAAAAAGTAACTGCAACTTTCATGTCACAATTCAGTGTCTAACAAATCTGATTTTCTATTGCAATTCTTGAGCTCTGGTTTGACTGTGAGATTAAAATGAACTTAGTCATACTTAAATTATAATAACTGCAAAATGGAAATGTCAGTTTTGTGAAAACACAACATAAAACAAGAAGTAATATACACAAAAGATAATTAGGCTGAAGATTTTGGAAGTATACTCCATTTATCTAAAATTGTTCAATTCTTATTATTGATCATTAATAATGCATCAGTTGGCAATGATGCATTTGCCTCAAGAAACAGTTTTTCTTTAGTATACATTTGTATTTCTGTAATACATATATAAATGTATTTCCTTTATTCAAATCGTCATGAATCATTCTTCATTTTCATTAATAGTCTAAATACAAACCTTTTAACCAGATTAATATGTTACTTATGCCTCAAAGTCCTGTTAAAGTTGTTTAAGCAACGCCAAAGATTGCACACAGTATAAGCGAGTGTCTGCTGTGGGATAGCAGTCATATCAGTAGGAAGAGCACTAAACCAGAGTTCAGGATGTGGTCTGCGGTGGCAGCTGACAAAAAGAGGCCTGGGCTTGAACTGTATAACAACAAGGAAGGAACTCATGCTCTGATGACACCATAGCAAAACTTATGACACCATGTGGCTACTGCCAGTCACTACTCCACTGGGAGCCGTTTACAGGCGTTCATGCTAAACCGCCCTCGACTTTCAACCAGCAATGGTTTCCCATTATCCACCAGCTTTGACACCCTTTCACGAAAAACGGGAAGTTTACTTCTCAAAGGTCATCAGAGACAGTTGAACGGTTCGTCTAGTGTGCAGAAATAGCGCTTTCGTAACTGTAGAGCAGAACATCCTGTGCCCTCACATTACAGTCCCTGGATTATCGTGGTTCGTTTCATAAAAGTGTCAGATTCGATATGATTATGGATTTGGGAAGACTTTCATCTATGGCTCACTGACTGATCGAAACAAAAAAAGTTGATAAAGTTTGAGAGTAATACTTTACTTAAAGGGGTCTTTATTATGATTACCTTTATAATCATGAATGTGAAAAAGATTTTAAACATGCTTAAAACAACTCTTTAAGTGTCATTTGCTCAGTTGTGACATTTTAAATGCTAAGATGACGTTGTTTGTTCTGTCAACTTGACATAAACCAATACATAAAAACCTGTTTTTGTTTTGTCATGACAACTTCCCATTACCAAGACAACAAAACTTGTCATAAATCTACCGTGAACATGATTGTCATGAAGCCATTATAAATGCATCATGAGTTTTATAACAATGTCATTAATATATATTTCTTGACCTCAACTACACTGGTACAAAGTGAATTTGTCATTAAAATGTTATTAAATATTAGTTGTAACCAGGGGTAAGACGCTGACAACAGGATGTGGATCCAAATGCAGGTTTTTATTAAGGGATGGTCAGGCAAGCAATGATCAATACAGGAGCAAACAGATGTATGAAGGCAATCCAGAATCGTAGTCAATATAGTAGGCAGATGGTCACAAGGATGGCAGCAGACAGGGAGAAACAGATAAACAAGGCGAGGGTCCAAACACGGCAAGAACAAGACAAGGAAATGCTTAGAATTGTGACTGTGAACAGATAACAAGACTCGGCAACTGGAGTGAGTGTGTGTGCTGTTTATATACTGTGTGTAATCAGTCTTTGACAATCCTCCGGTGGTGTGTGTGCAATCAGTGGAGATGAGGAACGTGTGTGTGTGAGCGGAGTGCATGTGTGGAGATGTAGTCCATTAGATGGCAGATTTGTAGTCCATTGTGAGAATGCATGTTAACCAGGGATCTATGGGGAGAAGATCGCTGGTGATCGTGACATTAATAAAGCTGTAAAAAAAATGATTTGACACACTAATGACAGATTTAATGAGACATTTTAATGCCCAAAACAGTTTGTTCAAGTTAAAAAGTGAAAAGATTTCTTAAATTATTTTACAATATTGTTTTTTCCTAACGTATTACAGTACACTTGTCAGGGGCGTCGCTAGACCCCATTTACTGCCCCAGTAAAAATCGCCAGTGCCCCAGTAAATGCTTTGAGAAACAATTTACTTTATTTGCAAGTCCACTTATTAAGAGTGGTAATCCCACCAAACTAACGCTGATGAAAGCAATGTAGTTTAATCAAAAAGCAAACTGAGCATGTGTGCAGAAAAAAAAAAACATACCCGCGCGCCTCACGCACCGCTCCTGCTTGACGCTGACGTGCTGCTCTACTCCCGGTGTAAGTTCCGGTTGTGAACATGCACGCCAAAAAATAGCCACACCGCTCATGCGTTGTGAACCCGGCGTCTTTTATGTGGAGGTGTCGGCAGCAGTAAGTTTTGCAAGTCGACAAAATAAAGTTTAAATAATATGATGATGATCTTATTTTGACTAAGCATGGCTCCTTAAAGATTTTTTTTGTATGAAGCAAAAAGGAGGGATGATGAGTCAGGGAGGTAAGACATGTTTATTTATTTATTTAAAAAAAAATAATAATAAATTTGGAGGGGGAACTGTGCCCCAGTAGAGCAGCAACGCCCCTGACACTTGTAAAGAAATATCTGCAGTTGGTATATACTTTCAATACCACCTTCCCTTGAAATGAGTCAATCTAATCCTTTTTATATGAAATAAGCCTGCTCCTGAGTAGGTTTGAGCTTATAGACCTGTTGCTATGAACACAACTCTTGGATTAGTTTTAAAGAAACATACTATCCTCAATTATCAAATCGTCAATTATCAAATCCAGCTAACTGAGTTATTATTGTACGAAGAACGGACCCCTGGCTTGGCATGCAAATCAATTATAGTAGTTTTACCAGGTCTCTGTCAGTGTGGTTTATATCGAAAGCATTGTCATTTGTACACACGTTTTGTTTTTGTTTTTTGTTTTTTAAATAAAGGTTTGTGTTTTTTTTAGTGGTTCCAAAAAAAAGATTTAGAAAGACTTTTCCCAGATAACAACCTCACGATTCTAAGAAAAAGTTGTTGTAAAGTGGTTATAAGATGTAAAATAGCAATTCTGTATTTATAACTTAAATTAGGGCTGGGCGATATTGCACAAAAAATTATCATCATATGTTTCATATCATTCCATATCGATAATTATTGAATATTTTTTAACAATACATTTATGTATATTAGGAATTTTTTAACCACTTTATTTTAATTTACTAAGGCAAATAGATTTAATAGTCTAAAACAAAAATATTTAAACAAAATATCTGATCTTTTTATAATAAAATAAACATAAGTGTTAAAGATACTCTTAAACTTGATAAATAAACTGTCACAAAGTGTGTGCAATGGTAAAGGTAAATCAACATCTCTAAAGTGTCAATAATAATGACACAGTAAACCTCAAACTCTGTAAACAAAAGAAATTATGATAATCAAATCGGAGCTTTCAAGTAAAGGAACTAACCATTATTCAAATCAGGGGCGTTGCTAGGCATAAAGCTCTACTAAGGCACCCATCCCCATAAAATAAATAATAAATAAAAAAAAAATTAATAAAATTATATATATATATATATATATATATATATATATATATATATATATATATATATATATATATATATATATATATATATATATATATATATATATAATACACAAATAAAATTATTATTGTTATTATACAATTATTATTCTAAATAATTAATCCTAAATGTAACTGGAAAATGTTGTAAAGACACAACTGGAGTGATGCTAAGATCATTTAAAAAAAATCTTTGCATGAATAATAATTTCATTTGAATGAAATTCTATATAGGCAATTCTATAGAATACAAAAAAAGATGTTTAATTATCTGTTGTCTTAGACTTGACACATGGCAGAGAATTCGGCTTATTAAGTTTTATCTCCCTGACTGCATCCATCTTTTGTGCTTCATACAAAAAATATATCAGGAGGCATGTTTAGTAATATCACCATCATATTGTTTAAACTTTAGTTTTGTCGACTTGCAAAACTCACTTCCACCGTGCCGTCACCTCCACACAAAAGACTGTTAATGCCGGTTTTACAACGCATGAGCGGCGCGTGAGCAGCGGGTATATTTTTCGCCGTACATGTTAACAACCGGGACTCGCACCGGGAGAAGAGCAGCGCGTCAGGGTCCAGCAGGAGCGGTGTGTGAGGCGCGCGGGTGTGGTTTTCTGTGCACATGCAGAGATTGCGTCAAGTTTGCTTTTGATTAACCTACATTTCTTTCACCAGCGTTGGTTCGGTTTGCACATACGTAGAGAATACGTCTTTATTCCTTGATTACCCCTCTTAATACTTACACCTGCATATGAAGTAAATCATATCTCAAAGCATTTACTGGGGCACTGGCGATTTATACTGGGGCACGTGCCCCAGTAAATTGGGTCTAGCGACGCCCCTGATTCAAATACATATTGCAACATTACAAATTGTGAAGTTGGATGACTACATTACCCCTATGCTATTTCAGATGGGGTGCTAGTGGCTGGGTATCACAAGGAAAGAAACAAGAAAAGCCACTCTGGCGACATACTTACAGGCTTTTTTATGTACAATTTCCTCAGTACTGCTAGCAACCGCGCTCATTTTAGCCTGTGTTGTTATTCTGACCTAAAGTGAGGTGGTTTCCTTCACTATTTACTTTGCGCTCGCGCTACCCTGCCATCTTTCTGTGTACCATCTAGATGACCATCAACCGTTTTCTCAGAGGATGACAAATGGACAAAGCATTGCTGAAGCTTTGATACAAGTTTATGGAGAAATGTAAAAAGCACTGCAGTGTTGGGGTGCGCTGTGTTTGTGTGAGGTAATTAGTCTCCCGTTATTGCTGAAATGTGTGTATTCCATACAAATTGTGAAGCAGATTGGCTAGTTCTACTTACATGAATTGCGGTGCGCTCACGGCATTCAGAAAAGTTTAGATGTTTTCAACTAGGAGCGCCTGGAAAATGCACGTGCATCACGTGTGTGCTGCTTGCACACCATGTGCACGTCGCTCCCATGTGAACGTCGTGCAAGTTGCCATTGGAAATGACAAACTTACACCTTAAGCTTATTGGCATTACTTCCAAGGTGTGAGCTTAGCAGCCACATTTTAATAAAACTAAAGCGCTTCATACCAAATCTTTTTTTTAACGATATTGACAATGGTGTTCGGTCAATAAATACAGATTTTATCGCCCAGCCCTAACTTAAATTCCTTAAAATTCTAATAAAATAAGATGAAATGCTGCAGTTACATTTTTCCCATATAAAACAACAAAGCAAGAAGAGTTAATGTGACTTGTGCACACATGCTAAGAATTTCTCTAGAAGTGCATGCATTGAGTGACATGTATTATTTACTCCTCCTGAAGCTTTGGCCTAGTACACAGTGAAAACACTTGAATCTTTAATAAGGCTACCGTGGTAATGACTGTATTTGGGGAATCTGACGTTCTTTGTGCCTTCAATGACTCAAGAATACTCTGTTGATCATCTTTAGGATGCAACGGGCCATGAAACCGTGTTGGGTTTACCTGAGCTGGCAGGAGGTGACGTGCCAGTCTCATGTCGCACTTCTGAGATGAGATAAGCTGTAGTAAGACTCACAAATGAACTTGACATTTGTAGCAGAGATCGCTAGAGAGGTGTGTGCTCAGGCTTCAGGTTTCCTCCTGACGGGAAACAACACAAAATAAGTCGCCGGATCCTCTCTTACAATGTCAAAACCCAGATCTTTGAATCTGAAAATCTTAGCTCATCCACTTATAACTGTATGGAAACCCCTGTTTTGTGCTTTTCTAAGTTCTAAGTTTCATTATTCCACATTCTTATTAACACCAACTTGCCCCTTTTTTAAGTAGGTACACATTGTTAGTCCCTCTGTTTGCCTTATTTTGTGTCATGGGTTTAACAAGGTGCAGGAAATAGTGCTCAGAGATTTTGGTCCATATTGGCATCACAGGATCAGTTTGAGATGATTTGAGTGCGTGACATGGCTCATTATTAAGGTTGAAATAGACATAAAGGCTGGGACACACCAAGGCGATGCCAAAGAACTAGTGGCAATGAAAACTTACTGTGTTACCTTGAGTCAACTGCTTCTAGTCCCTTCTGGTAGTGTCATCTCACAAAAGGAAACCATGTAGTCTTGCTCTGATTCATAGCTGAACAGCCAATGAGAGAGCTCTCTTTCACAGATGGCTGATGTCGAATCTGTTGTCTTGGCCCTTTTCCTTTGATTTTTGGAGCATTCTCTGTAAACTTTGAGATGGTGATACATGGGGCAACTTTTTGAGCAATGTTGATGAGCAATGTTGATGAGCAATATTGCAGAGCGATGTTGCTTGGCTTTCTTATAGAGAATGGGCAACAAAATTGTATCTGGATTCATTTCTCCATGTCGCACCTGGTTGCCAATTGGCAGCATCATTGCCCAACGTTGCTCTAAAACATTGCTCCAAAAGTTGCTTTGTGAATCATAACCTTTAGAGATGGTTGCTTATGAGATAGATCATGAAAATCAACTTTAACATACACGAACCTAAGAGATGTTTCGAAGTGCATTGAATGCAAAGTTGTTTCAGCATGCAACAAATGGAAAATCTACTGTTAAGATTGAGTTATCTAAATTCGTTAATGTGTGATGATTTTGGCTTTGAAATATTATTATTATTATTGTTATTATTATTATTATTATGCACGGTGGCAGAGTGGGTAGCACGTTCGCCTCAGCAAGAAGGTCACTGGTTAAAGCCTCGGCTGGCTCAGTTGGCGTTTCTGTGTGGAGTTTTTACATGTTCTCCCCGTGTTCGCGTGGGTTTCCTCTGGGTGCTCTGGTTTACCCCACAAGTTCAAAGACATGCGCAATAGGTGAATTGGGTAAGCTAAAATTGCCCAAAGTGTATGTGTGTGAATGAGTATGTATGGATGTTTTCCAGGGATAAGTTGCAGCTGGAAGAGCATCCGTTGTGTAAAACATATGCTGGATAAGTTGGCGGTTCATTCCGCTGTGGTGACCCCAGATTGATAAAGGGTCTAAGCCGAAAAGAAAATGAATAAATGAATGTATGAATTATTTGTTTGTGCGTAAATTTGATTATTATCTTTATGGAAATTTATTTTATATTTTATTACCTGTTGATTGTATTGTAAAGAGTATTAATAGGTATTGTGCCTGGGCCTGGAAATTTAAGTTTGTTTGGTTTATGATGAGTTGAACTAAAATGTGTTAAAGTTAAAGCTTTGTTTTTGTTTTTCCCCTTTATTAATATATTGATTTAGTTGATTAAACATTTGATTTTTGTTTACTTGATTAAATCATACATTTGTTGAAACTTTTTGAGCAACTATAGTGGGGTTCTCTACCCCTGGCGCCCAAACCCATTTTATTAGCCAAATATCGCTACAGTAGTATATCACCAGACCAGCACATCTGGTACCAACAACCATATATCACCTTTCTCAGTTTGACCTTCAGTAAATCATCTTGACCACAACTGCATACTTAAATTCACTGAGTTGCTGTCATGTATTTGACTGATTAAATAACTGTATTAAAAGTAGTTTAACAAGTGGACCTAATAAAGTGGCTGAGTACATATTCCCTACTGGACTAAACGCCAATCAGAAATTAGCATTACATGCCACTGATCGTGACTTAAACTAGAGTTAGCACACACATCATCATCATTTATTTAAACAGGCTACTCCCGGATCCTGAGCCAACAGGAAAAAGATAAACTAAAAAATACAAGAGACTTTCAGCCAAAGCGTGAACAAAATGACCAAATATACTTGATTACCTCATTTGAGATTAAATCAGCCTAAAGAATGAGTAAACATCACTACACGCTGCGAATGAATAAAACAGTAGTAGCCACATCGCACATTAAAATTGTAATATTCTAATGAATACTTTAGGTTATGACCTCCATTTATTCGATCTCTCTAACGCTCACAAATTCTGACATCACAGGCAAGGGAGCTGCATATGAATCCATTCTCCCGATACTCGCCTCATCCGCTTTATTTTTGATTAGATGATTTCACACTAAAAGACTTTAAGCTCCCTCATGAGATCTTCACTACACGTGTCATGACATCATACTGTGTAATGTGCTGTATAATGCTCCCACAGCTTACCAAAAGCACATTAATTATGTATGTCGTTTTTGCATTTTAAAACCATCAGTCATTGCGTGTTTCCATAGCAGCTCCCAGATAGATGTGGTGGAAGAATAACAAATTTAAAGGTTAAGTGTGCAGGTTCTGCTCTTTAAGGGTATGGACCAAAGCTATTGGTTTTCTGACAATGGCATTTCTGAGGTGGTTGCTGGGTGAGGGGGTTTGTGAGGTATTTAGTATGTTTCTTAGGTTGGAGTGGGTGGTTGAATGGGTCTTTGGGGGGCTAGCTCCAGGAAATCCAGATGTTCTCTGACTGCAATGCTAATTGGCCAATTTTACACCTGATAAAAACATGTTTACAGCCTGATACAAAAGATGGTTTTAGTGCATATAGCTAATATTACCCTTCATGACAACTGTGAGGGGGTGAATTTTTTTATAACTCATCCATTTCATTTTTATTAGGTTTTATTAAGTCTGCATAATTAAGGGTGTGGCCACTTGAGTGACAGCTAGATCTCGCTGGTCGCTGTCTCGTCATCTCAGATGATTCTGGCTGATTAGCCGCTGAACTTGGCATATACGTCATATTTTTGTTTGTTTTCTGTGGCTTTACACATTCAATTGCCTTTTAGAATTATTTCCTACAATTATCAGATAATATGGCATGCTGTGTGCACCATTCATTATGCCTGGATTTCATAAATAGCCTTGCATTTGCTAACACAGACTATATTTGAAGTTATTTGTGTTTTCCTCCTGTAGAAAAACTTCATAAGAACAATGTTTAGTGGCTTAATGTGTTTTTAAAAGACTAAACACTTTTTTTATTGATATAGTATACAACCAAGCACATGTGGTCAGAACCCAAACGAATCGCAGGTAATGAAGTATTAAATGTTTCTCCCAAAGAAAAGCCTGTCGCAAAATGCTAGCAGGCGTTTGTAGCTCCACTGACGCTCTGTCTCTTTGCCCTTATTTGGTCAACCCTGATGGGTACAATGATGTGCGAACAAAATGGCGACGGTTGGCAACGCCTACTTGTAGCCTTATTTGCGCTCTACAGAAACCTATAGATGACATCACGGATACTACATCCATATCTTTTACAGTCTATGAAAGTAACAAGTAAAGTAACGCATTACTTTTAAAAATAAGTAATATTATTTGAGTTGCTTTAAAAAAATTTACCTCGAGTTACTTTTTACCTTGTTTAACTGGCATTTACCAAATATATTGCGGTATAAAACTGACCTTAGTCAGGTTGAATCACACACTCAATGTGAGGACATGCTGCGAGGAAACAGATAGTTGGCTCACACTCATCATTATCATCATCAGGTCTCTTTTTTTCACAGCAGATGAGTCAGTGTATTCGTCTAGTAACTGAATAACTCAGGATATTGGTTGATTTCAAGTCAGAGGAGGTATCTGGTATGTTAAAAAGTAAGTAATTAAGTACTTACTGAAGACAAAACAAAAATGATTAAAACAAATTATTCATTCACGAATCGCCCGTCATCACTACAGACAGTCAGAAACAGAAACAATGGCAGGCCGGAGACTTACATTTTTGCTATGAATTCTTGTTATTTTGAACTCATTGAAGAAAAGCAGTGGATTGTCGTTAGGTGCGAATAAAGTAGTGTTTTCATCCAACGAATCAAAGAGAACAAAATCGTCACTTCCTTATTAACTGGTGCCAAATGCCAACAGTAAAAACATAATTGGGTGAGGTAGGAGAAGCTGCATGAATCTTTTCTTTATTTAATTAACGACTTGCGCCTCAGAAGATGATGCTGGCACACAATGAACGCATGGTGTCGTTTGAATGCATGAGACGCAGAACACAGACGCTCTGAACAGTCCTGGAGGTAATTAATAATATAATAACACTAATACTGAAACGGTGTTTTAAATGGACCAAAACAATATTTCAGATGTTTTACAACGAGCTCAGCCTGCTGGTTTGTCCATTCACACACATTTTTATCATCACATGATCTCTTATAGCAAAATCACATGACTTTTTTAATGCACATACTGGAATTTGTTCGGTAAAAGTGTTTCCATCGTAGTTTATGCGCATGTTTTCCTATCGAATAAAACCATTTATCCTACTCAGTACACTTTCAAAATTGATGTGCATCATGCATATCCAAAATGTGCATAAAAATAGGTGGATGGAAACATAGCTACTGTCTACTTGTTGAAGCGACTACGATTTTTATTTTTTGGGAAAGGATTTACACGTTTGTTAAGGGCATGTGAAGCAATTTATTTACTGTATAAAGCTCAAAGATTTATTTTGTTTTGGGGATGTTTTTTTTATCGTCTTACTGTTCATTTTGTTATTAAACATTTTAAGGTTTAAAATCTGTTTTTGCCTTAATATAAATTATTTCATATTAGTACTATGAGGCTTTATTGTGAGGCAGGGGTGCTCAACCTGCGGTCTGTGTGGGTCCTAACGCTCCAGTATAGTGAAGGGGACTCTATACTGCTCACTGAGAGCCATCTTTCGGATGAGACGCTAAACCGAGGTCCTGACTCTCTGTGGTCGTTAAAAAATCCCAGGATATCCTTCAAAAAAGAGTAGTTTAACCCCGGGCATCTTGGCCAAATTTGCCCACTGGCCTCTGTCCATCATTTCCTACTAACCATCCCTATATCATAATTGGCTTCATCACTTGGTCTCCTATCCACCAAACAGCTGGTGTGCGGCCTGGTGGAATATGGATGCTGTCGCGTCATCCAGGTGGATGCTGCACACTGGTGGTGGATGAGGAGATTCCCCCCAATGTGTAAAGCACTTTGAGTGGTACATTCAATTTATCTTTATTTGTATAGCGCTTATACAATGTAGATTGTGTCAAAGCAGCTTCACATGGAAGATTATAATGAATTGAAGCAGTGTCAGTTCAGTTTTTAGAGATTAAGTTCAGTTCAGTTTAGCTCAGTTCAGTGTGGGTTAATAATCACTACTGAGAGTCCAAACACTGAATAGCAAATCCATCGATGCGCAGCTCTACAGATCCCGAACCATGCAAGCCAGTGGCGACAGCGGCGAGGAAAAAACTTCACCAATTGGCGAAATAGACGAGTGTCTAGAAAAGCGCTATATATAAATGTAAGGAATTATAATTATTATTATTGCAGTCTTTATCTCAATGGGCAGTGAATTTACTTAACTAATAACACAAACCGTACAAAAGTAGCAAACATCTTTCTTTACATGCTTTCATTAATCTGTACAGCATGTATAGCTCTGGGCTCAGAAAGTTCTCAAAATATAATTTTATCATACATTTTTTTAAGAAAATGAAGGTGTATGTTATATATGTTAAATGCAGAGCGTCTTAATAAAAAAGGTGAAAAAACATCTTCAAGCTCCGAAAGAGATCAAACCTCAGCCAGGGAAGGAAAAGTAACGCAAAAGCAACTCAAAAGTAATAAAACGCATTACTTTCTATAAAAAGTAATTAACTAAGTAACACAATTAGTTGCTTTTTTGGGGGGAGTAACTCAGTATTGTAACACATTACTTTCAAAAGTAACTCAACACTGGTTATGACAGTCACTGCCAGTTTATGCAATGTTGTCTAGATCAGGGGTCTCAAACTGAAATTGGCAGGGAGCCATATCAGTGACTGACAATTCATAGTAGGGGCGTTTTAACATTCTAGCACACGAAAAAGTGGAAGCCTGATGTAATTGATGGACTCAGAGTATCAAAGCTCCTCCTTTTTGTTTCTTGTTGTACATATTTAAGGGGTAGTTTAAATTGCTATGAAATCACTACAATTAATAATAGGCATAATATTAATAATAATAATAATAATAATAATGTCTCAATCAATTGTTGTTTAACCAAAAGTTTAACAGAGAGTGTAAGTTATGGTAACTTTGTTGAATTTTACTGGCAATTGTTATTCTCAGTATCTCTCTTTTTTTGTAAAACTACATAAAAAGAGGGGAAAGTATGTGTATATATTCACATTTACTTTAATATGTTCAATTCAGCCAGCAGTAAAATTTTACTAATGCACATTTTTTATACAAATCTTAATATCCATATTAGGAAAATCTATTAATGAGACCATTTGAATTGAAAATTACCAAAATGATCATATTTACACCACCATCATAACGTGTAAGCCATGAACAGGTGTTTGTACAATAAAATACAAGTGGTATAAAACTGATTATAATCAAATGACCCATGAATATTTACAAAAATATAGCTTTAGTAAAATACAGCAGTTACGGACATATATTTCAACGTTTAAATTAACCCCAGAAATAATCTGCATGTGCGTTACTCTCAACCGCACTGAGAGAAACCGAAAGTAACCCGATTATATAGTGCAGTAAATGTCCAGTAGGTTGGGGTCAAAACCACAAGTCGCTTTATGCGACTGTGCACAACAATGATAGTGATTTAAAAATATATGTTTTGTTGGGCAAAATCTCGTTATATTTTTGACGTCAGTTGCGGGAAGTTTGAGACCACTGGTCTAGATAAAATATTGATGTGGGTAACAAATATGCAAGACTACATGTTGCTTCACAATCAATCAACATGTTTTGTCTGTGATGCGCATTCTGTCATCAAGAAGCCACATCAATTACAAATGTCTCTAATTGTCGGATTTGTTAGTTTACATGGTAATTCTAATACTCGCTCATGATTTGTTGTTTTTGAATCCCCACAACACCCTAAATTAAGCCAGTTGTGCCAAAATCTGGAATAGTTCATATGTGATTTCTAGTGTGGTGTTCCTGTACTGTGTGGGTACTACTACTCTGTGTAGTTATTAAAGTGTTTCTATGCAGTTGCTAGGATATTTACCAAGGAGTGGTTGCTTGGGTATTTTGGGTGTCTGAAAGAGTGTTGCTATGCAGTTGTTTCTATGTCGTTCTGCATGATGTTTCCGTGGAGTTTTCATTCTTCTGAGTGGGTTTTGGGTAGTTGCTAAGATGTTTCTAGGCAGTTCATAGTTAAGCTATACAGCTATTAAGATGTTCTACATGGCTTTAGGGTGTTTCTATGCAGTCGCTACAATGTTTTATCACTTTTAGGGCTTTTTATCTGGTTCCTAATGTGATGTTTTAGAAGATATCTAGTGTGTTTTATGTTGTTGTTTTTTTTTTTTTGGTGTTCTAGGTATTTGCAAGGGTGTTGCTATGCAGTTTCTATGATGTTTCTTTATTTCTATTTTTTTCTATTTCTAGGGAGTTTCTACACCTCTTAGGTCTTCTGAATGGTTGCTTTGGTGTTCTTGGTGGTTAGGACGTTGCTATATATATATGAGCAGGGATGGGCAGTATTTATAATACAAGTATTTTAAATGCGTATTTCAAATACAAAATAGTATTTTGTAATTTGTATTTGATAGTTTATGAAAATGGGTTTATATTTTGTATCCAGATACTTTAGTGTCTTGTAATTTTGTAATTTTAAAATACTGTAAAATGCTTTGTAAGAAGTCTATATGATGACATCATAAAAATGAAGCCTCATATTGATGCTTAGTTATTTGCCCAGGCTTGAGATCAGAAAATAAAATTGATTAAGATTGTCGCCAATGCTAGGAGTATGGATGGACATTATGCAACACACATAAAGAAAATAACAGACAAATGGCATGGGTATATTTGGGAGAAAGTCAACAATCATTGAAAATAATATACTGCACAATGCTAAGACCAGTAATATATAATGGCAGTATGGTGTACAATTTGGCATCAGCATCTTTGCTAAAGAGATGAGATGGAATAAAATATCAGTCCTTAAGAACAGGATGTGGAGCCTACAGCACATAATCATTCTGTCTCATTGCTGCAGGTGAAATGCAGAGAAAGTTTAGAAATATAAAACAGCTAAAGATTGTGTACTGGTGTTCACAAAGGGGGTAAACTGGGACTCTTCCAGTTTAAGAATAACTGAAAAACTTTTGGGAGAATGAGTATACTGTACAAATAATAGTAGTTTAGGGTGAATTGTTAATGTAGATGCTAAGGAAATAAGGCAAACAACATAAAATAAGTCCTACTATATTTCTACTACGATTTCTACAATACTTCATAGCATAGGCTGCTTCAAATTCATTAGCTGATCTGCAGATGCAATGTACAGTTAATGAAGAGATGTCAAAGTGGCACAATCCAGTATGAGACACAAATATTTAATAATACTCCAGTCTATACAGACTGGTCAAAAACTCCAGACTCCCATTACATGGCAGCAGCAGGATGTATATGAAGACTCTATTTTTTAGAGATATCATGTTTTATGTTGTGCATTGAAGAGTACAATTGCAAAAAACAGATTTTAGAGATTTTAGTGGTTTTCAGAAATCATGTTTTTACATTAGGTATTAAAAAAAAAAAAAAAAAAAACTTTTATTGAACAAAAAATAAAATAACCTCCATATATCACCTTTTTAAAATATAAGACTGTTGGGAGATTGTTGCAATTTTACTGGCCACGCAATGGATAAAAACACAATGAAGAGATAGTACTATATTCCAACTCATTATATGAATTACATATCTTTTACCATGATTAGAGAGATCATCTTCAAGACAGGACTTTCTGTATGAAATGTGTGCAAAAGAGAAAGTCAGTTTAATAATGAAGGTATTGATCAAATATGCCTATTGATTGCAGGTTTGCAAAGAAATGTCATGCTCCCTTGTAAAAGTATTTTGTAGTATTTTCCAAATACAGTAATTTATTTTGATACATTTGTGGCTGCTGTATTTTGTAGTTTATTTTGATACATGTAAAATAAAGGTATTTTATTTTAAAATACATTTCAATGTATTTTTGCCTATCACTGTATATGAGCAATTCCATGCAAATGTCAACCTAGGCTTTTATTTTACAGGACTGTAAAAATACTCAACAATGTCTCTGTCAATGTTTTCAAACAATTATATTTGATCTGCCAAAGTCAAGCAAGTGGCAATTTTACATCCGTCACATCCAAAACAGAGAGATGTGACATGTTTATTTTCCTCATTTAAAGTACAGAACATGTTTACAGATTGATATTTTTCTAATCTCTTAACTCTGTGGTTAGTTGTTTTGGAGAATATAAACAGATGTTTCAATGCAATGTTAACATATACCCTCTCTGTGAATTTATGTTTTGAGTTTTTACTGCAAATGTCACATCCATAACGCTGGAATTGCTCATATATAGGTTATCTCTGTGCCGCTGCTATGTTCTGAGTGGTTGATAGGGTGTTGCTGTGCAGTCATCAGGGTGTTTTTGTTGTGTTTATTAGGCTGTGAATACATGCTTACAGGCAGGTGTTCAGGAAGTTTGTAGTGTGTTTTAGTGGTTCGTATGATGTTCTGGGTGATTCATTACTTCATAAAGAAAGTCTGAATTAAATGACTTGTTCTCTCCTTTAGTAATCCTTCGGCATCAGCCTCATACAAGCGCACGCACGCACACACATACAAACATACACACACACACCAAACTTGGGTGAAAGTTTTGTCTTACTGTGTGTTCTTGACACTTTCAGATGACACACATTCCCACATTGTGAAACATGTGAGATTTGGAAGAGTGTGTGAAGTTTTATTCTTAGTCTGCGCTCCGTGTTCCTGTCACTGGCTGGCCTGGAGGATTTTCAGGCCTCATCCACCTCATGCCCGCCTACAACTTCACTTTCATGTGTGACTTCTGCTAGAGAAACAAAAACCATGCCAACCATCACAATCACAAAAACAAGAGCAGTCCTGAACTCAACCTGACCAGATGAACCTCTTCTTATTTCTGGAAATGATGAATGGAGTTAGGTCGTACTCACACTATGTACAGTTGCGTTGAACCGGGCCAAAGCACGCTTGTCTCCCCTCCCGTCTCCCCCGACGGCCCGCACTCACATTACATTCGGGCCTGGGCACGGTTACGTCATCGATGACGCGCTGTTCAGTTTAGGAAGAGAAGCGCTATCGCTTAGCTCAGTGGAGATTTCTTTAGTTATATCGTTTAAGTCGTTTGATATGCGGTGACACGCATTCAAATATTTCGCTGAACAGATCAGCCACTTTTGACGCTCATAAACAATCATAAAGTCCTCGTGCTGCAGGAATTAGGAGGTTTGCTGAAGGTGCAGCTGACGTGCAGTGAGGGATTTGCGTCTTTAATAATCTACGACAGTTTGCATTCATTGAACAGTACGAATGATTAATTAATCCATATGAAACAGTCCCTTAAAAAGTCACATCTCGCTTTCAGTTTCGGGCTCGGGCACGCTTGCACTCACACTGTAAGCGTACCGCGCCTGAGCCCAAGTAAACCGCGCTCTGGCCCACCTCTTCCAACCGGGCCAGGGCCGCCCAAGTGTAACGTGCCTGAGCCCGATTCAGAGCACTCACACTTCTCAAACGATCCGGGAAACGGGCCTGGGCACGGTTCGGATAGCATAGTGTGAGTACGCCCTTAAAGTGGAGTCTGTGGCCTCAGTGCATGATCCTTATTTTGGATGTGTGAGGGAAATGTTATACCTCTCCTGTGAAACATGCATCAGATGGATTCTTTCAATCCGTTATTGACATGTTAGCTTTACGTACACCTAGGAAGTCCCGCAAGTCCATCTGTTCAACTGTTCTGTATTCAGTACGATGGACCCCTAAAGTGCTGAAAACATTTAAAAAATGAAGGGATTTATCTTTATTTAAAGGTGGAAAAGCAAACCAAAAATGAAGCCAATTGCTGTGGTGCACTCCTATGCAATTTCTTTATCTAGAAAAACTATTTACAATGTAATTTGTGATTAAAAATCAATATAAATGTATAAATGATTTGCTTTTGTCTTAGGTTAGCAAGCTATTAGTTTAGCCTAATAGCTTTGCATAGTGGTAACTGGTTAAAGGTCCCATGAAATGCTTTGAAATGTGCATTATTATTTGATGGTTGATGTAATTTCAACTGTAACATGAAAAGAGTGCATATAGTATCTCCTTTCGTTTTTAAAAAACAGCCAATAGTGTTTTGTTTTATCACAGCTCGGTCAGTGTGAGTGGTTGAGATCAAGCACATCAAATGAAAAGCTAATGAGAAGCGTCTTGAAGGGGGCGGGACATGGCAGTTAGAGAGCATTTGATTGGTCAGGATTGATGAGAAACTGAGTATGAGGTGACATGAAAAAATTGTTGATTTATTTAGACAGAAGTGACAAACCACAAGCTTTGGATGTTTATATCAGTTTGATATCTTCTAAACATGAATTCTGTCACTGTTATGGTGTACACTAGCTTATAGATATCCTTGACACGAACAATATTCTAACTAACATCTAAAAAAACTGCCAGTTGGCGTTTCTGTGTGGAGTTTGCATGTTCTCCCCGTGTTCACGCGGGTTTCCTCCGGGTACTCTGGTTTCCCCCACAAGTCCAAAGACATGCGGTACAGGTGAATTGGGTAAGCTAAATTGTCTGTAGTGAATGAGTGTGTACGGTAAGCTAAATTTTCTGTTGTGAATGAGTGTGTACAGTATGAATGTTTCCCAGTGATGGGTTGCAGCTGGAAGGGCATCCGCTGCGTAAAAACATATGCTGCAAGTCCAAAGACATGCAGTACAGGTGAATTGGGTAAGCTAAATTGTCTGTAGTGTATGTGTGTGAATGAGTGTGTATGAATGTTTCCCAGTGATGGGTTGCAGCTGGAAGGACATCCGCTGTGTAAAAACATATGCTGGATAAGTTGGCGGTTCATTCCGCTGTGGCGACCCCAGATTAATAAAGGGACTAAGCCAAAAAGAAAATGAATGAATGAATCTAAAAAACTTTTTTTATTATTTTTTATTTCGTGGCACCTTTAAGAAATGCTTTTCCCATTTACTTACACTTTAGGCACTGAGGAAGAGGAATAGTCAATAACTGGTTATTTTTATTTAGTTTTAAGGATATATTTTTCAATTAGCCTTTAGCTAGCACACAAGTAGCCTAGCCCATAGTCCAGGGGTGTCCAAACTCGGTCCTGGAGGGCCGGTGTCCTGCTGAGTTTAGCTTCAACTTGCTTCAACACACCAACCAGGAAGTTTCTGGGATATCTAGTAGAAGCTTGATTAGCTGTTTCAGGTCTGTTTGATTAGGGTTGGAGCTAAACTCTCCAGGACAGCGGCCCTCCAGGACAGAGTTTGGACACCCCTGCCATAAACATTTTTAATTAGTTGCTACATAACAAGAGTTTTCAGCAATTTCCAAAAACAAGAAATAGCCCTTAAAATATGATCACGTATGATTTTTTTTACATAACTAACAATGCCTTTTTTATGAGTTTATCAAGTTTCAGGTATAGATATTTATATGTTTCACTTTCATACACTGCTGTTGTATAAGCACATTTTGCTACAACTTTGTTACAACCTGCTCAACTTGCTCAAGAGTGTTCACAGAGTGGCTATAATGCATTTGATGTGGTGGACAGCTTATGTACTGTATATCGTCTTATAGGAACAGCTGCTAATGAGATATCTGTGTGTAAATATGTATCTTTGCCTATAGAGTTTAACCTTTTAGCATATTTTGATCGGTCATTGGGAAGAGAATACACTTTAGTTAGCAAGTTTATACACAAAAAATTATATGATCAATTAGTTCTGACAGCATATAATTTTAGGTCATTGTAACTTATTAAACTCAGTTAATCATGTTCTAACTTAATTTGATAAGTTACACAAGCTGATTTAAGTCAGTTTAACATAATATACCAACATACTGTAAGTTCAATGGACTCATAAAGTTCATTTGATTCAGTTTAAAAATGTAAGGCAACCAGGATTTTTTTTACAGTATA
This sequence comes from Danio kyathit, assembly GCA_903798195.1. Classification (NCBI taxonomy): domain Eukaryota; kingdom Metazoa; phylum Chordata; class Actinopteri; order Cypriniformes; family Danionidae; genus Danio; species Danio kyathit. The sequence goes on along the minus strand of LR812543.1, from coordinate 21,987,117 downwards.
CTTACTCTAGCCTTGTTAGCATATTGCTAACAATTCTACAAGGGAATTCTGTTTCTAGTTTGCTTCAGACTAGTTTTTGTTTAATCTAGTGAACACATTCTGTGTACATTTTTTGCTATTTGAGTTTTTATTCTTGAAATTCAGCCTTCACTGTTAGGATTCCAGATGATTCAACACTTCGGCTGTCAGCACATCATCCTCAAACTCCTGCTAACTTCGCTAACACCACAACTCATGACTCAAAGTAAGGCGTGACAACCGGAAAGCAGCAGGATGCTAAAATGAGCAAACAGAGTGGGTGCTGCAAGGAGAAATGCCCCAGTTAGAAAAAAAAAAAGAAGAAAGGAGAAAAGCTAGGAAAGACGCATCAAGACTCCCTTCAAATACGTAATACTGAGCGAAATAAAGGATGGAATGGGAATAGGGAGGAGGGAAGAGGGGGTTGACTGATTCATCCGGTTTCATAGGCAATTTATTTTGGTTCAGTGGAATAACAAACTCTCGAGGGGGAATCTGGGGAGAGAGAGAGTGAACATAATACAGGCCAGATATGGCTGATGACGTCAAAGTCGGAGGAAGCTGGATTCTCCATTTCGAATTAAGTAGGACAAAATAAAGGCAAACATGTGTCAGACGTGACATCCTTGAGGAATCCCAACCAAGTCAGGCTGTGTCATTCCGATTTCTGTGCAAACAAAGACTTTCTTAATATCGTAAATTATAGTATTTGCATGGACGTACTTCTACGAGAGCTCAACTGAGAATATTGATAAGAAATCCAAGATTGAATGCTCTTTGATTATTATATAAATAGATGCAATAATATTAACCTGGGTTTACCATTTTCTAAACATAATCTGCTCGCTTTGTTTGAAATGGCGCAATGCAGTTTACCTGTAGCAGCTTGTGATGATTGGCGGCTGCGAATATTCACAGTTTTTGATCTTTTTGAAGGGAATGTGGGAGGGTTATGAAATCCAGCCAGCCCACCGCCCATTGATAAACACTAGGAGGGATTCTCAGGCAGTTATGCAAGACATTAGTCATCCTGGAATGAATCATTTTGTCTCTCCCTCTTTCTCTCTCTCTTTCTGTCTTTTCACACTCCCCAATTCAAAACCTTCTTCCGTTATTGTTTTATATATATTTTTTTTGAGACGGGCTTGCTGACCTCTTTTTTAAAGGGATGCTATTCTGGGTCAGTGGAGGATAGACCAGTCAAATGTCCTTGCACCAAGAGCAGGAAAAGGTGTATTTGTCCTCATGCACCATTAACGAAACGAGATTCTGATCATAATGAAGAATTAATAGGTGATGGGAATGGTGAAGCATTACAGTAGGACTCCACACTTCCTTCCAGTATGTAGAAATACATTTACAGTCATATTCTGATAATGTCCGCCATCCATGCATTTTTATCTAATGTTACATAATTTGATTATTATTATATTTAGATTTTTATTGCCTTTGCTTCAAAAAGTTAAACCCCCTGGACCAAATGTTATATATTGTTCTTTCTATGGTGGAGTTGCAGAAATGGGGTCAAACCTTCATTAGCAGTCATCTTGACTGATCCTTCCTCATGGCTTCATCTACAGCTCATCTGTGGATTCATTCATAAAACAGTCCTTTCAGATTTCCCTCAAAGTCACAACCTATAAATGTCTATTTTTAGTGCAATTCTACACAAAATTGCACTTTTGTATACGCGTACATTGTTTCTTGGATCTTGCACACTTGTGCCTGAATTTTCTCAGTTAGCACTGTCTGTCCTGACAACTACAGCGGTTAAAAAAAAAAATCAGACTGCACCTTGTTCTCAGTGCCCCTGAATCAATGACATCATCATGCTTACGTCAAGCCCAAGCCACTGCACTGGCATGCGCTCTTGCCACCCATTTCCGAAACCATCAGTGCTAATAAAAATATAATCAAACACACATCGGAAGAAATACCGTAACAATTTAAAATAATTTCATCCAAGACTTGTGATTTTGTGGGAGCTTTTGCAGAACTGAGAGCGCATGACTATATTTGATTGCAGAACTTTGCCTTTGTACTGCGGTGTCTTTGCAATGACGTCATTTTCTCCCTCCTCTTCCTCTGCCATGATGAAGATGGGGGTGTGGATGGATGAAGCTGTGCTCGTCCTCACTCACCCTCGTAATGCTCAGCTTTCACTGCCCCCAGTGCAGGCCAGGAATGTGAATAGAGAGGAAATTATGAATGAATCAGCAGCCATTCTTAATCTCATCTCTTCTGTATCCCCCACCTCTTCTCTCTCTCTCTTCCCACATTTTAGTGAGAGAGAGAGAAAGAGAGAGAGAGAGAGCAGTGCTGTTGCCGTGCAGATTATGGGCTGTAATCCTCAGTGAGAGTGAGTGTGAATAACAGTTACGCTACACACTCCCCCCTTTTTTCCCTCTACATCGAATGGGAGGCTGGATGTTTCAAGCTTGCACATGTAATGGCGACAGAAGCCACTAATACCTTCAGCATCCCTCCCTCCCCGAGCCACAGCCGCAGCTGAGATTCAGCATCCATTCAGGAAAAAAAAGCAGCAAGAGGGGGGTGGAGAGGGGGGTAGTCGTGGTTCATGCTGCAGCATGTGTGTGAGAGAGTCGCATTGTGAATGGAACGAGGTGGACCATTCACAATCTTTACAATGCACTTTTTTAAGCACTTATATGTCTGCCTGTGTACTAATACCTTTAAGGCTGTAGTTTGTTAATAGTTAATAATTGTAATCCTATTTCATTTAAATGTTTATTATTTCTTTAGATGTTTCATTTAATGCTTCCCTAGTGCACAGACCCCCAGTGGGTTCATTGACCTCCGTTTGAAAACCCCCTGCTTTAAGGTACCAGTATGGATCCTTTAGGTACAGAAGTGTACCTTAAGAAATGATGCAGACACCAAAAATGCTGCATTTCATCTTTGACCCATATGGGCTATTTTCAAAGCTTTTTCTTAAGTTCTGTGTTTTATTCAACCTTACTGAGAGATCGAGCCAACAGAAAAAGGAGAGTCTGGCTAAAGAGAATGCGTCTAGATTTAGACCACATTTTCCTCTTTTCTTAGGCAGAGCTAAAAATAAAACCTAATGGATTCAACAGATATTAGCATTGAGTGAGGCAGACGAATCAAAGGAACGATGGATGAATGAAAGCATAATGAATAATGAGAGTAGGCAGACAAACAAAAGGAAATTGATAGATGAAATGCACAGTGACAGTGCAGTGCAGAAATTTTCAGCTCCAATCTGGACTGAATCAGCCGTCCTGCTGTTTGTGAAAAGCAGAAATGACTATTTTCATGTAATCTTTCCATTTTACGTAATACCAATTTATACATTTCAATGGTCATAATGCCAGCAAGTGGTGACAAGTGACTTTATTTTCATTTTTTATGTGAGTCATTGTGTCAACTGATTTAGTTTGATTCATTCTAGTAATAAACTAGCAAACTGTGTTTAGTTATTCACTAAGCCGTTGTGATTCATTTTAAATTAAACACATGGATTACCATTATGAGCAAGTCACTGAGTCACTCACTCAATTGATTCATTCAAAAAAGACTTCATTCTGGATATAAAGTGTGAACTTTCTGAGTAAGTCATTGAATCATTGGTCCTGTTTCCATCTCATGTTAAAGACATAGTTTACCCAAAAGTGTAAATTATGTGCGACTTAAGTATACGGCATAAAACATATGCCCCTGGTTTCACAAACAAGGTTTAAGGCTAGTCAAGATTAAATTGTGTGTTTGAGCTGTCTCAACTCAAAATAACTTGCAACGAGATGTCTTAAAATACATCAGTGTCATTTTTTTTCTCCAGGTGCACACCAGTAATATATTTTTCTAAGTCCATTTTTATAAATTCGGCTTAAATAGCCTAATTTAACTAAGGGCTAGTCCTGGTTTAATCTAAGCCCTGTTTGTGAAACTGGGCCATGATGTAAGAAGTAGCGAGAATATATGGAAAATTCTTCTGAAAGTAATTCCTCTGTGTTATAATCATCATTTTTCATTTTATGATATTTTACTTATAAGTATCGTCTTTTTTTGAACATTTAACATTTTACATCATTGATGTAAGTGTTTAACATTTATATCATTGATCAGCTGAAAATATATGGATTCTTAAAGTGATTCCTGTGATGCAAATTGTTTTAAATTTAGAAAGATTTTTAAAAACACTTCCATTATATTGATCCCTATTTTGAACATGCCTGAACTTATTGCATCTCTGGAACACTTGATTCTGATTGGTCATTTATGCCATTTTGCGGTTTGTTAGTCACAGATAACACTCGACAAAAGCTTATAACTAGTAGAGATAATTTGCGTTCAAAATGGCACACTATGCACTATGTACTTATGCACTTACACACTCAACAGCATAGCATATGTATGTAGTGCCATCCCAAATGGAACACTAATGTTTTTTTACTAATTGGAATTTCAAACCGTTCCCCTGATGACGTTTGACGGTTGCCAAATTAGCTAAATAAATGACCAAACTACTAAATAATACCTGCCATAAGTATAACTGCGTTCATCATCGGGAGGCACTATATCCACTCTCGTAGGAGAATTTTGCTTTCACAATCCAAAATAAATAATCCAACATCAGAGCCCAATAGCTCCGCCACTTTTGCTACGTGAGCAAAGTTGTGGCTGTTGAGTGCATGAAGTGTCCAACATTCCACACTTCATTTTAACAGTTGAATAAGTGCATCATCTGGCTATTTAAAATGCACTTATTATTTTTAGAGTTTTCACTGTGAATGCACTACTTACACTACAAAATGGTGTAGAACAGTACAGAAGTATGCAATTTGGGACGCACCTTGTATCTTTTGAAAGTCCACATATGCGTTGGCATATTGACCTAATTTTTTTTGTCAGGCACAGCCATCAGAACCTTATTGGCTTTAGACTTCCAGTAACATTTACTTCCATTGATTCCTAGCTGTAAAAACATAATTATTATCTTTTATTTTTATGTATAGTCATAAACACACTTGTTTGGTGCTTGTTAACTGCCATTTATTATTTCTAATAATTTCTCCATGGTCTAATGATTCGTAAGTCCTAAAACAATCGCAGAAAAGAGCACACATCAACATTGCCAAATAAGGTCAATAATGCCATTTCATTTAAGACTTTATCTAATCTCACCCCGCCGTCCCTTTTTTTTTTGTCTACAACTTTGCTTCCCTTCTACATACTGTCCTATCACAATAAAGGCAAAAAACTACAAAAAGGTCCATCTAGTTTGAATGTTCTTCATGGAAGCTTTGCGTAAATAGAAAAAAACCAAACTGTAAGGAAAATCAATGTAAAAACAACAAACACAATCATTTCGACAAACTCTCATTCATGCTTGGATGAGAAAGTATTTTGTGAACAAGGCAACGTCATAAATATAGAATCCCAAAACACTAGATTTCCATAAAAAGAGCCATAAAGTGATCTAATGTAACACAGATGCATTGGAATCTTTTGTGTCTCCAAGTCACACTAAGACTTGAACAAATTGTGCATTCTTGCTGCATGAAACAATATAAATTCAGCCTTCCACTGTATGAATCATAAGCAGATAAATCCCAGCAAAGGATATTAGTGCAGTGCATCCATTTGTTGTTGTTGTTTTTTTCCCCTTTTTCCTTTTTTTCCCTCTGTTTATTAAGCCAGCAAAAGAGTAATAGAAATATCATTCAGGGCACAGTTGCTGGTGGCAGGGATGACATCATCCCTCACTAATCCTACTTCCTCTCAGCATGTCATTAAGCGCCAGTAGCCAGTGACCCCTTCGTGCCTCTATTGACTGTCTGCTTGGTGTTCACAGGAAACGAATAGACCTGATACAGTTGAACAGGCATGTTATCAGTTGCTTCCTGTTAGACATGTAACTGTACTCTAGATTAAGACTCTTTCGGATAGTGACCTAGAGAAACACTGAAGTGTGTAATGTTAGAATCTACCAGCAGAGGCGAACTGGACCACAAACCAGCCAAATCTTGACTCTCTAAATGGTGTTAAAGGGATAGTTCATCCCCCGAAAAAAATATTTAATAATTTTTTTTGTCCTTGTTTACTCACCCTCTACTCCTTTTTTATGTGTTTCTTTTGTTCTGTTCAACACAAAAAAAAGTTTTGTTTTTTTTTGAAGATTGTTGACAATTTCTTTCATAGTAGGAAAAAAAACATGTAAGTCAAGTGTAAGTGAATACTGGATTTCACTATTTTCAGTATATATTTTTGTTTGTTTGGAACAAGTGTAGTGTGAGTAAATTATGACTTTTTTGGGGTGAACAGTCCCTTAAATATTTGGGTCATTAAAAAATCATAGAATAAGTAGCAAAAATAACAACTTAAATATTTTTTTTTATTATTTTAAATAATTAAAATTCAATAAATGTTGATAATATTAAAGTTTTTGACCTGTTCCTCATTATGATTGTGGAAATTCAAGGCAAAACTATACAAAATTGTTCAGTTTACATCTCCTCATCTGAGCTGTTAAAAACTAGGGCTGCACAATATATCGTTTCAGCATCGATATCGCAATGTGATAATTCACAATAGACACATCGCAAGATATATACAATGTTGAGTTTGTATTATAATTTATCATTTGCATGTGTTTTTGAATTGTATAAAGATTTTAAAAGCATTCAGGCATAAGAAACTGTACCACTTGAGACTTTAACAAGAATTCATTTTATTAAATTATTCAATTACTTAGACTTGGGGAATGATAAAACACTTTATTTTTGTTGTATCTTTTTCTTGATTGTATTTATATATACAGTATACACACACACACACACACACACACACACACACACACACACACACACACACACACACACACACACACACACACACACACACACACACACACACACACACACACAACATGTGCAAATACAGAAATGCCCTGCAAATACTATAGCAGAGAACAAAACGAAAAAGTGTTTAGGGACTCCAAAAGGTTTATACACTGTTTATTAGATTTTATGGTGATGCAAAAGTAGTAAACCAATTCATCAGTCATTGACTAAACACATGCATGAAAATACTCACAACACATGCAAATACAGAAATGCACTGCAAACAGCACAGACCACAATGAAAATGTGTCTGGGAAATTTTTAGATTAGGCCTATTAGGTTTTATGGAGATGCACTCCCACTGCAGAATCATCCCAATTGATCTTCCAAATAGAGATATTAGTCATCTGGTGAAATTGTTTTCATATTGCAATATATATCGCAAAATAAAAAAATATATCACAATGCTAGATTTTTCCAATATCGTGCAGCCTTAAAACCGTTTCCCATATATCCATGGAATGCATTTCCTCGCACAGCTTAATAATCAGGGAACTTTGCTGTCGTATCATGGCTACAGCAGGCACACAATATTACACATTCTAACTGGTGGTGCAAATGTACTGTAGGACTTGGTTCTGGAGACTATTTTCTGGTGTAATGTCATTGCTCCTGCTGCAGCCATAACACAGCAGCAAAATGATTAGAATGACAGGATAGTTAATAGACACGTCAGACACTCTTAGTAGAAAATGTAACCACGAAAGAGTCGAGCTGCAAATAGGAAAATGATCAAAACTGTTTTTCCCAATGCTAATCCTCATGCTAATACGATTCAGTGGTGTATGCTAAGCTAGGGCGAATGTAAAATGAGCCTATTTTCTTTAAAACGGTGTGTTGAGTTCTTTCAGATGGTGACCTGGAGAAAGACTGAATGGTGTAGGGACAGAATGTACCAGCAGAGGCGAACTGGACCATGAACCAGCCAAAACCTGACCCTCTAAAAGATGTTGAATGTTCCCCAGGTGAGACCAAGTGCAAATCCATATTGTTTGAACACTCATATGATATAATTTTTGTAAAAGGGTCAGTCATTTTTCTGTGGCGTTTCTTTGTTTAGCTCGTCTCATTCATTACTCTCAGAGGTGTGAATTCCTTCATTTGCTGTCATGCGTTTATGTCTGGCTCTAGGTTGATGATGTCAGTGATTTGCCGTGAGGAATTAGATGAGAAATGCTGCCATCTGCTGGACAAACAGCAAAATGTGGTTTCTGAAAAGGTCAGTGAGACGTTGAAGGACAATGAAATCAATATTGCAACAGTGCAAGAGAGGATGCTTTAAAAGAATTACATGCAGTTATAAATTATGCTTTTATTTATTTATTTTTATTTAAAGCATAAATAAAATAAGCAAGCTGCACTGAATTGAGCATGACATTTTTAAAGCATAAATAAAATGAAATTGGTAAAAAAAAATTAAAATGCAAGTAACACTGAAATCAGCATTAAATGTTAACTATAGAAATTCTACAGAAAAATAAACGTGTGTGTGTGTATATATCTATCTATCTATCTATCTATCTATCTATCTATCTATCTATCTATCTATCTATCTATCTATCTATCTATCTATCTATCTATCTATCTATCTAGATAGATAGATAGATATAGATATAGATATATATAGATATATATCTATATATATCTATATATATATATATCTATATATATATATATATATATATATATATATATATATATATATATATATATATATATATATATATATATATATATATATATTGCACAGCCTTAGTAAAATAGTACATTTAAATCGTGTAGCAAATATTTGTAGCATTATGTTTCTTTCTTTATTTTATCATATATATATATATATATATATATATATATATATATATATATATATATATATATATATATATATATATATATATATATATATATATATATATATATATATATACCGTATACGATTTACAATAATTTAGTATCTTAAGTCCACATAAAACCTTTTGTAATTTAGCATTTTGCATTTTTGTATTGTATTTTAAGAATAGGTAATATACATTTTCTGAATATTTTTTTTAAAGGAATGAAATTTTGTATAGAAATGAAATCAGAATGGATTTATTTATTGTGGAAATTTTGAGATATGACTACTTTAACAATCAAAAAGCATTTTGGTCCATTCAACTGCATAGCTGAATAGATAATAGGATTAAACACATTAAATGCAATTCACCCTTAAATATAGTTTTTCTTTCATATGTTCACAAATATTTCTTCATCATAATGCATTTGGGCCTCAAAGAGATACAAAAATAAATGTAAAAAAAAGTTCTTTACATACCAAGAACATTTAGCTTTTTCATTACCTCTGTAATAACACTTTTTTAATGAATACAATTATTTTTTTGAGAGATGAAATTTTTTTAACCATTGCATTTGGGAGTTTTTATCTTGGAAGATTATTATATTATATGATCTTATTATAGCAACAAACCTTTATTGCAAATTCAATAATATCCCCAAAATACAAATATTATCATAAAAAAAATAAAGAGAGAACTGATTGAACCATCATAACACTTTTAAGTCTGTTTTATACTGTAATCTGCAATTACACATTCAATTCTGCTATTTAAGAGAGATGAACATGATTACATTCTGTGATCATGATTACAATGTAAGGACAATTGAAAGTCTTCAGGAACACTGCACCTCCTTTAATGGTATTTGCTGTACTACAGTGTCTCTTGTCAGAAGTCCTGAATCTTGAAACCTTAAAGTGTTATAGATATAGTGTGATTTAAAAGACTGGCTAAGTAAGTGCTAAAACATTTAAAGCTTTGTAGGAAAATAGCAGTTTTTAAAACAACACTGACAGTTAACCAGAAGACCAAAAGATCAGATTAAATTGGGATGATATCATATTTTCTTGTCCTGGTTAGAACTCCAACAGCTGCATTCTGGACTAAAATAGCATTACTATAGTCAAGTCTCAAGGTAATGAACACATTCCCTAGCTTGTCAACATCAGAAACAGACATCATAATCTGTAGCTTGGCAACGTTTCTACAATGGAAGAAAGCTGTATTTTGTAACTTATTAAATATGATTTTCAAAAGTCAAATTGCTGTGTAATAAAACACCCAGGTCTTTGACTGTAAGAGGATGAAGCACAGTATATCCACCTTGATCCAAAATATATTCCAGAAGCTTCCGTGTTCAGGATTTGGTTCCAAAGAGTAATATATCTGTCGTGTCTGAATTTAAAAGAAGAAAAAACACTAGTCATCCACTCTTTTATGTCTGTAAAACACTCTGTTAACTTCAATAGTGCTGACATTTCACCTGGTTTTGATGAAATACATAGTATCATCAGCATAGTGAAAACTAACCCCATGTTTTCTAATAATTTTGCCAAGCGGCTACAGTGAATATATATTGAAAACAGGAGAGGGCCTAAGACAGATCCTTGCGGCACTCCATACTTTACTGCTGTTAAGCTGGATAACTCTCCATTTATATAAGAAAAATTACATTGGTCAGACAGGTATAATTTAAACCATTTCAGTGCTTGACCCTGAACACCAGTGTATTTCTGTAACCAATCTGTAAGTATGTTATGATCTGTTGTATCAAACGTAGCACTAAGATCAAGTAAAACTAATAGTGATACATTGCCTTGGTGAGATGAAGCAAGTACAGTAGGTCATTTATCATTTTAACAAATGCATTTTCTGCACTATGATGAGGACTAAAACCTGATTTCAATTCTTCAAAGATCTCATTGGTCTGTTATTTGATTTAATAACTTTTTAAAGTAAAACTTATGTTGTTTTATTTGAAGTAAATTTGTAAGTTTAATAAATTTTGATTGTTTTGAGCATTACATTTATAGTAGTTAAATTAGAGGAATTAAATTCTCTTTATTTCTATGAAGTTGATATTGTATAATAATTATTCTGTGTTATAGGATATTCTATAAAAAATATACCAACATTTCATGTCTTACTAATAGTTTTAGTGCTTTAAAGAAGGGAATTTAAGGAGTAAAATTGCTTTTACAAAAGAGAATCTATGTTAAAAAATATGGCATAAAATTCTGCTAATGCATCTTACTTAATGGAAAAGACTTATTTTAAAGAAAAAACACAATATTAGGTTATGGAAAAAGGATGTTAAGGCAAATTGCCCTAATACACAAAAAATAAGGCACCACCTGGATTTAACTAAGCAAATGTATACAGTAAGAGCCTCCCATTGGATAATTACTAAATGGATGATTATGTTTGAGCTAATATCATGTCGGAAGACACATCCTGTGGTTGTGGAAAAGATGTTAATCAGAAGGTTCAAGTTATTAGCTAATTCCGTTGCTATAAATCATAATAAAAGCAACATTAGAACTCATGGCTACGTTTAATAGTGAATGTTTCCTACTGCACAATGTGAGGTAAACTCAAGGAATTGGGACTTAACAGCTGGGTAGCCTTAGGAAAGCCACTTATCAGTGAGGCAAATCAGAAAAAAGGCTTCAATTTGCTGAGGAGCATTACGATTGTTCTCTGGAGCAGAGGAAGAAGACCATGTTGTCTGATGAGTCCAGATTTTCTCTGTTTTAGAGTGATGGGCACATCAGGGTAAGAAGAGAGATTCATGAGTGAATGCACCAAAGTGATGCACCTATAGTGCCAACAAGCCTGTGATTGCAGTGTTGTGATCTGTGGAGACTGCAGTTGTTCAGGTCAGGTCAGGATCAGCAATATTATGAATGAGGTTAACTACCTGAACATACTGAATAACCAGGTAATTCTATCAATGGATTTTTGAAATTTTGAAATTTTTCTGATGGCACAAACATATTCCAGGATTCATCAGGCTCAAATTGTGAAAGAATGGTTCAGGGAGCATGAAACATAATATTTACACATGAATTGACCACCACAGAGTCCAGACCTTCACCCTATTGAGAACATTTGGCATGTGCTGGAAAATACTTTGCACAGTGGTCCAACTCTGCCATCGTGACAAAAAATTCATGCAACTCTGGACAAGACTAAATGTAACACTGTAGAACCATAATGAAACGATTGCATGCCATAATCAAAGCTAAAGGCAGTCCAATGAAATATTAGAGTATATGTTTTTATTTTTTATGTTTTTTTTTAATGGGCAGTGTATAAACTCTTAATCACTTCTGGATTATATCCATTCTGAATGCAACTGCTATGTTACCCTAGTAGCATCATGCAATGTAATAATGTAGAAATATGGACTTGCAGTGAACTGATATTCATTGGAACTCACAACTTAAACTTATTATACATTTCGGATGCTGTGGACTTCATATCTTTCACCACATGCAAACAGCTCCACCACAAACATGCAATAAATCATCTGCAAATTATTTAAGCATGTTTGTGGGGGTTTTACCATTAGTACTAGTATTCTATTGCTTCCTCTTTACTTGTGTTCAGTGATTTCTGAGAGGCCCCCTAAGACCCCCTTTTGCTTCGGGGCCTCTAAATACTATCACAGCTTGTCCATATGGAAATTCTGACCATTCCTGGAAGGTTCTTTGAGAAAACAAAACAGTATTTCATTTCAGCTAAGATCACATTCGTTTATTCCTCATAATACATTTTAAAATCTGTACACTGTTTTTGAGTTCCAGGTCTGTTTGGAGACGAAGACTGTAATCATTTTTTAACTAACTAGTATTTTTCAACTGTAATCATATAGTGGGCAATCTGAAACCAGAGTTCTATATTTTTACCATAGTGCCTCCTTTTATTAATGAACTTTTTATAAATTATTTGAATTTTCAAATTACACATAAAAATAACTAGTCAAAAAAGTGTAGACAAGAAGTTTAATTTGAATATTTCATTGTATAAAACATATGTAAGAATTACCAGGTTTAATATTAATGGAATTAATGGAAATATATTAAATTAGTTTGAATTTATAACACTTAATTGGACAAACAGTCTAAATAAAGCAACTGAAATTTGCTTCAAACTTAACTGAAATTTAAACATTATTAATTACTTGCTTAAAGCAAATTTCAGTGGCTTTTATTTGGACTGTAAATATATATATTTACTTATACTTTTACTTGTGTAAGCAAGCTACAGGTTCATCAAATAGTTACACATAATAATCAATGGAAGTAAAACAATCATTCCTAAAAGTATGCAACAAATATGTGACTGACTTTGGCAGTAATATAACATTTCTAGATAATATTACAGATGATAATTTGTATTGTTTGCCAAATGAAAGTACTCATTTGGTATTTTATTTATTTGTTTATTTTTTTAAAGGAATAAAATTTTAAAATGGACACAAATATGTTCTGATGGTCAAATTAAACTGCATGTTTGCACTTATTTGAATCCCTACTGATATCTCTTTCTAATTATTCTCTGAAAATATTACATTTTCATTCATTCATTTTCTTTTTGGCTTAGTCCCTTTATTAATGTGGGGTCAGAATTTATCCAGTTTATGTTTTACACAGCGGATGCCCTTCCAGCTGCAACCCATCACTGGGAAACATCTATACACACTCATTCACACACATACACTACGGACAATTTAGCCTACCCAATCACCTATACCACATGTCTTTGGACTGTAGGGGAAACCGGAGCACCCAGAGGAAACCCACGCGAACACAGGGAGAACATGCAAACTCCACACAGAAACGCCAACTGACCCAGCCGAGGCTTGAACCAGTGACCTTGCTGTGAGGCGAACATGCTACCCACTGTGCCACCGTGCAGCCCAAATATTACATTTGTATAGTGAAATTGTGATAGCACTATGAACTCTCTTAATTATCCACCTACTTTGATTGAGTCTGATTTTGCAGTAGATAAATATTTTTTTAAATATTTAACAGCATAAGTTCTTAGCCCATAGATAAAGGAAGGAAAATAAAAATAACGTAGGCTTTAATTTAAAAGAATTACACAAAAAACAAGCGGCAGCCCCTCGTAGACAACTGGTGCATATCAAGACACACCTAGACCTGGTCATGTCTGTCGGTCCTCCACTGTCATTGCTCCTTGTTATGTTTTTTCAGAGCTCTTCAATGGAATTTGAGCATACACATGTTGCTTATTACGGCTCAGGCTTCGCTCAATTTCCACGGCTTTCCGACCCATCTTGCTTGCTACATAGCCCCATCGACCCCCTGCAGTGCAGACTGGTTGGCACCCATGTACCTTTGCCTACATCCCCCTGCCTCATCTGGGCCCTATGCACTCTGTCCCCCTTCTCATCCCTCTTATAACACTGTTAGAGAGTGGTTAAATCTTGCCAAAACCGCCAAATGATGTCATCACTGAAGAAATACCATATATCCTTTTATCCTTTATACTGTATATCCTTTTAGAGCTTCTCCATGGAATTCATGAAGAGTGTAGTACACATATGTTGCTCATTACCGCTCTGGCTTCACTCTGCTTCCCCAGCTCATAGGCCCATCCTGTTTGCTATTTACCCCCCATGACGCAGTAGGCACCCCCTTGCCTTTGCTGACATCACTAATGCTTTGTCTGGATTGACATGGGAGATTCAAATTGTAGCACCTACGGGTAGGATCATACTAATTAATAGCAAGAAGAAACGAGGATGATAAGAGATTAAATCAAGCTAAGTCTCTGTTATTTCATTACCATTTTATACAATGTAGAAAGTGCCAAAACCTAACTGAGAAGTCCACTTGATAGGTCTGCAGTCTCAGTGCTAAGTGATGGTACTGTACAGCCCTCAGTGAATTGCCATGAGGTCTTTCATCCCATTGTTGGTTGGCAATGGCCAGGCAGTGAGTCATATGTCTCCCTATATTAGCAGGTGGCAGTGGGTTCTGGCATCCCATAAATGGCAGCTACGACTTTGTTCCCTTTGTTACTGGAAGCCACCTCCTCCATGATCCAAAGGTGGCCGTGAATGGATCCATTCCTCCCAGCAAGTCAGATCTAAGTGGCTGCGGGCAAACATTCGTGCCCCTCCTGAGCACCTCAGCCTCCCTCAAGAAAATATTTCAATCTGGGTTTAGAGAACATAACAGAATCTGCACTTTCCACCAACTTATTTTAATGTGTTTTCAACTCAAATGAAATTTTGGTGGGGTATGTTTAGAGCTTCTTCTCAACGCCTCTTGCTTGGAGCAAACTAATAGTTAGTAAGGGGGGGTGAGTGGCATAGCTAGGAATTCAGGGCAATAAGAGTTTGGGGGGTTCTCAGTTCTCATTATAATTTAGTTTTTTGAGGAGGGTGAGTGGGGGCTCCCTCTTTGTTGAAATTGTGTTCCAGGAAATTCAGGTCATCAGGGAAGGAATGGAATTTGAGCAAAGAAGCTAATTTTTGGTAGACGAGCATTGATTTCTCTCGATTAATTTGGAATAATTGTTCTCCTCAAGGATAACAATGTGAGCTAACAAAATAAATTATCAATTTTGATTTCAAGGTAACTTTTAAGGATTTGGGATGTGCACACCATTACACACCCAGGCCTGATCTTTTCTCTCCTTCCATTGCCATCACTCATCAATATATCCTTTTAGGGCTCCTCTGTGGAATTCATGAACGGTGTAACACACATATGTTGTTCATTACAGCTCCGGCTTCACTGTTTTCTTGGCTCTTTGACCCATCCTGCTTGCTACATACCCCTATTGCACTCCCGCAGACCACTGGGCACCACCATGCCTTTGTTGACATCCACTAAGTTGATGCAAATACTAACAACTGAGAGTACGCTCAGACAATGTGATAAGAAATAAATGGAAGGATGATGATGATAAACAAAGGAGACCAGGTGAGAGATCATAGTGCTATATGATGTTAATGTGTACCCCTCATATTCTTTTACCCCGTTTCTCTCCCTGTTCTCCACCATATACCAGAAGGTGGGAGCAGGCCTTGGCATCCAATAAATGACAGCGACTTCTTCCTTGTGGATGGATTCCACTTACTCCATAAGCAAAAAATTGCAGTGAATGGATCCATCCCTCCCAGCAATTTGCTTCAACATCTCTACAATATGTGGCCATGTACAGGTGTCTCCACAATTCTGTCGTCCTGGGGACTGCAATCTCCTTTAGGGATGTATTTCAGTCTGTGTAGAGAGCATCACAGGTTCTCTACTCTGAGTCTACATATGTAAATCGAAAGTTCTTGTGACTTCAGTGTTGTGAAGTATTTCTCACTGAAACAGAAATTTGGATAGAGAATAGGGGATTATTTTAGTGTTCCTCCCCACCATTTTGAGTGGAGTGACAGCAGACTTAAGAATTCTGGACTGTTCCAGAGGGTGTTTTTTTTTTGCTACTGTTTGGAAGAAATTATCATTTTTTTAGGTATTGGGGGTAGGATGGGGTTTTGAGCCCTTCTTTGTAGAAATTGTGTTATAGGCCCCTCTATGCCTCTGGGCCTTATGCACCGTCACCCTTTCTCCACCACTTTCAACACCACTACGGAGTGGTTAACCTTCAGCCCAAGCTGTCAAACTTGAAGTCATCAGGAAAGGAATGTCATTGTAGAGCAGAAGCAAATTTTTTTTCATTTTGATAAACTTTTTTTCTGTTCATTTTTTTTCTGAATAATTGAATAGCAATGTAAGAGAACAGAGTGTGTATTCATTTCATGATGGAATTTAAAGATCCTTGGACAGAGACTTATTTTTCATCTAAAAAGAGGCATAATAGGTTCCCATTAAGGGAAAACAAAAAATACAAAACTGCACAGCCCTGTGTTGAAAAAGTGTTTGTTCCCTAAATCTAATAACTGGTTGGTTTTCCAGCATAAACCACCTTTTTAGGGTCATGCCACAGCATCTTAGTTGGATTCAGGTCTGGACTTTGACTAGGCCACTCCACAGTCTTAATTTCTTTCCAGCCATTCAGATATGGACCGCTGCAGAACTCAAGTTTGCTTCAGCTTGAGGTCGCTGATATATGGCCAGACATTCTCCTTCAGTTTTTTTTTCTTACACAGCAAAATTCTTGGTTTCATTTATCACAGCAAGTCTTCCAGGTGGTCCTGAAGCAGCAAAACAGCCCCAGACCATCACACTATCACCACCACATTTATGATGGTCTTTTTCTGAAACGTGGTGTTACTTTTACGCCACACATAATGGGATACACATCTTCTAAAAAGTTCAACTTTTGTCTCGTCAGTCCACAGGGTATTTTCCCAAATATATGGGGATCAACAAGATGTTTTCTGGCAAAACTGAGAAAAGTCTTTGTTATTTTTGCTCAGCGGTGGATTTCGTCTTGGAAGTCTCCCATGCAAGGCATATATATATATTATTTTACATTTTAAGATTCTCAAGTTGTAAAACTTTACATATATTCCAAAATATTCAAGCTATGGAGTATTATATATTGCCAAAATGTATGTTACTATTACATATTGCCAAATTATCATTGCCGTTAGAGAGTATATATACTGTATGCTGTTCTGTGCAGATAAGTAAGAACACTTTGTTTGTATGTAGAATGGTAGAGAGTATAGGACCTGAAAACATAAAAAAAGTGAAAAAAAAATTACTTATGAGGTTTACTTTTTTTGATAAAGAAAGCTACAGTACAATAATTTATTATAGTCTTGTTTATCATATCCATTACTGTGTAATACATAAAAACACTGGATAAATCAACATGCATCAATTGACCATGTGTGGAAATCTGCGTAGTTTTCCGTGAACATCTGCAGACGCAGATTCTGGGTGGCCATACGTCAGATATTCGAAGTGACGTTAAAATAATTTGTCTGTCAAGTCATGCGAGTTTCATGTGATCTACGTCTAATTCACATTTTCGCAGTATAAACAGTTAGGAGTGACTACAGATGATATGCTTTTATCAGAAGGAGATTTGAACCATTCATCTTTGTTTCTGCCATGCCAGGGCCAGACCATGATTTACCATGCTGTTTCAGGCTCTGGACTCATGAATGTGGTCTACTCAGTGTTCATAACCTCATTCACTCACAAGACTTTCAACAAGGCTATGCTCAGGTTGTTTTATGAGCGTTTTATACCATTTAGATCTGATTTGTCAGTGTTTGCATTAAAAAAGGATGGATTCATTAAAGCTGACAGGATAAAGACATTTACAGTGTCAGAAAAACAAATCCCTTATATTTTCATCAAAGAATAATAATAAAAACTGTTTCCACAGAAATAATAAACACTGATCATGTTAAAAACAGAATTAAGAAAGAACTGTAAAATACAATTGTTTAAATCAAATTTGGTAGAAAATTAGCATATTAAAATTAATTCTGAAGGGTCATGCGACACTAAAGACGAGATATCATACTAAAAATTCAGCTTTGCATCACAGTAATTAATTCTTATTTCTTTAATAAATACAGTAGAAAGCAGATATTTAAAACCATTACAAAATTCAGTAAAATATGTAGGGAAACATTGTTCCATATATTGTTTACAGATCATCTGTATAAATCACGTAAACATTGGCATATTATTAATATCATTATTTCCGAAACAAATATAAAAAACAGAATACATGGACATTAAATGACAATGTGGAATCCTGCATAGTTTTAGACATTATTGTTTTACCAAAAAGGAACCCCAAATCAGAAAATGTTGGCACTGTATGGAAAACGCAAATGAAAAAAAGAAAGTAGTGATTTCTAAATTTACTTTGACTTGTATTTCACTGCAGATAAATCAGCAGCACATTATTTAATGTGTTCCTCATGATTTCTATAGTTGCAGTTTTTTTTTTTTTTTTCAAAATAAACATATTAACTCCCCATATTTCAATTTTGGTTATTGCAACACATTTCAGAAAAAGTTGGAAAAGTAAAGCATTTACCACTTTGTTATGTTGCCATTCCTTTTTGTGACTGAAGACACCAAGGAATGAAGTGTTTCACGCGTAATTTTGTCCCATTCTTCCTGCAAACAAGTCTTAAGGTGGGCAACACTACAGGGTATTCATTGTCACATTCTGCGCTTCAAAATGCACCACACATTTTTATTGGAGACGGGTCGGGACTGCAGACAGGCCAGTCAAGTACCTGTATCCTTTTCCTCGCAGTCAGGATTTGGTAATGTGAGCAGAATGTGGTTTTGCATGGTCTTGTTGAAATATTCATGGGCATCTCGGGAAAAGAAGGCAGCATATTGTGCTTCAACATCTCTATGTACATTTTAAGCATTAATGGTGCCATCACAGAAGTGCAAGTTACCATTGCCAAGTGCACTGACACAACCCCATACCATTACAGACACTGGCTTTTGCACTTGTTGCTGGTAACAGTCTGGATGATCCTTTTCTACTTCAGCATCCATTTCTCTAAAAAAAAAAAAAAAAAACCTGAAATACTGATTCATCTGACCACAGTACATGTTTCCACTGTGTGATGGTCCATTCCAGATGACTTAGAGCCCAAAGAAGTCGACGAGGCTTCTGAACACTGTTGCCATAGGGCTTTCTTTTGGCCCAGTACAGTTTTTACTGGTACTTGTGGATGTAAATACATAATGTGGTTCTTCACAAAGGTTTACCAAAGCAGTCCTGAGCCCATGTGGTGATATCACTTTTAGATAAATAATGATTCATGATGCAGTGCCGCCTGAGGAGTCGGAGATCAGGGTTGTTCAGCTTAGGCTTGCACCCTTGTCCTTTACGCACTAAAGATTTCACCAAATTCCTTAAATCTTTTATGATGTTTTGCACTGTTGAAGGTGAAACATACAAATGTCTTTCTTTCCTATCTTTTTTTAAGGAGCAAAGAAATGTCTTTAAACATTTTAATAATTTTCTCACGTATATGCACGTAACTGGCGATCCTCTGGCCATCTTTGGTCCTAAAGTACTAGACCTTTCTTGGATGCTGTTTTTGTACCAGATCATAATTACAATCACCTGATGACATCGCCTGTTTCAGATCACACCATTGTTTAACCAATTTACCTGAGTATTAGCCCTAAATTGCTCCTGTCCCAACTTTTTTAAAATGTGTTGCTATATATATATATATATATATATATATATATATATATATATATATATATATATATATATATATATATAAGAAGAAGAAGAATAAAAATAATAAAAAAGGAACACAATAAATTATGTTTGTTTTATTGTCTGCAATGAAATACAAGTCAAGGTAAATTTAGAAATCATTACCTTTTTTTATTTGCGTTCTCCATACTGTCCCAACCTTTTCTGATTTGGGGTTGTATATTATTCATTCATTCATTCATTTTCTTATCCGCTTAGTCCTTTTATTAATCTGGGGTCGCCATGTTGTATATTATATTATATTATATTATATTATATTATATTATATTATATTATATTATATTATATTATATTATATTATATTATATTTTGGAATAATTAACCAAGGTTCAAAACCTTGAAAAACTTTGGAACACAGTAATTTAAAAAAGCTCTGTATTTAGCCATCGGCCCAGCTGTTTGCCACAGGGGGTTGGTGACCATTCTTTAAAAAAGACAAAGACACAAACAGCAAAATTCCAGGCCAAAAGTTAAATGAATGACATGCCAGTATCTATATTGCATGACTGTGACCCAGAGAGTGAAGCTGCTGTCACCTTTCACCCAGATCACTCATCCTCTGATTTATAAGGGCTATTTGGCAACATTTTATTGGTCCGTTTGCAGATAAGAATTGCAAAATGCTGAAAAGAGAGGTCAATCAATTGATCCTTTCACATATCAATCACAATATAAGGGTGAAACACTTTAAAGAGAGTTGCACTCACACATTGCTAAAACAAAATGTATATATGTGGCAGTGAACAGAAATTTAAATTATCAGAATGACCACTCATCTAATGATGATTTTATGAGTGCCATCAGAATATGTGCGTGCTGGTCCTGCTGGGATTTTGTTGGTCCATTTGGTGGACCACTGGTAACGCTGGTCAAATAGCATAGTCTTTCTGGCTAAATTTCTCTTGTTAAACTAAGAAGCATGACAGTTACACCTGTACACCAGAATGTCATGCTTTACTATATATGACCAGAAATTATCTCAAATATTAATTTTATGATAAAAACTAATTCTGTGATTATTCTGCGTTGTTGTACAAAATGGGGAACACTAGTTTCTCACTGGACATCACTAGTCCCTCACAGAGCATCAGTTTTCTCGCACAGGCATCCCTAATCCCTAATATGGACATCACTAGTCTGTCACAGACATCACTAGTCTCTCACTGGACATCACTAGTCTCTCATTGGACATCACTAGTCTCTCACTGGACATCACTAGTCTCTCATTGGACATCACTAGTCTGTCACTGGACATCACTAGTCTCTTACTGGACATGACTAGTCTCACACAGACATCACTAGTCCCTCACGGACATCACTAGTCACTCACTGTACATCACTAGTCTCTCACTGTACATCGCTAGTCTGTCACAGACATCACTAGTCTCTCATTTGACATCCCTAGTCTGTCACTGGACATCAATAGTCTGTCACTGGACATCCCTAATCTCTCACTTGACATCATTAATCTGTCACTGGACATCACTAGTCTCATAGACATCCCTAGTCTCTCACGGACATCACTAGTCTCTCACTGGACATCAATAGTCTGTCACTGGACATCAAAAGTCTGTTACAGACATCATTAGTCTCTCATTTGACATCACTAGTCTGTCACTGGACATCACTAGTCTCTTACTGGACATCACTAGTCTCTCACTGGACATCACTAGTCTCTCACTGGACATCACTAGTCTCTCATTGGACATCACTAGTCTCTCACAGGACATGACTAGTCTCACACAGACATCACTAGTCCCTCACGGACATCACTAGTCACTCACTGTACATCACTAGTCTCTCACTGTACATCGCTAGTCTGTCACAGACATCACTAGTCTCTCATTTGACATCCCTAGTCTGTCACTGGACATCAATAGTCTGTCACTGGACATCCCTAATCTCTCACTTGACATCATTAATCTGTCACTGGACATCACTAGTCTCATAGACATCCCTAGTCTCTCACGGACATCACTAGTCTCTCACTGGACATCAATAGTCTGTCACTGGACATCAAAAGTCTGTTACAGACATCACTAGTCTCTCATTTGACATCACTAGTCTGTCACTGGACATCACTAGTCTCTCACTGGACATCACTAGTCTCACACAGACATCACTAGTCTCTCACTGGACATCACTAGTCTCACACTGGACATCACTAGTCTCTCACTGGACATCACTGGTTTCTCACTGGACATCACTAGTCTCTCACCAGACATGACTAGTATCTCACTGGACATCACTAGTCTCTCACTGGACATCACTAGTCTCACACAGACATCAATAGTCTCTCACTGGACATCACTTGTCTCTCACAGACGTCAATAGCCTCTCACTGAACATCACTAGTCTCTCACAGACATCACTGGTTTCTCACTGGACATCACTAGTCTCTCACCAGACATGACTTGTCTCTCACCGGGCATCACTAGTCTGTCACTGGACACCAACAGTCTCTCACTGGACATGATTAGTCTCTCACAGACATGACTGGTCTCACACAGACATCATTAGTCGCTCACTGAACATCACTAGTCTGTCACAGACATCACTAGTCTCTCACTGGACATCACTTGTCTCTCAGAAACATTACTAATCCCTCACTTCACATTACTAGACTCTCACAGACATCACTAGTTTCTCACTGGACATCATTAGTCTCTTACACCCATCACTAGTCGCAAACTGGTCATCACTAGTCTCTCACTAGACATCACTAGTCTCTCACTGGACATCACTTGTCTCTCACAGACATCACTGGTTTCTCACTGGACATCACTAGTCTCTCACAGACATCACTAGTCTCTCACTGAACATCACTAGTCTCTTACACCCATCACTAGTCGCAAACTGGTCATCACTAGTCTCTCACTAGACATCACTAGTCTCTCACTGGACATCACTTGTCTCTCACAGACATCACTGGTTTCTCACTGGACATCACTAGTCTCTCACAGACATCACTAGTCTCTCACTGAACATCACTAGTCTCTTACACCCATCACTAGTCGCACACTGGACATCACTAGTCTCTCACTAGACATCACTAGTCTCTCACTGGACATCACTTGTCTCTCACAGACATCACTAGCCTCTCACTGGACATCACTAGTCTCTCACTGGACACCAACAATCTCTCACTGGACATGATTAGTCTCTTACAGACATGACCGGTCTCACACAGACATCATTAGTCACTCACTGGAAATCACTAGTCTCTTACAGACATCACTAGTCTTTCACAGACATCACTAGTCTCTCACAGAGATCACTAATTTCTCATTGGACGTCACTAGTCTCTCACAGACATCACTAGTCTCACACTGAATGTCACTAGCCTCTCACAGGACATCACTAGCCTCTCACAGGACATCACTAGCCTCTCACAGGACATCACTAGCCTCTCACAGGACATCACTAGCCTCTCACTGGACATCACTAGTCTCACACTGGACATCACTACAGTAGTCTCCTTCAGACATCACTAGTCTCACACTGGACATCACTAGTCTCTCACTGGACATCACAAGTCCCATACTGGACATCACTAGTCTCACACTGGACATCACTAACTCTCACATTGGACATCACTAATCTCTCACAAACATCACTAGCCTTTCCCTGGACATCATTAGCCTCTCACAGACACCACTAATCTCACAGACATCACTAGTGTCTCACTGAACATCACTAGTCTCTCACAGACATCACTAGTCTCACACTGGACATCACTAGTCTCACCCTGGACATCACTAGTCTTTCACAGCCATCACTAGTCTCTCATTGGAAATCACTAGTCTTTCACTGGATATCACTAGTCTCTCACAGACATCACTAGTCTCACACAGACATCACTAGTCTCTCACAGACATTACTAGTCTCTAAATGGATATCACTAGTCTCTCTCTGGACATCACTAGTCTCTCACTGGACATTGGTTCTCTCACGCTGGACATCACTAGTCTCTCACAGACATCACTAGTCTCTCAGAGACATTACTAGTCTCTAATTGGATATCACTAGTCTCTCACAGACATTAATAGTCTCACTGGACTTCAATAGTCTTTCATTGGATATCACTATTCTCTCACAGGTTATCACTAGTCTCTCACAGACATCACTAGTCTCTAATTGGATATCACTAGTCTCTCACTGGACATTGGTTCTCTCACGCTGGACATCACTAGTTTCTCACAGACATCACTAGTCTAATTGGATATCACTAGTCTCTCACTGGACATCACTAGTCTCTCACTGAACATTGGTTCTCTCACGCTGGGCATCACTAGTCTCTCACAGACATCACTAGTCTCTCACAGACATTAATAGTCTCTCACAGGACATCACTAGTCTCACACTGGACATCACTAGTCTCACATTGGACATCACTAGTCTCCCACAGACGTCACCAGTCTCCCACAGACGTCACTGGTCTCACACTGGACGTCACTAGTCTCCTACAGCCATCACTAGCATCTTACAGGACATCACTAGCCTCTCACTGGATATCACTTGTCTCTCACAGGATACCACTAGTCTCCCACAGACATTACTAGTCTCACACTGGACGTCACTAGCCTCTCATAGGAAATCACTAGCCTCTCACAGACATTACTAGCCTCTCACTGGATATCACTTGTCTCTCACAGGATACCACTAGTCTTCCACAGACATCACTAGTCTCACACTGGACGTCACTAGCCTCTCACAGGAAATCACTAGCCTCTCACAGGACATCACTAGTCTCTCACTAGACATCACTAGTCTCACACTGCACATCACTAGTCTCCTACAGACATTACTAGTCTCACACTGGACATCACTAGCCTCTCACAGACATCACTAGCCTCTCACTAGATATTACTTGTCTCTCACAGGATACCAATAGTCTCCCACAGACATCACTAGTCTCACACTGGACGTCAGTAGCCTCTCACAGGACATCACTAGCCTCTCCCAGGACACCACTAGTCGCTCACTGAACATCACTAGTCTCTCACAGACATTACTGGTCTCTTACAGACCTCACTAGTCTTTCACAGACATCACTAGTCTCTCACAGACATTACTAGTCTCTAATTGGATATCACTAGTCTCTCTCTGGACATCACTAGTCTCTCACTGGACATTGGTTTTCTCTCGCTTGACATCACTACTCTCTCACAGACATTACTAGTCTCTAATTGGATATCACTAGTCTTTCACAGGCATCACTAGTCTCTCACAGACATTAATAGTCGCACTGGACATCACTAGTCTCTCACAGACATCACTAGCCTCTCATTGGACATCACTACTCTTTCACTGGATATCACTATTCTCTCACAGGTTATCACTAGTCTCTCACAGACATCACTAGTATCTAATTGGATATCATTAGTCTCTTACTGGACATCACTAGTCTCTCACTGGACATTGGTTCTCTCACGCTGGACATCACTAGTCTCTCACAGACATCACTAATTTCTCACAGACATTAATAGTCTCTCATGGACATCACTAGTCTCTCACAGACATCACTAGTCTCTCACAAACATTAATAGTCTCTCACTGGACATCACTAGCCTCTCACTGGACATCACTAGTCTCTCACTAGACATCAATAGTCTCTCGCTGGACATCATTAGCCTCTCACTGGACATCGCTAATCTCCCACAGACTTCACTAGTCGCCCACAGACATCACTAGTCTCTCACAGGACATCACTAGCCTCTCCCAGGACACAACTAGTCGCTCACTGAACATCACTAGTCTCTCACAGACATTACTAGTCTCTCACTAGACATCACTACTCTCACACTGGACATCACTAGTCTCTCACAGACTACTAGTCTTATACAGACATCACTAGTCTCTTACGGACATCACTAGTCTCACACTAAACAATCACTAGTCTCACATTGGACATCACTAGTCTCTCACAGACTACTAGTCTTATACAGACATCACTAGTCTCTTACGGACCTCACTAGTCTCTCACAGGACATCACCAGTCTCTCACTGGACATCACTAGTCTCACATCGCACATCACTAATCTCTCACAGGATACCAATAGTCTCCCACAGACGTCACTAGTCTCACACTGGACATCAGTAGCCTCTCACAGGACATCACTAGCCTCTCCCAGGACACAACTAGTCTCTCTTTGGACATCACTAGTTTCTCACAGACATTACTAGCCTCTCACAGGACATCAGTAGTCTCACACTGGACATCACTAATCTCTCACAGACATCACTAGCCTTTCACTGGATTTCACTTGTCTCTCACAGGATACCACTAGTCTCCCACAGACATCACTAGTCTCACACTGGACATCACTAGCCTTTCACAAGACATCACTATTTAAACACAGGACATCACTAGTCTCTCACTGGACATCACTAGTCTCACACTGGACATCACTAGTCTCCCACAGACATCACTAGTCTCACACTGGACATCACTAGTCTCTCACAGACATCACTAGCCTCTCACTGGATATCACTTGTCTCTCACAGTATATCACTAGCCTCTCACAGGACATCACTAGTCTTTCACTGGACATCACTAGTCTCACACTGGACATTACTAGTCTCACACTAGATATCACTAATCTTACACTGGACATCACTAGTACATCTTACAGACACCACTAGTCTCTCACTGGACATCACTAGTTTCTCTTAGACATCCCTAGTCTCTCACTGGATGTCAATTGTCTCTAGCAGACTTAACTAGTCTCTCACAGACATCACTAGTCTCTCACAGACAACACTAGTCTCTCACATACATCACTAGTCTCTCACAGACATTGCTAGCCTCTCACTAGATATCACTTGTCTTTTACAGGATATCACTAGTCTCACATTGGATATCACTAGTCCCTCACAGACATTACTAGTCTCTTACAGACCTCACTAGTCTTTCACAGACATCACTGGTCTCCCACAGGCATCACTAGTCTCTCACTGGACATCACTAGTCTCTCACAGACATCACTAGTCTCACACTGGACATCACTAGTCTCACCCTGGACGTCACTAGTCTCCCACAGACGTCACTAGTCTCACACTGGACGTCACTAGTCTCTCACTAGACATCACTAGTCTCTCGCTGGACATCATTAGCTTCTCCCAGGACACCACTAGTCGCTCACTGAACATCACTAGTCTCTCACAGACATTACTAGTCTCTTACGGACCTCACTAGTCTCTCACTGAACATCACTAGTCTCACACTGGACATCACTAGTCTCACATTGAACATCACTAGTCTCCTACAGACATCACAAGTCTCACACTGGACATCACTAGTCTCTCACAGATTACTAGTTTTATACAGACATAACTAGTCTCTTACGGACCTCACTAGTCTCTCACAGGACATTACTAGTCTCTCACTGGACATCACTAGTCTCTTACAGACATTACTAGTCTCTCACTGGACATCACTAGTCTCTCACAGGACATTACTAGTCTCTCACTGGACATCACTAGTCTCTTACAGACATTACTAGTCTCTTACGGACCTCACTAGTCTCTCACTGGACATCACTAGTCTCACACTGGACATCACTAGTCTCACATTGAACATCACTAGTCTCCTACAGACATCACAAGTCTCACACTGGACATCACTAGTCTCTCACAGATTACTAGTCTAATACAGACATTACTAGTCTCTCACAGGACATCACTAGTCTCTCACTGGATATCACTTGTCTCAAAGGATACCAATAGTCTCCCACAGACGTCACTAGTGTCACACTGGACGTCAGTAGCCTCTCACAGGACATCACTAGCCTCTCCCAGGACACCACTAGTCGCTCACTGAACATCACTAGTCTCTCACAGACATTACTAGCCTCTCACAGGACATCACTAGTCTCACACTGGATATCACTAGTCTCTCACAGACATCACTAGCCTTTCACTGGATTTCACTTGTCTCTCACAGGATACCACTAGTCTCCCACTGGACATCACTAGTCTCACACTGGACATCACTAGTCTCCCACATACATCACTAGTCTCACACTTGACATCACTAGTCTCTCACAGACATCACTAGTCTCACACTGGACATCACTAGTCTCACACTGGACATCACTAGTCTCTCACAGACATCACTAGCCTCTCACTGGACATCACTAGTCTCCCACAGACATCACTAGTCTCACACTGGACATCACTAGTCTCTCACAGACATCACTAGCCTCTCACTGGATATCACTTGTCTCTCACAGGATACCACTAGTCTCCTACAGACATCACTAGTCTCACACTGGACATCAGTAGCCTCTCACAGGACATCACTAGCCTCTCCCAGGACACCACTAGTCTCTCACTGGACATCACTAGTTTCTCTTAGACATCCCTAGTCTCTCACGGGATGTCAATTGTCTCTAGCAGACTTAACTAGTCTCTCACAGACATCACTAGTCTCTCACAGACAACACTAGTCTCTCACATACATCACTAGTCTCTCACAGACATCCCTAATTTTCCACTGGACATCTCTAGTCTCTCACAGACATTGCTAGCCTCTCACTAGATATCACTTGTCTTTTACAGGATATCACTAGTCTCACATTGGATATCACTAGTCCCTCACAGACATTACTAGTCTCTTACAGACCTCACTAGTCTTTCACAGACATCACTGGTCTCCCACAGACATCACTATTCTCTCACTGGACATCACTAGTTTCTCAGTAGACATCACTAGTCTCACACTGGACATCACTAGTCTCACCCTGGACATCACTAGTCTCCCACAGACGTCACTAGTCTCACACTGGACGTCACTAGTCTCTCACTAGACATCACTAGTCTCTCGCTGGACATCATTAGCTTCTCCCAGGACACCACTAGTCGCTCACTGAACATCACTAGTCTCTCAAAGACATTACTAGTCTCTTACGGACCTCACTAGTCTCTCACTGGACATCACTAGTCTCACACTGGACATCACTAGTCTCACATTGAACATCACTAGTCTCCTACAGACATCACAAGTCTCACACTGGACATCACTAGTCTCTCACAGATTACTAGTTTTATACAGACATAACTAGTCTCTTACGGACCTCACTAGTCTCTCACAGGACATTACTAGTCTCTCACTGGACATCACTAGTCTCTTACAGACATTACTAGTCTCTTACGGACCTCACTAGTCTCTCACTGGACATCACTAGTCTCACACTGGACATCACTAGTCTCACATTGAACATCACTAGTCTCCTACAGACATCACAAGTCTCACACTGGACATCACTAGTCTCTCACAGATTACTAGTCTAATACAGACATTACTAGTCTCTCACAGGACATCACTAGTCTCTCACTGGATATCACTTGTCTCAAAGGATACCAATAGTCTCCCACAGACGTCACTAGTGTCACACTGGACGTCAGTAGCCTCTCACAGGACATCACTAGCCTCTCCCAGGACACCACTAGTCGCTCACTGAACATCACTAGTCTCTCACAGACATTACTAGCCTCTCACAGGACATCACTAGTCTCACACTGGATATCACTAGTCTCTCACAGACATCACTAGCCTTTCACTGGATTTCACTTGTCTCTCACAGGATACCACTAGTCTCCCACTGGACATCACTAGTCTCACACTGGACATCACTAGTCTCCCACATACATCACTAGTCTCACACTTGACATCACTAGTCTCTCACAGACATCACTAGTCTCACACTGGACATCACTAGTCTCACACTGGACATCACTAGTCTCTCACAGACATCACTAGCCTCTCACTGGACATCACTAGTCTCCCACAGACATCACTAGTCTCACACTGGACATCACTAGTCTCTCACAGACATCACTAGCCTCTCACTGGATATCACTTGTCTCTCACAGGATACCACTAGTCTCCTACAGACGTCACTAGTCTCACACTGGACATCAGTAGCCTCTCACAGGACATCACTAGCCTCTCCCAGGACACCACTAGTCTTTCACTGGACATCACTAGTCTCACACTGGACATCACTAGTCTCACACTAGGTATCACTAGTCTTACACTGGACATCACTAGTATATCTCACAGACACCACTAGTCTCTCACTGGACATCACTAGTTTCTCTTAGACATCCCTAGTCTCTCACTGGATGTCAATTGTCTCTAGCAGACTTAACTAGTCTCTCACAGACATCACTAGTCTCACACAGACAACACTAGTCTCTCACATACATCTCTAGTCTCTCACAGACATCGCTAGCCTCTCACTAGATATCACTTGTCTTTTACAGTATATCACTAGTCTCACATTGGATATCACTAGTCCCTCACAGACATTACTAGTCTCCTACAGACCTCACTAGTCTTTCACAGACATCACTGGTCTCCCACAGACATCACTAGTCTCTCACTGGACATCACTAGTTTCTCAATAGACATCACTAGTCTCTCACAGACATCACTAGTCTCACCCTGGATGTCACTAGTCTCACACTGGACGTCACTAGTCTCACACTGGACGTCACTAGTCTCACACTGCACATCACTAGTCTCCTACAGACATCACTAGTCTCACACTGGACATCACTAGTCTTTTACAGTATATCACTAGTCTCACATTGGATATCACTAGTCCCTCACAGACATTACTAGTCTCTTACAGACCTCACTAGTCTTTCACTGGACATAACTAGTTTCTCAATAGACATCACTAGTCTCACACTGGACATCACTAGTCTCTCACAGACATCACTAGTCTCACACTGGACATCACTAGTCTCATCCTGGATGTCACTAGTCTCCCACAGATGTCACTAGTCTCACACTGGACGTGTCTAGTCTCACACTGGACGTCACTAGTCTCACACTGCACATCACTAGTCTCCTACAGACATCACTAGCCTCACACTGGACGTCACTAGTCTCACACTGGACATCACTAGTCTCACCCTGGACGTCACTAGTCTCCCACAGACGTCACTAGTCTCACACTGGACGTCACTAGTCTCACACTGGACGTCACTAGTCTCACACTGCACATCACTAGTCTCCTACAGACATCACTAGTCTCACACTGGATATCACTTGTCTATCACAGGATACCACTAGTTTCCCACAGACATCACTAGTCTCACACTAAACATCACTAGCCTCTCACAGGACATCACTAGCCTCTAACAGGACATCACTAGTCTCTCACTGGACATCAGTAGTCTCTCACTGGACATCACTAGTCTCTCACTAGATATCACTAGTCTTACACTGACATCACTAGTATATCTCACATACACCACTAGTCTCTCACTGGACATCACTAGTTTCTCTTAGACATCCCTAGTCTCTCACTGGATATCAATTGTCTCTCGCAGACTTAACTAGTCTCTCACAGACAATACTGGTCTCTCACATACATCACTAGTCTCCCACAGAAATCAATAGTTTCCCACTGGACATCACTAGTCTCTCACAGAGCATCACTAGTCGCTCACTGGACATCACTAGTTTTACACTGGACATCACTAGTCTCTCACAGACATCACTAGTCTCACACTGGACATCACTATTCTCCCAAAGACATCACTAGCCTCTCACTGGCCATCAGTAGTCTCTCACTGATAATCACGTCTCACACTGGACATCACAGATCTCTCACCGGATATCACTAGTCTCATACTGGACATCTAGGTTTTTTTTTCTTTTACTAATAACATTTTCAATAAATTGGGTGTCACACCAAAGGACAGCATAATTTAGTTTTATAGTCATTCCAAAAAAGATAAATTTGTAAAAAATATCAAGATATTTAAACTTAACTAAGACATATCATGGGCTTCACAGGGGCTTCAGTCACAGGATTTTGAATGGGGTCCTTCAACTAATGAATTATTTTCCATGGATTTGAAATTTAGCTTATAGTCACACCAAAGAACATAGTTTTTAGTGGCAAAATATATCCAGTTCCTATGTTTTTAGAAATTTATGGAATGAAAAATGATTGTTGTGTACTAAAATAAAATAATAAAATTGTCCTGAAGGATAATAATGAGTCTATGATTGGGCTAAAAAAAAACACAGCAGGTTTTATAACAAGAGGTCCATGCAAGACAATGAAATGTTTAAACATTTACTGTCTTTTTAAATCATGACTGTACTAATTATATTCATTTTGTCATGTGTGATTGGTAAAAATGCAACGTCACATCTACAACACGCCCACACACACACACACAAACACACACCATTATGAATTGTAAAAGCTGCTGTTTGGTTGTAATGATCACTGATGAACGGCTCTTGTTTCTGTCCTTAAGAGGTTTACACTGGTATGATCAGCCTGCTTGTGTTCCTCTTGTTTCTCCACACCCCCCAGTCATCCTCATGCTCAGTCGGGGTTGCTTTAATATGCCTGAAATCAACACAAACACTCCTGCGTCTTTATCAGTGGCCGTAGCTACAGTGCTCTGGCAGGCACATGACTCCAAAACCCTTAGTCAAGCTGCCGATTATACAAATGCTGAGTCCGAGGCGCATGTAACACACAAACAGCTCTGATTTCCTTGTCTCTCCATCTGAACTTCTGCAGGGCAGCCATGCATCACATCCAACAGGACCAAAAGCTGGACACTGTGTTCAAAAACCAGGGTGCCACAGGCTCAACTTTTGAAGTAAGTGCTCAAATAAAGTTCCAGCTTCATCCTGAGAAAACCAACAACAAAAAAATGTTTTATCAATCGCTGCTTGTTTCTGTTTATCACATGTGTTTCTGTGGTATTCTGTGGGCTTCTTGTAATCAGTACATGTCATTTTAATGTGTAAAAATATTAGCTTGCATTGTTTTCTTTGTGGTAAACTTAGGGGTTAATAGATTTGTGATCTTGTGTAGTCTTTTTTTTATATGTGACTGAATGCAACTATTGTAGTTCCAAATATAATTTTCATATCATCATAACCATCATTATGGAATTATGCAGCTTTAGCATGAGTAAGCTGAGAAGTTAACAAGACATAGCTTTGTGGTTTTGTGAGGCCCTGTGTGAATGCTAGGTTTGCTGAGGTAATATTTAGCCAAAGCTTTAGTGAAACCTTTGTTTCTACCTCATCATGTTTTATTAATATGGTTTTTAGTGCCAGATCGAAAGCATTCATAACCACCAAAATCAAAAGTATGTCATACACAGCTTCAAGTTTTTTTAAAAATAGCCTGAGTAATTTGTATGTTAAAATATTGGATCGTTGTTGTATTCATCATTTGTTATATATAAACTCCCTTAAAATGAAATGCAAGAGTTAGGTATACAGTGATTCTCGTAGCAATTATATATTTGTAGTACAAATTTAATATAATAATGCAATTTTAAAAGTATGTAAAAAAATGTAAGTGCTTTATGGTGCTTTTATTAAAAATCTTAGTTGGTACATTTGTTTGTTAAAACTATATTATTTATAATCATTATAGTTACATAAAATAATAATTTTAATAAATGTTATAGATTGAAAGTGATTGTATGTTTATATTTATTCAGTTAAATTAAAATGGATGATGCAACAATGTTTTTCCTTACTGAATATCCTGTATTGTCATAAAAAATAGTATATCACTAATTTTAGAGTATTTTTTTAAACATTCTAATTGATAATTTGACATTAGGAATATCCATAGTAAAATTAATATTCAAATCTATAGAGAATATATCCTATAGAGTGTAACAGGTGAATAAATGTAGCTCTCTTTTTATCATTTTGTTCAGGCCTAGAAGAAAGGGCTGATAAAAACTTAGGTAATTTAATTAGGAACTGTAAACAGATTTATAAAGGTCAGATGGCTTCAGGGTGGGACATGGTCTTCTTGTTGTTTCAGATAAACACAATACATTCTCACTGCATCCCTTTCTCTGTTTACTTCCAGAACTGCAAAAATAGCCACCATATCCAACAACAACAACCTGTTTTTAATACTTTTTATATAAACTAAGTGTTCATGAAAGATAATAATCTACTTGCACTGGAATTTTATGTGATGAGTAACCAAATCCTCAATTAAACGTGCTTAACCAAATCTTTGAACAGTAGGCCTTACTAGCAGCATGCAATAGTGACATTCAAATATATTATGTAGGCTAGTTATGGTCTGAACTGACACATATTACTAATAATGTTTTAATATTATATTTATTAAAACATCAACACAGATTTGAGTCCAACTACTCAGGTTTATAAATATATGACTATGACTAATAAATAAAAAAATACACACTAACTACCACTACGAGGCGTCAGCGAAGCGTGAATAGCCTATCATACGCTATTTTTTGTCCTGACTGCAATATAGACTGCAGGAAACAAATGTTTACTGCGTACAAGTCCTTAAACAACATTAACAGATAATATCCTTAAAGGCGAGGTTTATGTTTCAAAAGTGACAGACTGCTGAACCAGATAGCCAAACGACAGCAGGAAGTCTGCATTTTAATACCACACATACACAAAATGAAGATAACGATCTTGCGAAGGCAGACTGGAGGTTGTAAATGGGTTTGGTTTAAACACGCGGTGTCGATATTAGGCAGTAGGTGTCAGTGTAAACTACTGTATAAAGAAAAGCCTCCTCGTGCTTTGAATGTCTGAGGCGGCTTTGCTCCGGTATTTCAGCTTAAAGAATTCGCTCTCGTGCGTGCCACTTTCAACCACTGGATCTCATCCAAAGGGAAGCAGTATGTATTTCCACCAGGTGGCCGTAAATTCCAGTTTAACTTCACCTTCAAAACATCTCGACTAATAACGCTGAAGTTTGTAACACACACGTTTTCTTATCAGAGTTTAGGTGCTTCCAGAGGACTGGCATAGACAGTCTGATAGTATGGTGTGTTTGCAGAAATTACGTGCTGCATTCCTATAAAATCACTCTGACATAGGAATGACATTAAATAAATAATAAAATAAAATAAAAATCAATGTCTGTCTGACTGACTGGCAGTTAGCTTTGGATTGATAGATAGATAGATAGATAGATAGATAGATAGATAGATAGATAGATAGATAGATAGATAGATAGATAGATAGATAGATAGATAGATAGATAGATACAGTGGTGTAGTCCTAAAAAAAAAAGTGGTGTACTATTACCCACCCAACCCAAATATTAAAAGTAGGCAAAGAAACGACGAAACTATATATATATATATATTTAATTTATTTTTTATTTTTTTTTATTTAACATAAGTTACCTGTAACTATTGAAAGAAAAAACAAAACTATGGAAGTTAATGATTACAGGTTTTCAGCTTTCTTCAAAATATCTTCTTTTGTGTTAAAATAAAAAAAAGACAAACCGGTTCGGAACAAGTAAAGGTTGAGTAAAGGATGACAATTTTACTTTTTTTGAATGAACTATCCATTAAAAAAGGAAAAATATTTAAACAAATTAGTTCATTTTAAAGCGAGATGCTAATAGCCTAATCCTATTCAATGATTTATGCTTAGCTAATAGTGCCCCCAGCAGACCTGGAGATTGGCTGAGTATATTAAGCTGTGGTAAAACCTGGGTAAAAGCCAACTGTTTAACTCAAAGGGACTTGTAAAATGAGCCTATAATTAATATAACAATATATATATATATTTTTATCAGGAAAATAAAAAGTTTTTTTCTTCAAAAACTCAAACACTAGCCTATACTCAAGTATTTTTGTTTTAAATAGAAATGCCACTTTTATCATTTAAAATGGCATAAATATAAACATATTTAAAAATGTACAGGCTAATTTACATATTTCACTATCATAATATAAGTCATAATAGGAAATAATTTTTAACAAGATACAACACATAATGTTTCACTCTGATATGCAGTTAAAATGAGTACATTCACTGAGTGCTTCTGTCACTGTGTTTAATCCTGTGCATGAATGTATGATATATATATATATATATATATATATATATATATATATATATATATATATATATATATATATATATATATATATATATATAGTGCCCCATGCACTGTAATGTGTTTTATAATCGTAGTTAATTGATAAATGTTCGTTAAGAGTTGCATTTTCCCTGGAGGAAACAGCTGTGATGATGAGGGAAGCACCAAGGAAACAGTAGATGGGGAAACCCGATTGGTACACGTGATACAAGTGTTTCTATAGCAAAGAACTGCGAATATGCAGATATTATAGCAATCTATAGATAAACACACCTTCTGCTCTCACTCTGCAAAGCTGTGGTTTGCTGATTAATCGAAAAACGAGTTGAAAACGGAGGAGTGGAAGTCTGCAGCCGTTTTCATATCAAATTTAAAGGGGACTAAGGTGATCATTTATAGTGTACAGTTCATGAGGAAATCGCAAAACATTTCGAGGGACTGAATAGAAATATAGGGGGCTAAAGCGATGCCCATGCTTTTTTAAAAATAATTTTACCTCAGTGTTTAAGCGAGACATCATTTAGTTGACTTGTCGTCGTTATCGAAAAACTCCCGAAATTTTCTCACAGCTGCTGCGGTCGTCAGGGGGCGGGGAATGCCGCAAATTAAACAAAAATCCACTGATTGCAACAAATAAGATGCAAGTAAAAAAAAAAACATTTGGTATACAGTTAAAGGGGACGCGAATACACGTAAATTAGGGAAGTCTAATCAGCAAAACAAGTGAGTATACCGAGGGTATACGCAATTATTGATCCCCAGAAGTCGTAATACCCAAACAGCTCATGGAAAAAAGTAAGCATACTGAGTATACGTGCGTATAGCCCCGACTACACCACTGGATAGATAGATAGATAGATAGATAGATAGATAGATAGATAGATAGATAGATAGATAGATAGATAGATAGATAGATAGATAGATAGATAGATAGATAGATAGATAGATAGATAGATAGATAGATAGATAGATAGATACCCTCTAGAAATGTAGTAATTTATAGTAAATACTATTCGATACTAAAAATATGGTAAATACTCTGAACCATACTATAGAAAACTGCTTGAATTATTCTGTTTCTGTATCTGTGATTCTATACTTGGCTTGCTATTGTCAAAGAAAAACTATTGTAATGTCACCCAATACTGTAAGTTTCTACACCTGTAGGGTATGTTATACTACAATACACCACATAGTAAAAATAGTATAACATAGTAAAAATGTTAGTAGCCAATACTGCAGTATTTATTACAGTTTGTAAGTTAACTGTAGTTAATATGCTATCTATCACTCTGTCGGTCCATCCTTCCAGCCTTTTTGTCTATAGACATATGTCTATTTGACTTTCTTTCTCGTTTCTTTTTGCATCTCTGTTAAATCTCCATAAATCTGTATGTCTGTCATAGTTTGTTCTCTTGAAAGTCAAAGCAGTAAATGAATCTATCATCATTTACTGTTGATTTAAATGAACACGTCCTATGAGGAAAACACAAAAAGATAATGTTTTTCAGACACCCTTCATCACCATTACTGTTGTAATGTGGTTTTCCCACTGGCTTACAATATTTAGTTAAATATCATCCTTTGTTTTCCAAAGAAGGAAAGAATTCCTACATGTTTGCCATGACATGAGGTTGATGACAGAAGTTTCTTTTTTTGGTGAACTGTCCCTTTAAAACCTCATCAATCTCTCGGCCTGATAATGACTTTTTCATTCACGCACGAATGAATCCCTATTCCCTCGTTTTAAAGAAACTCGTAATGAATTTGCCCTGAGGACAAGTGGCTATTGAAATGAAAAGAGCATTAGCTTTAAAACTGTTCATACTTACTTGCACATGAGCTGGGCTGTAACACGTTAAAACAAGTCATACATCATACATCCACGTGAGCTGCTCTGGCCTGGTTTTCTTCATAGCAGACCAACCACATACTGAATACAGTTTCAAAGACACAGTATTATTACAGGTACAGTCGTCTGAATGAATTTCTCAATAAACATGAAGGGGAAAAAAGCGATTTGGAAACTCATCGACCTGACTGAGTCATGCATGAAGGTATTTAGAAAGAGATTCATAAAGATTACATGAATAATGAGACTTGAGAATGTCAAAGAGATAGTTCACCCAAAACTGACAGTTCTGTCAACATTTACTCACCCTCCATTTGTTCCAAACCCATTTGAGTTTTTTTTACCTCTGTTGAATAAAACAGAAGATATTTTGCAGAACCAGCTATTGACTTTCATAGCATCTTTTTTCCCTACTATGTGTAGTAGTCGCTACTGGATTACAACATTCTTCAAAATATCTTGTTTTTTTCTTTACCAGAGCAAAGAAAAAGGTCTATACCCACTTGAGTAAATATGAGTACATTTTCCTTTTTTGTTACATTGAATGTTCTCTTTTACATTGTAAAAAAAAACAGAGTGGCATGGTG
Organism: Danio kyathit; assembly: GCA_903798195.1. Classification (NCBI taxonomy): domain Eukaryota; kingdom Metazoa; phylum Chordata; class Actinopteri; order Cypriniformes; family Danionidae; genus Danio; species Danio kyathit. The sequence continues at coordinate 21,948,813 of LR812543.1, read as the reverse complement.
GCTCAGTGGTTAGCACTGTTGCCTCACAGCAAGAAGATCTCTGGTTCCTGGCTGGGCCAGTTGACGTTCCTGTGTGGAGTTTGCACGTTCTCCCCGTGTTTGCATGGGGTCTCTCTGGCTGCTCCTAATTCTCCCATAGTCCGAAGGCATGCGCTATAGGTGAATTGCGAGAGTGTATAGATGTTTCCAAGCGTAAAACATATGTTGGAATAGTTGGCGGTTCATTCTGCTTTGTCGACGCCTGATAAATAGGGGACTAAGCCGAAGGAAAATAAATAAATGAATAAATGAATGAATAAATGAATAAATGAATAAATGAAAAAAAATACAAAGAAAACAAAAAAGTGCTCCAAATTGTTTGACATTTTCAGCTAATCCACATGCATTACAAGGGTAATTTATGAAAAAGAACAGCCAATATCCTATTACGCCATTTTTTCATGTCATTTATTGAATTAACATTAATCCTCTCAGTTTTCATCTCTTAATTTTTTCAGTGCAGATGGTCTTGACGTAAAGCTCAGGTCACATCAGGCACCTTAATATGAAAGCAAAACAAGGAAATTGACTTTAACAGCTCTTCTTTTTTGGAATTTGGAGACATACTTTATATTATTTCAACTTATAATTAATGAAAATAGTCTAATTTTAAAGTCCTCTTGAACTCAAAATTTACAATGGTTATTTTGCTAGCTCACTTTGTTATTATTAAGGTGAATAATTAATCCATGCAAGTTAATCCACTGAAAAAATAGTTCGTTTTGGTAATCTTCAGTGAAATTCTGCTCATTTGCCTCCACGTTTGGAGTGGCGGTTCTTCTTTTGGCATAAACATGAGAGCCTCCAAGGCAACTGCATATTATTACCCTCTCTTACCGTTAAGTTTGCTATGAGGGTATGGGTAAGGCACACATCTAAAAAGCATATTATGCAAGGTAATACGTAAAGCGTTTAATTGTAAAATAAATAAATAAACTGTATTTGAAAAACATTAGTTTGTAAATTGATAGTGTTACTCAAAAAACAGAGTAAAAAAAAGCAGTGTAGGGGCAAGAAAGAGTTAACATGGCACAAATAAGACTAGTTAATGGATTTGAGGAAGGTAGTTTTGGCTGAGGGTGAAACCACAAAAAATCTGGTGCAAAATCACATGAGAGAAGGGTAAACTCTCTCTGTCACTGACTGATTATACTGGGAGCAAAGTGATGTTGACTTATCAGGTTTGAATTGTTTTTTCAAATCAGGTTAAATGTTTTGAACTGGTATAACTGAAGCATATTAATTGCAGTGCAGACAGCTTTGTCAGGTCTTGCTGTGACGGCAGTGAACTCTCAAATTTGTTTAATTAGAGCTAAGCAACACTTTTACCGTGCTACACTTTTTCACACAGGGCTATGTAGTTTTGCATTTTGTTTTCCATTAATGGAAATGCATTATGTGTTTAATTGTTTTATTTGTGACTAATATTTAAATTTCTTGGATGACCTGAAAAATTACAGTTTGACAAACATGCAAAGTAATCAGTAAGACGCCAAACACTTTCACACCACTGTTTATTTATGTTTAAGAATGAATATGCATGAAATTTGATTGTTGTTGATTTGTGGTATTGTAGTTCTATTGTCGATCTATGTAAATGCAGGATTATTGTAGTGAACTGAAACTAAAACAAAAAGCGTAAAACTTGAAATAAAGACTAATTGTTTATTTTGCAATATTTCTCATTTTTATTTAGTTTAATAAAATTAATATAAGAACTAAAACAATAACAATAAAAATGACAAAAGTACAACATACTAAAATACTAAAACTTTCTTTAATTTAAAATAAAATAAAAAAGTATTGCATAAGTATTACAATGTTAACGTTGCACTGATAAAATGATTATGTATTTTGAATAGTATTGAAGTGAAGTTTACGTTTAAAATATTTATAATATAGTTTTAGTTCAATTAAACTAAAATGGAAAGCATTTTGTAACTTACCTTATCTTCACCCCGCACGGGGGGTTATATGCATATATCATTTCAGAGTATGTAATTTGGAATTAATAAATAGAATGAACAAACTAAACCTTAGCTGGAGAAAATTGTTATAAATTATTTAATTCCAAATGTATTAAACTATATTGATGACTCAATGTGCACTTAATGTTCTGCTTTTTTAAAAAAAAAAAAAAAATGCATCAGTGGCTTCTACTAAATATATAATAATAATAATAATAATAATAATAATAATAATAATAATAATAATACATTTTGAGTTGAATAAAATCAGCAAGTTGCGTCACAAGACAGGCCCTTAAATATTGGAACTGAGCTTTAATATAATGCTTACAGAATTTCAATGGAATTTCACCACCGTTTTGGTCTCTCACAGTTGACCTCAATGCTGAGTCTCCAGGAATATGCTAACATAATTTCCACTTCTGTCAGCTTTCAGCAGACAGCAGTCATGATCCTGAGAAGATTATCGCTGAACCCAGAACCGACAGTCTGGAGGAAGGTCTGGACCCGAGGCCCGAGGGCAACCTCATCTACTCTATCACAGATCGGCCGCCCTGGTACCTCTGCATTCTTCTCGGTTTCCAGGTGAAATACAACATGAGATAAAGCTGTAGTTACTCTTGTTCAGCTTAAAGCAACCACACGTGAAGTGTCTCCTTATTTAAACTAGTGACACAGTGGACTTTTAATAGCCTTTTAGGGTTAAACTGACAGCTTGAGATCACTGGTTACATGCCAAGAAAAAGTGGGTGTGTGATAATCTGGGACGAGAGAAAGTTGCCTTGAAGGGCTTGATCAGGGTGACTAAAGATAAGGTTTAACTCTTAAGATCTAGGAATGAGCAACATTCATCTGTTGTATGTAGCTCATTTTGTGCACATCCAGTGTTTTTTTTTTTCATTAGTGAGGTGTGCATCACTAGTAAGCACTGACTCATAAAACATCAAAACATTTACAAATCTTTTGTTTGAATCAGTAATTCAGAGCGCATATTAAATTAGCAAAGGTAGGTGATTTTTGTAAACAGGACTTTACGTAATTAATGTTTCAAAATGTTTAGAAACTTAAATGGTTCATTCAGATCAGTTCAGTGGAGAATCACTCAACAGGTTTTTATAGTTTTTGATCTGAGCTTGTAGACATTTTAATGAGACATTTGCAAAACGAAAAAGGAATAATATCAATTAATAGTCTCTTGTTGCACTCTTTAGCAGAATCCACAGTGGAATAAACAATATAAGCCTTAAAAATAAAGCATATTTTGAATGTAATGATATTTTGCATGTAATAATATGAAACGATAAGCTAAGTGCATCTGATAACAGCGTAACATTTGGAGTGTGTTTGAAAGTATTTTTATGTGTTTGTAACTAGTTTTAATCCATGTTAAAATGTTTTAGTTACATTTGGTTTTGATCAACCTGTGTCACTAGCATGAATGATTTTGCGAAGCAATTGGTTTAATTGTTTTGAAGTTTAGAAAAGCTTGGGGCCTTTTTATACTTGGTCACTTCATCAGTTTTTTTCTAATCGGATAGCTATTTGATTTCTGAAAACGGATTCATTTACATTTGCCACATCAATGTGTCTCTTCTAAACGGATATGATTCCAATCACTATATGCAAGTTTAACTAGGATAAATTGACTAAAGCGTCAGATGCACCACATTTGATTTAATTAATGATATTATTTACAGAAACATAAGCTTTATGTCTTATTTGGCATTCAAATTATTTTTTATGCATGATGTAAAACATCATTTCAAACGCACAAGGTGGGCTCTGTGATTGCTTTCATCATAGACTAAATTAAACATCTATTTTTGTCATAAAGATATGTACAAGGCACCATTCAAAACTGTAAAGGGTTTATTTTAATTTGTAAAACATTTTCCCAAAAACAAAACAACCTGCTTTTGTAAATAAATGTACCACTATATCTTTCCACTATTATATATCTCTTTTTTTTACAGAGATAGGCTACGTGGGTGCTCTTGTTAATGCTGCCATCTGTTCATTTCATCGACAAAATTAAAACTAAACAAACATTTCAAACTGTGACCTGTGGTCTTCCACTGTTTATGCATTTGCACATGCATATCTGACAGTCAAATATCCCACAACACATACATTCCTATTTTTGTTTTTGTTTTTATTTTTATTTTGGGAGGAGTAAAATTGTGTATTTTTTCTATTTAGACCTGTCCATTTTTGTCAGTAAAACACCTCTTGAAGTGACTTTTATCCATCTTGAATGCTTTACAGAGGGCATTTACACCTGCCCATATTACAATAACATAGCTGTCCAATCAGAAAAAAATTGCATGAAGTGACCAGGTATAAACGGCTCCTTTGTTTTTCTCATTACTTATCACATGTGTATTTTTTGCCATCTTTTCCACATAAAACAAAGGCATTGTTTCTAAATGGTTTTAATATGCACTTTCAGCGATGTGATCACAAGTGGTCTGCCAAGACGTGTTACTGTTTGTACTAGGCATTTACGTGTGTTCAGATCCGTCTCTGGATTTATTCAGACCTTCTTGCTTACTTCATCAAGCTCTACATCATGTTTCTGGGTGTGTTTCACGCTTGAGCACATTTGCTTGGAATTCAAGCAAATGAAAATATAATTTTGATTATAATATTTTTGGGCGCATTGCGGTAAAGTACAAACAGACAAGTAGACAGTGACAGAATGCTTCTTTCTGTGTGAATTGTCGCTTTAAGGACCTCTCACTTTTTCTTCCAAAAGATATATTTATTGGCATTTGATTTGAACACAAAATAAAATCCAATAGACCTTCCAACCAAAACTAAATAACTTTAAAGCAGAGATGTTCAAACTAGGCCCCGTGGGCCAAAGTTGGCCCATGGTAACCTTTAATTTGGCCTGCCATACCATTTGAGAAGATAGAGAGAATGATGGGGATCGTTCCGAGATTTTCATTTCAAATTTAATGTAACCTTTTAATTGTTTGTTTTAATTTTAAGCTATAAAAAAGCTACCTGAAATGAAATGTTTCAATTTGGATGCTGTAATTTAGTTTAAAATGTACATACTGTCCCCCAATGGATAGAGGACAATGCAGACTTTGGTGAGCAAATCAAGGCTAAGGCAGATTCTGCTTGACCAGTGTATCCAGCATTGAACTCCACAGTGTTACAAATGTGATTGTTTATGTTTTTATTGCAATAAGGTATTATTTAAAAATGCATACTGCATTAGTACCAACATCTTTAAAGAGATGTTTTGCAGCCAGCTGTTATTAATTTAAATTACATAGTTAATATATGTAAAAATGTCTAGTCTTAATTTGATTTGACTGCTAAAATCAGCATATGTGTGTGCCCGTTTCTTCAATAGTGGAATTATTTTGTCAGTTCGAGTGCAGTGCGCGCATCACATTTTTAGACGTTGTTAAAGTTGCAATCAAAATGGTCACATTTGTATTTTCTCATACAGAAGTTGCGCACGAGCGAGGCAAATCTTTAGCACAGCAGAAAAATCTGCCCTGCGCTGGTTTAGTCTGAACCACTCTGCCTGTTCAGTGAGTGTCCTCCTGACAGTTTACCCACAGATTTGTATTTTCCCATTTTGTTTAAAAAGTGTCAGCTTGAGTCTCACTGGGCTTGGTGACCTGGTATGTACAATTTATCTTTATTCAAATGACTGGCAGTTTATTAAGTAAAGATAGTTAAAAGTCTTTTGTCTGAGTAAGTTAACAACCTGCCACAAATAACTAGTTCATTTAAAAATTGCAGTGGGCCAAGGAAACATACATGGTTAGTTTAGGGGGCCATGAGTTAAAAAGATTGGGAACCACTGCTATAGAGAATGCACTTTCTAGTGATGCCAAACACCTGATGCAGAGAAACACTTTTGACAAATTCAGGGGAAAATAACATAATAACTGACATGACATAATCCTGTCTGAAAACACAAAAGAAAATATTATAAAGAATGTTGGTGACAGGCAGCCATTGACTTATTTTTCCTACTATTGATGTTAATGGCTGCTGAATGCCAACATTCTTCAAAACATCTGACTTTGTGTTCAATAGAAAAAGTAAACTATCAATTTAAGCACCTTTTTGGCCCAGTGTGAAACTCCCAAAGGTACAAATTCCTACTGAACTGTTTTGGTTTCTCTTGCGAAATTTCAGAGAGCAACAACACATTGTTTTTTTTTTTTTACTTTCTGGTTACTGTAATCAATTGTGTGAACTGGTCTTCTCAGATTCCATTTTGCAACTTTGTTACATCGCCAGTTGTCTCTGTCATTCATAGGCATCAATTCTCGTTAAAAAGGACTGACTTTCGGTTGCTTTGACACTACAAATCATCATCCTCTTGAGCACCTCAAGGCATGTCTGCCACTCCGCCAAAGCGTGTTATTCCTTATTATACGCATCTGATGTTCAAGGTGAGAGCAACATGAGACCAAGGTGTTCCACTTACTCATCGAAATGACTATCGAGATCAAAGGCAACAGGGTTGAGGGAGAGAAAGGCCAGGAAGGTACACAAGGGACTCGCAACAACATGTGAGGCGAGATGATGTGCAAAGAGGAGTACAAAGAAGGAGCCTCATGCTCGCTTTCATCTCTCCGGCATCATGTAGGGGAGGAAAAAAGACAGGGAGAAATCTGGTCTTTCATGTCAAAGCAGACTCCCTCACAGAGCCCCCGACGCATTTCTGCTTTCATTACCAGTGTTTTTATCCTAATACATGTCCCTCTAGGGTTATGAAATTAGGTTTAATTCAAAACGGTTTTGCTCTCTCCGTCTTGACTCAACTGTGAAGACATAAACTAGAACAGCCGAAAACCAATAAAACAACAGGAATTTAAGTACGGACGAAATAAACCAGCAAAACAGTGTAAATTTTCAGATTTACTTCCATCTCTTTCCCGCTGTGTAAATTCTCTCCTGTGCACCATCGCTGTATCCGCACCGTAATCTCCTGTCAACATTGCCGAACGTTCAGCCAAGTGCTGCCTTTTTTTTTTTTTTTTCACAGCCCGACAAATTTATGAAGCTTACTGCTGAGAGTAAAAAGGGGCTATCAATTCACAACAGATAGGCCAACATCTGTCTTCCATTTCTCACACATCTCCCTGGCTCAGTCAGGCTGCATTTAAGATTTGCTACATTTTTTGTGATCATCCGTCTTCCCTCATGTCTCGCCCTTCATAACGTGTTGTTTGCGATGAACCTAGGCCTGGTGTCATCCATGCTAACTCTTCATTCCTCTGTCTTGCATCACACAGCATTACATACTGGCTTTTGGTGGCATCCTGGCAATTCCTCTCATCCTAGCTGAGCCATTGTGCATCAAGGAGAACAACGCAGCCAAAAGTCAGCTCATCTCCACCATCTTCTTCGTCTCGGGCCTGTGTACTTTGCTACAGACCACCCTCGGGACCAGGTACTGAGTTGAACGTTCCTCAGAGTATGATATCTTGAGTCCTATTGGTCAAAGATGAATCCACCATCTCTTAATGGTGTACGCATCAAATCGAATTGACCAAAATGGGTTTATATATGTGGAAAGCTTATTAAACAAGTCTCTACTATAATGTTTCAATAACTTAAATGAAAATATGTTCATCATAATTTAGTGTAACACATTTATGGCAAAAGGAAGCAACATATTGTAAATAACTTATTACGTGATAATTCTCAATTTTATTGTATTTTGAATGGTAAAAAAAACTTTTTGCAGATAAATGGGTAAAACTCATTGGTATGAAATGTATTTTTTTTCCCCAAAACTTTTTATAACTGCTATTAATTTTGTATATGGTCATTAATAAGTAACTTATAATTTTTAATTGGGAATTTCAATGTGCTATATGTAAGTTTTCGACTCTTATAAAGCATAATTATATCATAGGTTTGCAGATATTTAGAAAACATGCTAAGTGAACATACCCATTTATCTGAAAACAATGCTGTAGTCAGTTATTCACCTTTGAAAATGTGCAATCTGTGTCGAAATCATTCTTTGTTTTGGTCTCTATAACCCACCTACTGCCAGTTTACCCAATTATATTTCAGCATTCCGGGTTGCTTGGTGGAAAACAGCATATTTCATTTCAGTCATGAAGGCCCAATAAATGTGGCCGGGGACGAAACTGCAGCCTCTAGAGGACAGTAGAATGGTTTTTAATTGTTAAATAATATAAATATTCCAAATGTAAACATTAGCTGAGCAATTTACGTGGTAACACTGTGTCCTAACAACACGTGACACAACAAAATTCCAGTGATAAGCAATTTGACTGTCCACACCAGGCGCAACACAACATAAACATTCAAAAACTGTCATTCAGAAGCACAGAATAGTGCACTCACTGCATTCTAACGAGATGGTGAGGTTTACAATCAACTTATTACATATTAAACCTCTTTAACATTATTAAAAGTACTTGCTGAGTGACTGATGTTTGTTGGTTTATGTTGGAGTCACAATTCTAATGTTTATTTTCAAATGTTTATTTTATTTTCAAGCTCTGAGTTAATCTAGTGTTGCTTTCAGTATGATAATAAATGTCATGTAAAATGGCATTCAAACTTACGTTAGTAGCATTTAACACTGAATAAAGCACATAATCAGTACCTGAGATGGTCATTGTCAGAGTAGTTTATGCTGTTGTTCAACCACGAGAAATATAAATCATTTCTAAAATTGAAATTTCAGGTGATGTTTAGGGAAAACTCAATAGTCGATAGTCCAACGCAATCTCACGGCAATTCGTAACTTTTTGATTAGTGGCTAATTCGTATGAATTTGTACGATCTAATTCGTACATATTAGTACGATTTGCCCATCACCCAGTGACGGGTGGGGTTAGGTGCCACGCCTCCTTTTTAAAATCGTACATTTTCGTACGACTGAACTCGTACGAATTCGTACGAATTAGCCACTAAACTGACAAAACGTAAAATACTTACGTTTCCTCATGAGATCAGGCTGGATAGTCAGGCATGCTCGATCACTTTGATGACAACTTGGTGTCATCAAGCTGGCAACCTGCATTTGCGTGAAGTGGTCGAAGGAGGATCTGGGTGAAAAAGTGTTTTGAGTTTAAACGGCAATATCTAGTTCAACTACTGGGTGTCAATCATACTGTACATACTGCACCTTTACATGTAAGAAACCTTGCATATATGCATAATTAAATAACTATTATTATTATTTTACTTGACAAATGTACAGACAGAGATGCATTTCATTGTGTTTCAACACATTTTTTTAGTTTAGCATTTGATAAGTAAGGAATGCTTGATATTAAAACATTTTAATTTAATGTTTGGATGTTGTCCACATCATTAATACAGTTTACATTCCTCTGACTTGTGTGAAGCACTTTGGGCAATCTAACTTGCAGTTAAATGTGCTAAATAATTAAAATTGAAGTTGTGTTTTAAAGCTTTAACGCATATGAAAACACAGGCAGGAATAAATCGTCACCTTAGAATTATAAGGTTCTATCTGACATTTTTGTCAAAATTGAGTTATTGACATATTCTTATTAAATGACATCTTATTTACATTATGGGATGTTTTTTCATAAGTTGTTTACATTTTAAGACTTTTTGTTTAAAAAAACAAATGTTACACACATACTCTTTGCTATGGAATGCAAAAACTTTGAAGCTCAATATCTCAAAATCATTCAGAACGCAGATAGAACCTTATAATTCCAAGGTGACGAAATGTCAACCTGCCCATAAACATATGTGTTTTATAAAGATTACTGGCCTCCTTTTACTGCAGAAAAATCAGAGTAAAAGCTGAGTGACATGACATGATGCCTAAACATGCATTAAACATTTGTGTTTAAATAGTCTACATGTGTTTGTTGCCTCATTTGCCCCAATCACATATGGCTTATATTTGAACAGATCTTATGCCTCTTAATGGTGGCGCAAAATACTTTAACAATTTGTATAGCCTGCATTTTACATTCTGATGAGCTGGGGACAGATGGCTGGCTGAGAACTGCCTTTTAAAACTCATTGCAAAATGGTCACGAAGCGCCATGCCTTACATTTTAAAATTTTAAATATTGTTGTTGTTTTTTTTCAGTGTGCAGTGTACACACGCTTGGTGCCTAATCACTTAGCAAAATATAGAAAATAATGTAAAGATGTGGTGCAACGGCCTTTATGCAGAGGCTGATATTAATTCTTGGCTGTGTTTTCATTTACATTATAGCATCAAAATACAACACAATACATCTCTATCAGTCTCTTTTGTTGAGTTTAATTATAATTTAGCCATATAATTATCCACAACACAACTCAGGAAGTAAAAAAAAAAAATTTTAAAACCACTTAAAAACGACTTAACAAGGCATTTACTTCATTTATTAAAATATTTTATTGACTAAAAAAAGTAATATTTTTTGCATGTGTGTGTGTGTGATTGAGAGAGAGAGAGGGAGAGAGAGAACTAGAGAGATAGAGAGCACTGAGAGCTGTGTGTCAGAGAAAGGCTCACTAATATTCATGACCCTTCCAAATATGGTCAATATAGAGCTTCTGATTCGATCATTTTATGAAGTAATAAATGAGCACAAAGAATTTTTTTTTTACTTTTTAACTTAAGCCACATACCTACTATGTAGATGTTAGAGAACATTTTAACTTGTTGAATTAATGCAGTATATGACACCTTTAATAATTCCATGTCCAAAGTCTTTGTTCCGATTGGCCTGTTTTTCATCAGAATTTTACACTCATGGAATTTACATGAGTGTCATTTCAATGTACTGAACTCTTATGATTCATCTATGCCTAAGTATATCCATATTTTCATTATAAGGCATCTTTAAGCATGTTTTCTTTTACTGGTAAAATGGCCTCAAAAATAAAATGCACTTTGAGAAGATATTATTTTAAGAATTAAGTTTTGAAAACAAAAAAACACAACTATTATCCCTTTAATCTTCGGCGCCGCTTTGAGTCTTCAGAAGTAAAAAGTGTCTGGTTCTCAGGTTCTTGGGTAAAGAATTCTGAAACGATAAGAATCACACAAGCTGAAATGTCATAAAGCAGATGAAGACTGTTTCTGAAAAGATTTATGGACTGATAGGATGAGAGTGAGTCTTGGGAAACCAGCACCGGTTCAAGTCAAAAAAAGCAAGGTGGTGATGAAACCATGATGTGAGCTAATATGAACAATGAGCAAGACGGACCTTTCAGGGTAAGAGATAGACTTAAAACGAACTCCCAAAGCTAACTTACTGTCAGATTCTGTAAGATAAATTTCTCAAACAGTGGTAGAAAAGGAAATGCTGGGTCCTTCCCTGAAAGGTTAAAACTTCCTGATAGTTTCTTTCATGATTTCACACCTAACTCTTCACCTTAATTCTTAAAGACATTTACAGTTAATATCTTTTCTTCTCAGCCTGTAGTTCT
>LR812543.1:21737375-21932375 GCA_903798195.1 Danio kyathit | reverse complement strand
TCTTTATGACCACAGTGTATCTTCTGATGGCTACTTTCAGCAGGATAACGTGCCATATCATAAAGCATGAATCATCTCAGACTGGTTTCTTGAACATGACAATGAGTTCACTGTACTCAAATGACCTCCACAGTGCCCAGAACCCAATCCAATAAAGCACCTTTGGGATGTGGTGGAATGGGAGATTCGCATCATGGATGTGCAACCGACAAATCTGCAGAAACTACGTGATGCTATCATGTCAATATGGACCAAAATCTCTAAGGAATATTTCCAGCACCTTGTTGAATCTTGGCCACGAAGGATTACAGCAGTTTTGAAGCCAAAAGTGGGTCCAACCCAGTACTAGTAAGGTGTACCTAATAAAATGGCCTGTAAGTGTATATAAACCTTGTTAATGTTGTTTACTGAGTTAATGTTAATTTATTTGGAATGACATAAGGGTGAGTAAATATAGAATGAATGTCAGTTTAAGTCATTTAAAACCAGTCTGGCTCTGGTGTTTTGTTTAGTTTTTTATTATTAATGCAACAGTTTATTTATTTATGTGCTCTATAATTCAGTGAATGAAATAGTCTGTTGTTTTTACCAGCTGCTGCCAATAGCTTTATGATTTCACCTGCGTAATATACAAAACATGCTCAGAGGAATGTTAAAATCTCAATGTCTTTTCAGGTTGCCAATCCTTCAAGGAGGCACGTTCACCTTCATCACTCCAACTTTGGCCATCCTCGCCCTTCCTAAGTGGAGATGCCCAGACTCGATTGCCAACTCTCAAGTAAATGGCACGGATCCTGCCTCCCTTCTTGTGGATGAAGACGAGCTGTGGAAAGTTCGTATTCGTGAGGTATTGTAAGAAATGTTGTTTTTTCAGACGAGAGCAAACTGATTGCAGTGCTTGAAACAAATGTGGCTATATTGAGTGGTGAGAAAGTGAACATGAGTCAGAAATGCAGGGAATAACAAGGATGATAATTATCCACTTGGTGTTCAAATTATGCAAGGTGATCTCATCGGTATGTGCTGTATATGGAAATGTGTCTGAACTGGTGTTAAAAAGAAAAAGTGTGAGTACTAACATCTAACCCCAAATGTGCACTAAACAAACTGGCTTGTCTTCTTCAAACACTTTAGTTTAGTTAGTATTGCATGAAAAATGTGCACAAATGTGTGTGTGTAAAATGTATTCGTAAAAGTTGTGATGTTATTAACAGTGTTAACAATGTTATTCCCATGCTTCTTGAAAATGCTTGATTTTCAGACATATGAATTTAAGGTCTGGAAACTACTTAAAAACAAACCAAGGTTCTTGATAGTGTTTGAATTTAAAGTTGATGGTGTTATTTCAACAATTATTCTATGCTACTTTCAAAAACTGAACGAAAAATCTAAGAAATTCTTAATTTAACAATCTTATATTACAATCTTATACATGAACTATGACAAAAATGCCTTTTAGCAATATTTCAGACACCACATTTGAATATTCACGATTGAAGTTAACTAATTGTATTGAACATGACTTTAAAACGCTTGTTTAAAACATTTCAACAATTATAAAAATGACATTAAAAACATCATCATTATGACATTTTTATGTAAATATTAAGTATAAGTCAAATGTTAAGAACAGGAAGGGCTTTCATGATGCTACAGTTGCAATCAGAATTATTCAACCCCCTGATTTATTATCCCCCCTGTTTATTTTTTTCCCCAATTTCTGTTTAACGGAGAGAAAAAATTTTCAACACATTTCTAAACATAATAGTTTTAATAACTCATCTCTAATAAATAACTCATCTCTAATAAATCATTTATTTTATCTTTGCCATGATGACAGTAAATAATATTTTACTAGATATTTTTCAAGACACTTCTATACAGCTTAAAGTGACATTTAAAGGCTTAACTAGGTTAATTAGGTTAACTAGGCAGGTTAGGGTAATTAGGCAAGTTGTTGTATAATGATGGTTTGTTCTGTAGACTATTGAAAAAATATATAGCTTAAAGGGGCTAATAATTTTGACCTTAAAAAATTAAAAACTGCTTTTATTCTAGCCGAAATAAAACAAATAAGACTTTCTCCAGAAGTAAAAATATTATCAGACATACTGTGAAAATGTCCTTGTTCTGTTAAACATCATTTGGGAAATATTAAAAAAAGAAAAACAAATTCAAAGGAGGTTCAATAATTCTGATTGCAACTGTATACAGTATGTGCTGGTGTGAAATACAAAGGTGCTTAATTGAAAATATTAGTGATTTAAGTTCTTGAATTTGGTGTCCATGAAAGAGTGGGAACCACAAAGTTTTGTAAAAGACAATCCTAAACCAAGTTGACATTGTTATAAAACGTCTTAAAAACAATATATACAAATAATCTTTATGACTAAATATTTGCAATCCAGGCTATTTTTGAGTCATGTAAATTATCATGACACTTTTCTGCTGTGTTCACTTTGCATTTTAAAGGTTTGTTCAGATATAACAATGATGGACAGATCCGCATGGCAGAAAAACAAGGTATTATTAATAAAAAACTATATTTTAATGAAGAATTTAATACAGTCTGCCTATATTATTTGCTTGTTTCATTTTACCCTTGTTTCAACTTCTTAATCTACACTATTAATGAATATATTTTACTATATGGCTTTTTATAATTGTATTTGTTATTTTTAAAATGATAATGTCATTTGAACTTTGTTTTCATTCACATAATTTATCAAAAAGATGCATTTAGGCCCATTTCATCTGTAGAAAACACTGTGCCACTTTTCCTGTTCATCAGCACATGAATGTTTGATCGTTTGATTATTAAAATGGAAACACTAAAGCAGGACCTCTGTTCTTAAGCAACCAAATATGAGCAAAATAATATTACAAGAACAGAACACAGAACACCTTATGAAAACAATGAAACATCATTCAAATTACGTAAATTAAAAGACTTGAATATATTTTAGTTAACAACAAAAATGAAGACATAACTACAACTATTGTGACGCACTCCACAAGGTCAAGATGATGACATAAAGCAAAGCCTGTAAGCTTTCCATATATTACATATAGGATGTTATGGGATTTCACTTTTCACTCTGGTAAAAGTACACAAAAATTTAATTGAAAGCAAAAAAAAACCTAAATGGTTCCTCTTTGTCAAGTGTACCAAGTAGCTTACTGAAAGACGCTTTCAGCTTAGTCCCACATGCGTACAGCAATGTTATGTTATTTTTTAAACGAGCATTGCATTACTGCATATGCACCAAATGATACAAAACACAACATCACACCATTTTGCTTCAGAGAATGAAAATACAGTGTCTGACAGTCTCTGAGGGCTTCTGTTGTGACTTTGCCTGCTGTTTTCATTGATGGAATAGACCGAAAAACAGACATTATTGTGTCTAAAATATAAGTCACTTAATGTTAACATATTTAACTGTTGAATGAAATCAATCTCACATTTGCACACATGCTAACCCACTTACCCCTGAAGTGTTGTTTCTGTGAAAACAGTTTTACACATGTACCTCATTACAAATCTAGTGAAAGGCTGTAATCGCCTGTAATCAATGCTGGAAATGATGCGAATGTGAAAATAAAGTGTGAATGGTGTCCGTTGCGTTCCCATATGGACTCTAAACTCACAGCACATGCAGAGATGGAGTCTCTTGTGTTCACAGTAAACCGAGCTGCTCTCAGACACAAAAAACATTGGATCACGAGCTGTGTACATGCTTTGAAACATGCAGACTTATTTCACAGCTATTTATTATTGTTAATGTACTAACAATGGAATGTGATAACAATGTACTTTGACTTGTACTTTTGATTGAATTTTTTTATGTGTTATACATCCTATATGTCAGTTGCACCTAATGATGGATTTATGCACGTTTGATAATTTCCAAATAAAAGCCACTTTCTAACACCATTATACAGCATGGAAGAGCCAGGATAAATTCTAAACTATTCCGAGTGTGTTCGTCTGGCAAAAAGGCATATACGCCAGGGGTTCCAAAAATTTTTGTTTTTGATTAATATGATTAATGTGAATGCATATGATTAATGTGAATGTGCATGCTTTCAATATACTAAATATTTGTAATTATTTCTGTTTATATTATAGACACAGTGTTTTGGGGTTTTACACTAAAGGAAATAATAAATGCAAGTTTTTTTTAATGTATAAAACCTCTTATAATTTATTGGGAGGTTTTATATCCATACAGTAATGGTAAACCCTCTTTAGTATCTTCAGACAAGAACTGGAACTGCCATTTCGACATATAATAACAAGACAGCTGTTAAATCTTGTAGTATTTCTGTTTAATTATTGTAATGGTCACATTAGAGGGTCTTGACGAATCAGGGAATGATATGAAGATCCAATCAGGAAATGTTTATGGATAGCCATGCCTCTGTTACCAAAACCGTCTGTTTTAGTCTATTTACATTGAAACACAGCCTTGGCGTTTTCGATCATCAGCGTTTCAAAATGCTCTGATTTCATTGGTCAGACACTGTAGTGTGGACACCAGACTTAAAAGTGCAGTAGGTGATTTGCCAAAAAGCTAACTGTTAGCATAATAGCTTTGAAAACGCAGTCCCTCCCCTGTTGTCCAGAGCCACGCCTCCTGAAATCACGAATGCGCACCGTAAAGATGCCAGTAGACAATCCACTAGATCATGTCATTCGCCAAACTTTATAGTACTTTATAATACTACAATTCCCAACGAAAAACTGTATTATGGCGGATCTGTCTGTGTGAAATGGGGTGCGCAGATAAACAAATCTGCATTTGTTGACAGACAGTTTGGGATACTTATCAAAATTATGGGAATTATTGGCCTGACAAATTTTAATTGGATGTACATTTTTTTGTCTTATGCTTTACCCTGAATATAAAAATACATATAAATACATTGAGATTATTTACTTTAATCATTACTATTGGAATGAGACGAGACTTTCAACCTGCACAACAAAAAATGTTTCTAAAGACAATCACCTACTGCACTTTAAGCGCACTAAATGCAATCCTATAGTCACAATGGATTAAACAAGGCATTCTTTGGATGTAAATCAGGTATCAGAGGCAGTCAATGCCACAAGTGACAAAGGGTGTATATCAGGGCTGAGTGTTGGGTTCTGTAATGCTCAGCATCATATTTGATGACTAAAAGTAATCATTTCATGACTCTAAGACAGTAACAGCAACATAATATGGTTTTTAACAGTGGTGGTGGTTGGGGGGTTGGGGTGGGGCTTGACAGGCTATGGCCCCATCAGAGACGTACTCAGCCCCGGCATAGTCCCCCCAAGGATTTATCATAACTCAACACCACCCCACATCCCCCCCGCATCCGCTCTTTAGCTGAAGCTATCAAAATAAATAATTTTAGCCCCCCTAAAAAGAGTTCTATGTACTGGTTTCTAACTATATCAAATCAGTAGCCATTCACATGGCTAATGGGGCTTTACCCACTGGGGGTTTTAGGTATACAATGACCCCTGCTGGTTCTAGTGTTAAAGTGACTATTTCTTCTCATTTTGTAGATCCAGGGAGCCATTCTTGTGGCATCGATGCTTCAGCTTGTCCTGGGCCTGTCTGGTCTTGTGGGTTTAGTGCTGAAGTTTATCGGGCCATTGGCCATCGCTCCCACCATCAACCTCATCGGCCTGTCGCTCTTCATCCAGGCCGGCCAGAAGTCAGGAGCCCACTGGGGAATTGCCGCTCTGTGAGTTACAGTGCTGTGGAATCGCGGGTATCTCTGAATTTCTGGTTGCGGTGTGTCTCTTGTAATGCAAGGCCCCTCTAAAAACAAATCATCCCTCAGGGTTCAGCATTTATCTGTAGAGATCAGGCGTCTTTAGTGTTTCCATTTGAATGCTAATACATGGCGGTGATCATTCATTACTCATCCTCGTCTCGCCCCTTAGACCCTCCCTGTCCAGGTGCCTCTAAGTAAACAAAGGTTTAACGCACATATGTGTGTGGGACGCATGGTACACTTCTCATCCTAAGCCCTGTAAATAAGATTCAGATTGAGGCCTCTTGCAGAATTAGTTGGAGGACAGAAGAAAAGCTATTTTGCGTCACTGATTTACTTTTGTATTTTTCATTTTTTATGTTATTCAGTTAGATTTTTTCTTGTATGCTTCATTTTAAAATGAAAGTATTAGTAATTTGACTGTTTTATTCATATCTTTCGAGGGTTATTTTTTATTTATTTTGAACTTAAATTGAGAATGTATTCCTGAATTACAATTCAGGAAAAAGCATTTTCCATTCATATTTCATTCAAAACAGAAATGAAAAAGCAAAAAATGATAATTTCCAGTCAACTAAATCCATTATGTGCCGCCGGAAGGACATCCGCCACATATGCCAGAGTAATTCATTCCACCGTGGTGACCCCTGATTAGGACAGTGAATGAATGAATCCATTATTAATGTAAAATAATGCAAAATATTTAAGTGTAAAGGGGAACATTTGATTCAGTCAAAAATTGCTGTTTAACCTTCTTACATGTGTTTTATACCATAACAGAGTTAACATTTTCCAGCATTGTGTGTTTTAGCTCAAGATGCTGACTTCACGCCAGATACCACATTGTCTAAAACAGAATTTGATGTATTTTCATCCTATTGTTTTCATTTAGAAATGTATTTAGAAATCACAATAACAGATCTGACATATAATTCATCTACTATTGGTCCTAAACATTTAGTGAAAGTACTGGAAGAAGAATAATGACATGTCTCTGTTTTCTGCCAGAGAAAGTGACATCACTTGGAGCAAGTCATTTTCAGTCCATCACTTGGAACATGCTTTTCCAGGCCTTTACAGAATATTATGACACACAGTTGACCACAATGTAGGAACAGACACAAAAATGTGTTATTTGTAACTTACAAATTACAAATAATACAGAAAACAGATGTTTCATGCCTTTGTTGAATTAATACACTAAACACACACAAAAGTAAACTCAATTCACGACAATTGATGGACTAATTCAAAGATATAATTCAGGAGGCAGAGAAAGTCAAAAATAGGAATAGTGGGAGTCCTAAATCTCCCTAAATACACATAAAGACATTCATTCATTTTCTTTTCGCCATAGTCCCTTTATTAATCAGGGGTCGCCACAGTGGAATGAACCGCCAACTTATCCAGCATATGTTTTACACAGTGGATACCTTTCCAGCTGCAACCCAACACCGGGAAACACCCATACACTCTTATATTCACACACATACACTACGGACAATTTAGATTATTCAATTCACCTATAGCGCATGTCTTTGGACTGTGGGGGAAACCAGACCACCCAGAGGAAACCCACACGAACACGGGGAGAACATGCAAACTCCACACAGAAATGCCACATAAAGACATAACTAGATTTAATTTCTGTTATTATTCAAAACAGTTTCATTAAAGTTTTGAATAATAATAATATAAAGTTTATTTTGGAGATGCAAAATTTACCTGCAACTCTAGAATCACCCATATATGTGCATGTTTTAGTTTTTTTGTTTTTTGAAATTCATTGTAATCTACTGTTTTTAATTAAGCAGATGCTATTTTTGAGGATTTTCAGTTAAATATCACTTTAAGCCCAATCCTCAATCATAATCCTCATCCTCGTTATACTTCAGTGCTTAATCTGATCCTCGCTAGTCTTAATCTTAAACCTCACCTTCAGCTTATACATTAGAAACCTATGTTGCTGTATTAAATCCGTTAAAGGGAATTAAAAACATTCTGTAGATCATTGACATTTTGTTCTTGAAGATAATGTTACATTTAAAACCAGCTGACCAGGGTTATCACCTGCAGAAGGGTTTCATTTTGTGTGTATTTTATATGCATATTTTTGACTTCTGTTTCTGCAGAACCGTTTGCCTGATTTTTCTCTTCTCCCAGTATCTGAGCAAAGTGAACCTTCCTCTCATTGCTTACAAGGACAAGAAGTGGAAAGTCTTTCAGTACCCTCTTTTCAAGCTGTTTTCCGTGAGTTTTTTTTTTACAATATAGTTTTATCTGTATATTGTAATTGTTTGGGTAAACTGCAATGGTCTGATACCACTACAGGAATCATATCCTTCAGCAGCTTCAGATAGTTTTCTTTTACATAAATAATATAAAAGCACAACAATTTGAGTGAAAATGTAAATACTGGTTATGTCTTCTTATTGTTTAGTGATCAGATTATTAGAGTATTTTCAAATAATTAATCTTGTTTCCAATAAGATAATTACGGAAGCCCTAAGAGGCCATGCATTAAAATATTTTTTCTCTCTTGTTTTGTCGTGATCTCGACATAACAAAAAACGAATGCGCGTCTGCAGTTATTCTCTCCCTGTTCGCAAGGCCGGTGTCCTGACATTTGCCAGATATTAATACTTATACTACTACTATACTACTACTACTAATAATAATAATAATTAATACATAAATAAATAAATTAAAGCAAAAAAAAAAAATAAGTCACGATCACGACATAACGGCCCAGTTTCACAAACAGGGTTTAGCTTAAGCCAGGACTAGACTTTAGTTAAATTAGGCTATTTAAGCCACATTTAATAAAACAGCCTTAGAAAAATACATTGCTGGTGTGCACCTGTAAACAAAATATGACACTGACATATTTTAAGACATCTCACTGCAAGTTATTTTCAGTTGAGACAGCTTAAACATGCAATTTAATCCAAGACTAGCCTTAAACCTTGTTTGTGAAACCGGGGAAACAAGTTTTTGTTATGTCAAGAACACGAGAAAAATAAGTCGTGATCACGAGAAAACAACTTTTTTGTTATGTCGAGATCACGAGTTAATTAAGTCGTGATCACGACAAAACAAGAGAGAAAAAATATTTTAATGCATGGCCTCTTAGGACTTCCGTAGATAATAAATGTTCCTATGCAATAAATGTATGTTCAATTACTGTTCTCAATGTTATTTTTAGGGATGCTATAGTCATAAAAAAAAATCATAAAAAGTAATATGCAGAAATGATAAAGCAAAAAAATCATTTTCAGTCAACTAAATCCATTATATGCGGCTGGAAGGGCATCCGCCACATATGCCAGAGTAATTCATTCCGCCGTGGTGACCCCTGATTAGGACAGTGAGTGAATGAATCCATTATTAATGTAAAATACAGTAATGCAAAATGCTTAAGTGCGATGGGGAATGTTTGATTCTGTCACAAATTGTTGTTTAACCTTTTGATACATTTGTTTTATACAGTAGCAAGCAAAAAACAGAATTGTGCGCACATCTAACAAATCTCAGAGGCAGGTGCTCGATCAAAAATAAACACAGTAGCAAAAGATCCAAAAAATTTCCTGAGGATTCTTATTTGTATTGTTTTACCTGATGAAGACCATGTAGGTCGAAACGTTGTGTGAGTAATAGCCTATTAAAGACTTTATTGAGAGCTAAAGTGGCAGTGTTGCCGATTTTTTTGATCTTTTGCTACATTTGTTTTATACCATAAGAGAGTTGGCGGTAACAGAGTTAACATTTTCAGTATTTTGTGCTTTAGCTCAAGATGCTGACCTCACACCAGATACCACATGTGGCATGTCTAAAACACAATTTTATATTTAGTAGTAAATTTGAATTGAGGCTTGTTAACTCATGAAAGCTAAGCAAGTTTTTAAAATGATCGTTAGTTGCAGCATCGCAAATGTTGATTATATATGATTATAAATAAATGTGAAAATAAGGGTTGTTGATTAAATGCATTAAAAGTGAGTGAGACATTTAAAAAAAGCCTTTACCTGATGTGCATGATGTAAATATATTTTAATACCAATTCCAATGCAACTTCTGCAATAAAATATCTACATTATAATACATTCAATATGGAATCATATTAAATGTTAATTTCTTAAGCTAATTTCTGTAATGTTTATTTGATGCTTTTTGCATTTAACCCAATCATGACTTTTTTTCTTTTATGGGTCTTTTTTACTATGGCTAGTTTAATATGCAATGAAGGTGTAATTAATTAGATTACAAAGACAATCACTTGACACTCCTAATAAGCATCTCTTGAATGTCAGAATCACAAAAAGGCAGAAGCGTTTTTTTTATGAATCAGTTGAAATAAACTTGTGAATCAATCTTTTGCTGCAATCACAGCTCTGGTGTCACTTCTTCCTCACTGTGATGAATGACAGTGAGTTTGCCCGATGTTTTACCTCATATTTATAGTGCTGTGAAACAGGAGCTCATGGCTGAACAATTTCCTGTTCCTGGTCACCCAGGTATTCAGAGAAAATATAAAATGTCAATGAGAATATACTTCAAGATTTTTTTATATGAATCCACAGGGGTGCCAAGAATTTGTTGCACACATAAATTTAACATTTATTTTGTTTTTGACCAGAACATTTTTTATAACTGAAATGACAAATAATACAGAAAATAGATGTTTTATGCAAAGGTTTATTTACCTTAGTAGAGTAAACACACACACACACACACACACACACACACACACACACACACACACACACACACACACACACACACACACACACACACACAAACAATGAAAAACAGAGGTAATTCATGATAATTGAAGCTGAATTTATAATAGGAATACTCTTTAAGTCAATAAACAAATACTCAAGGTATCTTGATATAATTTGAGTTAAGTTTATTAAAAGCAATAAAACAATGATTTTAGTTTTTTAGATTTAGTTTTTTTTTGTTTCTATAGTTTATTCTCAAGGAAAACAGTTTTTAAATTATTATTATTATTATTATTATTATTATTGTTATTATTATTGTTATTATACATTTTATTATTATTATTATTATTATTATTATTATTAGCAAAAGCTTAAATTAATTTTGAAATCTTTCTTTTGCTCAGTGGCAATATTAGCTTCCACATGAACTGGTCACCATTTAAGACTGACGATGAGATGTGAAATGTAATGTGTCAGATGTAGATTCTGAAGTAATCACGTGACTTAAATCTGTAAAAAACAATTCTCCTGGCAAAAGAATTACGGGAAGGGATGAAATGATAATTTCAAGCTTTATTGTTGGTAGAAACCATAACAAAACTGAAGGTGAATGCTTGCCTTGTCACACTTTACATCTTAGAGATAATGAAAAACTGCTAGCATTACGAACCTGAGCAACTGCCATTAAGTAAGCTAATAAATCACACTTTTAAGCATTTTTACCGTCAAAAAGATGGAAGTTACTTTAAGTTGATATATGTTATGTTTCATGTACAGGCTTTATTTGGGATGTGTGGAGCCTGGTTGCTGTGCTTCCTGCTCACATATTTCAATGCCCTGCCGTCATCTCCCAGTGAGTATGGATATAAAGCCCGGACAGACATCAATCTCAGTGCTGTAAAAAGTGCTGCATGGTTTTATCTGCCTTATCCAGGTGAGCCGCTCTCAAGCAATTGTGCAACTATAAACATGAGTCTTTTATTATTTATTTAAATGCTTTATTTCGCAGCCGTGCAGTTTCCTAAAACAGTTAAATGTTTAGTGATTAGCCTAATTTGTTCTTCGGCATCGAGACATCACCGTACCCCACTGCACATCCCCGCATGTACAGTTGAAGTCAGAATTATTAGCCTTCCTGTTAAATTTTTATTCTTTTATCATTATTTCCAATTTCTGTTTTTTTTTTTTTCAACACATTCTTAAATTTAATAATCTTTTATAACTAATTTCTAACAACTCCCCATTCTTTTATCTTTGCCATGATGACAGTACATAATATTCTACCAGATATTCTTCAAGATAGGCGACGCAGTGGCGCAGTAGGTAATGCTGTTGCCTCACAGCAAGAAGGTCGCTGGGTCGCAGGTTCGAACCTCGGTTGGGTCAGTTGGCGTTTCTTTGTAGAGTTTGCATGTTTTCCCTGTATTCGTGTGCTCCGGTTTCCCCCACAGTCCAAAGACATGCGGTACAGGTGAATTGGGTAGGCTTAATTGTCCGTAGTGTATGAGTGTGAATAAGTGTGTGGATGTTTCCCAGAGATGGGTTGCGGCTGGAAGGGCATCCGCTGCGTAAAAATGTGCTGGATAAGTTGGCGGTTCATTCCGATGTGGCGACCCCAGATTAATAAAGAGACTAAGCTGACAAGAAAATGAATGAATTAATATTTTTCAAGATACTAGTATTCAGCTTAGTGACATTTAAAGGCTTAACTAGGTTAATTAGGCAAGGTAGGGTAATTACGCAAGTCATAGTAAAAACTAGTAACTAGTAATAACTAGTAACAACAATGGTTTGCTCTCTAGACAATCGGGGCAAAAAATGCTTAAGGGGGCTTATAATAAAGATGTTAATTTTTTCTTTTTTATTAAAAACTGCTTTTATTCTAGCCGAAATAAAACAAATAAGGCTTTCCCCAGAAGAATAATATTATAGATAATACTGTGAAAAATTCCTAGCTCTGTTAAACATAATTTGGGAAATAATTAAAAAATAATTACAATTCACAAAAGGGCTGATCATTTTGACTTTAACGGTAGCTGATGGCATTGTGAGCATTTCTGCATTCTGTCTATAATGCTGAATGCAGAATGTTCAACATTTTAATCATAAAATAAACACAAAACAAAAGTATCCATCTGTAGACACAACACTTGTTAAACTCTTGCGCTCCCTGCCTCACTCCGTTCCCACAGGTCTTGGCCCCGCCCACATTCATCACCGCTACCAAGTCAGCTAATCACAAATCTTGATCTCTGCACCGTTGTGATTACGTTTTTGCATCAGGGTCTATGTGAGGGTACAGCGAAGGGTATGCCAGACTAGCCGCATGGATTCGAGACAGTATAAATGGCTCACTTTTATGTAATTTTCAAAATAAGAGTATCTATATCAAATTTTAAAAACTTTAATAATGCAATTAAAGTACTTTTTTATAATTTTTGTATAACTCAGTATCTATTGTAGATATAAATGCCTGTGAAACTGTTACTTTAGTTTTAAGGTAAACCAACTGTAAATGGTAAATATTTTTCTTAGCACCAGTTAACATTTATTTTACTTCAAGTAATACAAATTATTGAAGTTTTATGGTTTTAATTTATTTCGTTATTTATGTAGAGTAATAATTATTTAAGGTTTATGGCTTAAATTGTTTTAGCTACTAGTAACACATTCCTTCTTCACATTATTTTAACAGTACATGATTTAAATTATGATTTTCTCTGCCATTCACATTTAATTTTTTCAAATATAATACAACCATTATAATAAATAAAAGAATAATAATATTAAAAACAACAGTTGTATAACAACTGAAACAGTTTGGAAGATCATATATATACTTAGTCAAATTTTCAGATATTTACTGTAGGTGAAAAATTTTGTAGGTAAAATGATTTTTATTGGTCTACTATGGCAGTTTGTTGGAAAAAGTATGTTTTTGCCAGCAAATATTAAGAATACACTTAATATAATATAATATAATATAATATAATATAATATAATATAATATAATATAATATAATATAATATAATATAATATAATATAATATAAAATAATATAATATAATATAATATAAACAAATAGCTTGAGAGCGATTTGTTTTTATTGTTGGACACTTACTGTATCTTTATACACTGTATCTGTATCTTCTTACTGTATCTCCATTTTTTTTTCCATAACATAAATATCATTCACAATATCCATTCATTCTGTATTGTGGGGTTTCAGGAAGTGTTTGTAAGTGTTTTTTACCATCAATTGTTAGAATGCTAAATGGGTATCTTTAAGGCCATCTTGTCTGGAGATAAGAATTTCCTAAGTATAATATGGAAAAGCATAAAGGTAGAGTTAAAAATGTTTTCCACTACTTTACATAGCTCTACTCAGAAGGGTTTATCACTGGGCAATCCCTGAATATATGGGTTGTTGTTGATGTGATGTTGCATTTTGACTGTCGCACATGACAAAAATGAATATAAGTAGGAATGTCATCATGAAACTCATGTTAAATAAACTGCGGTGTTATTACATTTACATTACATTTGCCAAATGTCAAAATGTTCCATGGTGTGATGGTCTCAAGCATAGTTCAATAAATTACAACCCCTTTAAATTTAAAAGAGATTTGTATAAGCATTTTATAACACCTCAGGCTAATTTGTCTATGTATTTCTAAAACATAGGAACTTGATACATATTGTCACTGAAAACAATGTCATCTTGTGTGCCAAAAAGGCAATTCCTCAGAATGTGTAATTAGTTGAAGGACCACATTCAAGATCATGCGGCTGAAGCCCCCTGTGAAGCCCATGAAGTGCACCTGTTAGGTTTTTGTCTCAGAATTTTATTTGGAACTACTGTAAATTTAAGTTATGTTGTCTTTTAGTGCGACCCATGTATTAAAAATGTCCAACAATCCAACAAGTCATGGAGATAAAAAATACTATTCATAATTCATTCAGGATAGAACCCCAGACTTCCCTATACCCAGACACTTCCTCCAGCTCCTCCAGGGGGATTTCGAGGTGTTCCCAGGCCAGCGTGTCCTGGGCCTTCCCTGAGGCCTCATCCTGGTGGGACATGCCTGGACCAACTCCTTAGGTAGGCATCCAGGAGGCATCCGAAACAGATGCCAGAGCCACCTCAGCTGGCTTCTCTCGATGTGGAGGAGCAGGGGCTCTACTCCGAGTTCTTCCCGGGTGACACAGCTCCTCACCCTATCTATAAGGGTGCGCCTTGCCACCCTGTGAAGGAAACTTATTTTGCCCTCTTGTATCCGAGATCTTGTCCTTTCGGTCGTGACCCAAAGCTCATGACCATAGGTGAGAGTAGGAATGTAGATTGACCAGTTAATCAAGAGCTTTGCCTTTCGACTCAACTCCTTCTTTACCACAATAAACCGGTACATTGACCACATTACGGCTGCCACTGCACCAATCCACCTCATGTTCCATCCTTCTCTCACTCGTGAACAAAACCCCAAGATACATGAACTCCTCCAGCTGGGGTAAGGACTTTCCTTCAAACTAAAGATAGCACAAGTCACCTTTTCCCGGTGTAGTACCATGGCCTGGGACTTAGAGGTGCTGATTCTCATGCCAGCCACGTCACACTCTGCAGCAAACTGCCCCAGTGCATGCTGAAGATCAGTGTCCGATGAAGCCAACAGAACAACATCATCTGCAAATAACAGAGATGAAATCCTGTGGTCCCCAAACCAGACTCCCTCTGGCCCAAGACTGCACAAAGAAATTCTGTCCGTAAAATTATGAACAGAACCAGTGACAAAGGGCAACCCTGCTAGAGTCCAACATGCACTGGAAACAAGTCTGATTTATTTCCGGCAATGCGAACCAAACTCCTGCTCTGTTTATACAGGGAACAGAGGAACCGTTTATTAACAGAGCGCCTCTGACCCCATACTCCCAGAGCACCCCCCACAGAATGCCACGAGGGACACAGTCAAATGCCTTCTCTAAGTCTACAAAACCCATGTGGACTGGTTGGGCAGGCTCCCATAATCTCTCGAGCACCTTGGTGAAGGCATAGTCCACTGTACCACAGCCTAGACGAAAACCGCATTGTTCCTTCTGGATCCTAGGTTCAACCATTGGCCAGATCCTTCTCTCCAGTACCCTGGCATAGACTTTTCCAGGAAGGCTGAGGAGTGTGATCCCCCTATAGTTGGAACACACCCTCCGGTCCCCCTTCTTAATAATGGGAACCACCACCCCAGTTGCCCAGTCCAGAGGTACTGTCCCTGACATCCATGCGATATTGTAGAGACGTGTCAGCCAAGAAGCGGTAGTCTTTCTCCATAGTCTCCCTGAACTCTTCTCAGGCACAAGTTTTTGCTTCCACAGCCCAGGCTGCAGCACACTTGGCCTGTCGGTATACATCCGCTGCCTCGGGAGTCCTGCAAGCCAAACAACCCTGTAGGAATCCTCCATCAGCTTTACAGCATCCCATACACCGGGTTTGTGGATTACTGCCTCGACAGGCACCTAAAGCCTTACAGGCACAGGTCCTCACAGCCGCGTCAACAATAGAGTTGAGAACATGGACCACTCAATCTCAATGTCTCCAGCCTCCCTCAGGATCTGGTCAAAGCTCTTCCGGAGGTGAGAGTTAAAAATCCTTCTGACTTGTGGTTTAGCCAGAAATCGCCAGAGAACCCTCACAAAATGTGTGGGCCTGCCAGGTCTGTCAAGCTTTCACCTCTGCCAGCTGATCCAACTCATCATCAGGTGGTGATCAGTTGACCACTCTGGCCCTCTTTTTACCGGAGTGTCCAAGACATACGGTCTGAGATCAGATGATACAACCACAAAGTCAATCATTGACCTCTGCCCAAGGGTGTCCTGGTGTCATGTGCACCCTTATGCTTAAACATGGTGTTCATTATGGACAAACTGTGATTAGTACAGAAGTCCAATAACAGAACACCAGTTGCGTTCAGATCAGGGAGGCTGTTCCTCCCAATCATGCCTCTTCAAGTTTTACTGTCATTACCCACTTGGGCATTGAAGTCACTCAGTAGAACAATGGAGTCCTCAGTCTGAGCACCTTCCAGCACCTCTCCTATAGACTGCAAGAAGGCCCTGTACTCTGCACTGGTGTTTGGCCTGTAGGCACAAACTACCGTGAGAGACCTATCCCCGACCCGAAGGTGCAGGGAGGCGA
Source organism: Danio kyathit (assembly GCA_903798195.1). Lineage (NCBI taxonomy): Eukaryota > Metazoa > Chordata > Actinopteri > Cypriniformes > Danionidae > Danio > Danio kyathit. Next base: position 21,915,689 of record LR812543.1, on the reverse strand, counting down.
CCCCCCATTCACCGGGGAAAACTCCAACACATGGCTGCTAAGTTGAGGAGGTATAAGCAAGCCCACACCAGCCCACCATCTCTCACTGTAGGCAACATTGGAGTAAAAGAAAGTCCAGTCCTTCTCGAGAAGTTGAGTTCCAGAGCCCAAGCTGTGCGTGGAGATGAGCCTGACTATCTCTAGTCCATGCTGTTTATACTGCACACTCCCAGTGAGGTGACATTCCATGTTCCAAGATCCAGTTTCTGTTATTTGGAATTATTCATAATTTCCTGTAAAAAATAATCAGCACTATATTAAGATGCAGTAATCGTTTAACAATAAAAATAAAAAGCTTTCACACTATTTGTATATTAAATCAAGTGTTGTTTTTCTTTACTTTTGCTATGTCACACCATTGGAAATTTTTACAGTTCGTTTTATTTAAAATCAATTTTCTCGCATATCAGACTTCATCTTCAAAAATAGTGTTTTACAAAAAAGTGTTTATTAATAATAATAGTTGGTGTTGCATTCCTCTGTGGTGACCCCTAAATTAGTAAAATGACTAAGCCGAAAATAAAATAAATGAATGAATGTTATAATAATAATAATAATGTAAGAATATAAGAATAAGGAAAAAAATAATAATAAATGATCATTTATTTTTCTAAAAAACTTTCTAAAAGTCTACCAATTCATAAATACCCATAGTGGAATAAATACCCACATCCATTATCTTTTCCTCAACAATTCAAATTTCAAAAGAAATAATCAACTTAATCTCACCCCAAATTAAAACATCAATTCATGATTCATTTCAGCTCCAAAAAAAAAGAAAAAACCCCTCAATGAACAGAAGACGTCTGGTTTTCCTGGAGCTCATTTACAAAAAAACACGTCAACCATCTGACAGTTCTGAATAATACATGTCACCTGAATGCCAGTTTCCCTCATCAATGAGCACGAACGTTTGCAATTTCAACAGCTGCTCCCCCAGTGTTTGCTGTTTGCCAGCTGTTTTTAGCCGTGACCGTTTAAAGAAGAGCCGCATGTCTTGAATGATGCCGAATCCACAGATGAGAAATGCATGCGCATTTTATCATGGCAGATCAAGTGAGATGAATGGCCTCTTACAATTTATCCTGACAAAGATTTGCGGACTGTCAGTCAGCATTTCCTCAATTCTCAATCATAAAAGTGTAACTTATTAATTTTTAAAAACAAGCTAATAAGCCATAGACCATGTTTTTTTAGCACATGACTTACTCAGTCTTTTAAAAAAAGTGCTTTCAACACCCAGTTGGTTTCTGCTATGAATCAGCGATGTATTTGAAACAGCTTTAAGGTTTTCAGTATTACTTTGGATGTTTTTTTTTTAGATAAAGGGTAGAAGTTGTAGGGCCCCAGAGGCTTCAGTGTTGGGGAATGTGGTTTATTTAATGTTCAGAAAGCTCATACAGGTTTGACTGCATCTGTGTTTGAGGACTGAGGACTATCAGTCATTTCACTTGAGACGTCTTTGCGCTCCAGGCTGTTATATGAGAATAAAGGAACATGGGCCTCTTTTTATGGTCTACATTTTTTCCATTATATGCTCTTTCAGGGATTTGCTTTAAAAGATGGCATCTCGTAAATGCTTTTTTTTTCTTCTTTTTTTAAGCCATCCTTTTTGTTTATAGTGGAATGCATGTACATTGATCTGTGAGTATACTAAACGATAGAAATATTGTATTTTAGATTACCTGTGTTCTTATTTTTAGTGTATAATTATAAATATTGCTGTTTTTTTAAAGATAAATGGAATTTGTTGGATTCATGACTTTTTATTTAGTTACGCAATTTTTGAAAACTGCTGAGGACATCTCTATCTCTTCTCGATTTAATAAAAATGTTGCAATTTCTGAAAACTTCAATTTCATTTTCAAATGTTGCAATTTCTGATAACCAAAGAAATCCATATATGCAAAGAAAACAAATCTAATTAGTTTACAAATTAAGTTATGTGTAATAAAATGAAATGGCACAGCAAAAAAAGTATTGAACACATGAAGAAAGGGAGGTGTAGAAAGGCAACCCTCTGCCCGTCCTCATTGTAAATTATTAGCTGCTTCAGTCCAACATCTGCATTACCAGCATGATAAAGAAAATCAAGCTGTAGAATGGCCCAGGCAATCACCTGACTTGAATCCAATAGAAAATACAAAATAAAGCTCAGATTTGATAGACGAGCCCCTCAGAACCGTCAAAATTTTTACACTCTGTTGAAGTCTGTGGAAAACTCTCACCTGTGCAATTCATCTGACTTTATTCTCCATATGAGAAGCATCTGTAAGCTGCCATCACCAAAAAAGCCTTTCAAATAAAGTATTAAACACATGTCAGTACATTCTCCTTGTGTCATTCCATTGTTACACATAACACATTTTTTAGATTTTTTTTTTTGTCATATTTTTATGTTTGTATTGTTTGGGTTTCAATTCCATTTCAAATCTAGTTCAATTCCATGTCAACAGCTCCTTTAGAAATACTATTCACAGGAAAACACATGACGTGTTCAATACTTTTTCCCCCACTGTACATGATACAGGATTTTACAAAAAAAAAAAAAAAGTATTTAAGTCCCTTATACACATGTATTCAAATATTTCTTAAGAAGTACAGTTGTAAATGTAGTTACAACTGGAAATAATTCATTTGTTTTTAAAACATTTTCAGCATCATTACTCCAGTCTTAAGTTCCTTTCGAAATCTTTTTAATTATGCTGATTTGGTGTTCATGAAACATTTCTCATTACCATATTGTCATTATTGAAAACAAATGCACTGCTTAATTTTTTTTAAGTCCAGGACATTTTTTAAATGATTTCATCAGTCTGAAAACATTCAAGCTTACAAAATGTCTTCAGGCATTCTCTGAAGCCTTTTGTAACAATACAAGCATTTTACAATCAATTCTTCTCAATTTAATAGATCCTTATCAGGCGTACATTTGCCTCCATGAGAACTCTATTGTCCCACATTACTCAAAGCCTGATTAAAATCTGGTATTTCAAGTATATATATGCCAATGTTGAATAGCTGGTTTTGGATAGGTGTCAAAGTAAGCATACCTTAATGGCGTCTAAACAAATAGTTAAAACTGATGCATCCTTTGTCTATCGACATCCTTTGTCTAAAGGTATCTTCAGGTTAACTGCTTTGAACACACTTTGAATTGAAGCATTAATGTGGTTTTCCTAGAAATTTTGTCAAGTGTTATGCTTCTTACCATGTTGTTGTTATGTATCAGTCTCAACACGCCAATCTGAAAGCTGCCCTTCGTTATTATGTTTTATTTCCATCATTAAGTGTCTTCCAACTAACTGTCTCATTGGAACATTTCCTCGTGTCTTGTTTTTCAGGACAGTGGGGTGTACCCACAGTGAGTGTGTCTTCTGTATTGGGTATGATGGCTGGAGTATTGGCTTCAACGATGGAGTCAATTGGAGACTATTATGCGTGTGCCCGTCTCTCTGGAGCACCTCCTCCACCCACGCATGCCATTAACCGTGGCATTGCAGTGGAAGGCGTGGGCTGCATCTTGGCTGCCCTGTGGGGTAGTGGTAATGGCACAACCTCCTACAGTCAGAATATCGCCGCTCTGGGAATTACAAGGGTAGGATTTGTCTGTTTGTTGACCATAATTACTAATGCTGAGGAGACAGTCCCTCCAGAATTTGCGGAAAAAAAAAAGTTTTCAAAAATGTTGCTGCATTTCTGTTGCTGAAAATATACACACACATTTACATCTTAGTTCATTATTCATATGTTGGACCTTGACCAACAATGACGCTAGAGTTTACCCCTAAAACCTGCTGTTCAAAAATAAATGCTACGTTGTCAGTGATGTTTGGCTATTTGAACACGTTGATGGAAATGTTCATATGCTAATGTGTGAGCGTAAGAGAGAGAAAAGTCTACACTCATGAAGACAGACACATATGTACAATATGTGAAGTTTTACAAACAAATCTCAAGAGGAGCATGTGATATGATGGATCACGGCTGGCCTCTTATCCGTAATCTGCAATAATCCAATCAGATTGATTCAAGCTTACAAAACATAGACCGATTTCGTCCTACTACCTTATTTTCGTTTTTGAAGAATCCACCCTTCCACCCCATCGCCTCCTTTTCCTCCTGATCCTACCTGATCTTGGAGCCCCTTATATGCTTATTGACCAGGCGGGAGCCCTGAGCTCAATTATCTCCGAGCTCAGGGTTCTCTCCCGGGACAGCATGCCAAACCTGCTAATAGCATCTAGTAGTATCTATAAGTGTGAACTCTTGAAATAAAAATGTTAGGCTTGATAACTCATAGCCTAGTTCAAATAGGCTTTGAATGCATGTTGTGATAACGTCACATGACTTGGAGAAGCATGTATTGACAACTTGAGGTTTAGACAATGGACGAGTACATTCTATTCACAAGTACTATGACATTTTTTTATATAAAACTGCACACTCTGTGGCACGGTGGGAATTGAAAAGTATCTTGGCTGCCCAAAATATGTGAGAAATCTGCAAAATTGAAAATTTTGATTCTGAATTAGTTTGATTCTGGGTTAAATTCAGCAATCATGGAATTGCGAAACCTGTAGGGTTTGAGTAGGGCTGGGTAGTTAAAGAGCCCCTATTTTGCATTAAAAAAGGTCATATTTTGGTTTTAGGGGTCTCCAACAACAGGCTGATATGTGTGCAAGGTTGAAAAGCACTTTCATTGTCTTATAATATGCATTTATTTTTTACCTAAATATCCCAGCGACTCCTATATGAATTGTTCAGCGATTCATTTGTTCCCAAACCCCTCCTTAGCTCGAAGCTAATCTCCGGTGATTGGTCCGATAACCCAGTCTGTTGTGATTGGCCGACTGCGTTCAGCACGAGACAGAGAGAAAAACCTACCACAGCTATGAAGCAGCAGGCAGAGAGTATGTGAGAGCTTAATGCAGGAATGGATAAAATAAATGCAGTTAAAGACCAGCATATTGCTCTACTCTTAAACCTAATCCCAAGTAATAACAATGACATACATTCAGTATTAATCCACACAGTGGCAAAAGTGTGTAGGAACAGCTGATAGTGGCCATAGCAAAGGCAAACAGCAGAGGATCGCCAGTTCAGAAACGCATTTAAATCAGTAAAGAAGCACGTGTCACGTTTTTAATATGGTTTTAGAAGTGATATGTGAACAGCCCCATATAGATTTAACCTGAGGCCCCGTTTACACTAATGCGTTTTCGTTTTAAAACGGTGTTTTTTTATCAAAAACGATCCGCGTCCACACTAGCGTTTCATCTAGCGTTTCTAAACATATCTCCGTCCACACTACTCCACCAAAAACGTATATCACGTAACCATTCGCGCACTCTGGGCATGCGCGTTCAAGTATAAACAGGAAGCATGTGTCTCGCTCGGCATTTGGTGATTGTTAGTCAACAAACGCTGGTTGAACGATGAACGCGAGCGATTAGCGAGTGCTCGAACAATAGCTTGCCTCTTGCGAATATATGCAGCTGCTGTAGTAAAAAAGGCAGAGTTTAGCTGCACAATGGCGCCTGAAACGGACAATAGTGCAAACAACGCTCCCATTTCTGTGTCTATGTTGTTGTTTACAGTGAAGGCTGGTCTGGTGTCTTCCGGTAGCGTTATAGTCATGTGATAGGGGCTTGACAAATAAGAGAAGGATACGCAATGACCCAAAAGCCCCAATCAGGTAGCGAATCTCAGCAGCCACGCCTCCGTTTTCAGATGTCTCCGTTTTCCCCCATCCACACTGAGACGGAGCAGCAGCGTCTCTGTATTAAAACGGGCTCTTCAGCGTTTCCAAAACGCTTCGTTTTCGGGGCTCGAAAACTCCGGCGTAGTGTGGACGGATGGCGTAACCGTAGCAAAACTTATGCGTTTTAAAACGAAAACGCATTAGTGTAAACGGGGCCTGAGAGATACAGTACAAGCACTGATCTATGATAGATACGTGATTACAAGCTGCGTGGGGTGATTACAACTTATAACACACAATTAAACACATATTTTGCAAACTACACAAAACGAGGCAACAATTTTAAAAACTTGCATGTTATGATCCGGAGGAAGAAGATACTGGTCCATATGAACTGTAAAAGTTACTGACAAAGTCCCTGTCAAAGTCTGACAAAGTCCCATAGTCTCTGCTGCTCCTTCAATAGCAAAAGGCAGACGAATCCCTCGTTGCAGCGTACGTTATTGTATCAAAAATCCCAAAAATGACAAGAACAAACACAGCACTAGGTTGGCTATACTGTGGTATTGTTGTGAAAATAAACTTTAACCCTTTATTCCCCGCAGCCGAATGTCCATCTGTCAGTGATCGTCATCTTCACGTCACGATCAGTCCCGTGATCCCGCCTCAACTAGTGTGTGGAGGGAAAGCGCGTGCACATTTTAACAGAACTGGAAGTACATATATGGTGATGTACCGTATCGACGTTGATGCGATCAAACAAAAGATCCGAACCCAACCCGATTCATTTATTCGACTCTAAGTCAAATATTTCGCTAAAGAATCAACAGTTTTAAACATGCTGCACTTTTAGATTTAAACCTCAGCTGGATGTTTTCATTCACTTAGAGCTGTGTTACACACTGCATGGAAGGTCATTTTCAAAAAAACCCATAATAGGGGCTCTTTAATCAAATTGAAATCACAAAAATGATTTTCATGCACATCTTGTCAGCAAAGCACAATTGAGTGACCAGTAGTAAATCTCCTGCGAATGCCAGAGGGTGCTCTGAACACATCAACTCTAAACACTCACAAAAGAAAGCCAGGAAATCCCCATAGTGTTGGCGAATTAACAGAAGATTTAATTGCTTTCATTGATTCAACATGACTCATAATCACACGACTGTGACAGATAGGATCTTTTTCAAACTCTCGACTGAAGTGAGTTTGGAGCAAAACATGTTTTAGGTGTCATTATTGTGCAAATAAATAGCTTTGACTTGTTTTCACTTTTGAACTTGTCAATGTATGACTTTGTGTAGAAAAATGCTGCTCCATCACGAAACACAAGCTGGAGGTTTACTAGATCTTTCTTTTCAGAAGAAAATGTGCATGAAAATCGCCTTCAATTAATCACCCAGCCCTAGAAACAAGTATTGAAACCAACTTGACGATTTGATTCTTATGGAACGAGCTACATTTAGTGTAGATGTATTAAAGATTCTTTGGCAGTGACAACATAAAGCATGAATTTTGGATGTTGATTTGTCTAAAACTGCTTTTTGGGAGAAAATGTTAATATTTGAAAATGGGTTTAAAGTGCAAGTTTTTGAAAACTCTACCATTATTGGCTTGGTTTAAACTACAAATTCATAATTTTGTAAAAATTATAAAAATGACATCTCTGGCCAAATTTTAGGCATTTCCGTGAACTTGTGTTGCTTGCTAGTACATTATAGTTTATTTAAAATAAAATAAAATTTTTAATCAACATGAATATAAAGCCATGACAGATTTTTTTTTCATATACACATTAATATATACAACAAAACAAACTAAATTTATAATAACAAAATAAAAATGGGGGATTCAAAAAAAGTGACTAAATATACAAATAGTTTCCCTCCTCAATTTTTTTTTCCAATAAATTTCAAAATACAATTTCAGAACAGCTTATTAAATGTGCAATACAACACTAGAATATCTACCTAGATTGTTCTTGGAGAGAGGAGGGATGCTGAAGTTAAGAAGGTCAAAAACAACATTTATAGTTCATCATTGACAAATGCATTATTATAATCCAAAGTTGTTGTTGTTAATATTAGTTACTGTGAGTTAAATTTTAACTGTGAGTTAACCTGAACTAACAATGAACAACTTTATTTTCATTAAGTAACATTAACAAACATAAATAAATACTGTAATAAATGCTTTCTTCCTTGTTTGTTCATGCTTTTAAAAACATTAACTAACATTAACTAATGGAACCTTATTGTATAGTGTTATTGTTAAAAACACTAGGTGATGTTTATTGTTTTTAAAGAAGTGGAGTATAAAATTAAACATTTTAATTAATATTATACTTTCCCTCACAACATCAAAAACTGATTTTGAGATCCAGTTTAGAAGTTCAGCAGTTGTTTTGGGTCCAAACATTACGCATTGCAGTCATGGGCATCAAAGACGACTTGTAGCTTTTATAATTGTGCATGAGACCTGAGCAATGAAGGTGGCCACTGTTCTCTAACATCCTCCAGGTTCTGTAAAATTCTTTTGGTTTCAGAGCATCCTGTGCTCATTTTTCCCCTGTCTGCACAATTGAGAGACTCATCCACATCTATCAGAACAGCTGCGAGCCGTCATTTATGCTCGAGGAGGCAACACATGACATTAATGTCATTATTCAAGGAATTTCTTTAACATCTGCTATGCAGCCTCTTCGGGGCAGTGGTTTAAAAAAAAGATTTGCTCTGATCTGCTTTCAACTGTGTCTTTATCTACATTTTATGAGAATGATAATTATTGCATTACCTGCATGCTCACAAAATGGTTAGTTTGATTTGTTATTTCCACATTGTGTGGCAGGTTGGCAGCAGATTGGTACTTCAGACTGCTGGGCTTCTTATGATCATCTTGGGACTTTTTGGTAAATTCAGTGCAGTCTTTATAACCATCCCGGACCCGGTCATTGGTGGAATGTTCCTCGTCATGTTTGGGATGGTGGCGGCGGTGGGAATTTCCAATCTGCAGGTACATCTGATACAGTCTTAAGAATAAAAGTTCTTTAAAAAGAACCTTTAAAATCTGTGGAACCCTTTCATTCTTTATACTACAATCATTTTCTTTAGATTATGAAAAATGCTCTGCACACTGAAAATTGAAGGTTCTTTTAAAGTCTGCATGAACCCAGAAGTTCTTACCGAGACTTCAGTATGTAAACTGAAATGTACAGTGATATTGAGTAGGGGGCTTGGCTTTCCTTTTGCACATCATTTCCTCATAGCAGACTGAAGTTAAGAGGGGCGGGTTTTGATTGAAGATTTGCCAAAACAAAATTTGTTTTCTGGTGAATTAACTAAAGAATAACAATGTGCGCCAGCAAAATATGCACTGTAATTTTTGATTTTACACAGACTTTAAAAATGGTTCACTGAAGGTTCTTTTGGAACCCAAAATGGTGGTCATGGGGCATCACTGCAAACCTCACTTTTTGAACCTCAACACGTTTTGCTTTTTGTTTATTTATGATTTGGATATTTAGAGAAGTTTTACTGTTATAATAATAATCACCCAACTAATCGATTATCAAAATAATAATTGGTTGCAGCTCTGCTATGGATGTCAGCGGTTACTGACTTAACAGAATAAATATTTGAAACCACTTAATGGTGAGAATTTTCATTTCTGGATAAACTATTCTTTTAATGTTTCTTGTTTTTTTCCTGCAGTATGTGGACTTGAACTCTTCCAGGAATCTGCTGATTCTTGGCTTCTCAACCTTCAGTGGTCTTGTCCTTCCAACCTGGTTCCATTCAAATCCAGGCATGATCAACACAGGTGAATATAACATTAAAGCATACAGAATAACATCAGAAACGGGTTTGTAATGAACCAGCTTTAAATAGTGACGCCATTGGTTAAGGGGCCATTGTAACAGAACTGGAGGTAAAATGGTTTTAAAGGTGCCATGAAGTGCTTTGAAATATGCATTTTATTCGATGTTTAATGTAATCTCAACCGAAACACATAGGTACATAGTGTAGCTCCTCCCTTTCCTAAAAAGCAGCCAGTAGCGTTTTGTTTTATCACAGCTCTGCCAGTGAGACTGGCATCAAATGAAAAGCAAATGAGTAGCATCTTGAAGAGGGTGGGGCATGTCAGATACTAGAGAGCATTTGATTGGCTGTGATTTGATGAGAAACTATAGTATGAGGTGACATCAATAAAAACGCTAATCCATCCAGGTGTACATGACAAACTACAAGCTTTACATGTTAATATCAGTTTTATATCTTCTAAACGCGAATTTTGTCATTGTTTTGGAGCTCACTAGCTTATAGACATCTTAAAAAATAACAATACTGATACTAACATCTAAAAAACTTTATTTTAATTTCATGGGACCTTTAAGGTCACTGTTTAGTACAGCAGGGGAAAAAACAAACATATATTAGCTTCTTTTGTCTTTATCCAGCACTGGTTTAAATACGTTCAACAACAATTACAATTTATTTGAACATATATTTCAGCTGATACTTTCTTTATAGGGTGTCGAGTACAAATCTATTAAAGGAATAATTCTCCCTAAATGATCCCATCATTTACACATCTAATATCCTCTATCTTAGGTGTAAACCCATTATTTCTTTCCAACAAACTCAACTGGAATTAAATAATATCATAAAAGTAATCAATACGATGCCAGTGGGTAAAATGGGGGTTGGCAGCTAACATATGTGGCATAAAGTTAAGTCTTGCTTACCTGTTGAAAAGAAGCTCTGCAGGTTTGGCATCTTGAATGAAACCCAAAAAATTCCATCAAATTGTTCAAACGTAGCCAATACCAATTGAGAGCAGATGTTCCTGCAGATGTTTGCGCTCTTAATGTTTTAATGTTTAATGTTTTAACAAGGGCAAATACTTAAGAAATGACTGTCAGAGCAGCTCTGGAGATGAAGTTCATGTGTTTATTTCCTCAAACAGTCTGACGGGAGTTGCTGAAAACACCACAAACATCACGTGTACTTGAGTGTATGTGCACTAATGCCGCCATTCATCCAAACAGACACTCAGGCTTTTGTGGCTGAATAATCACAGACATCAGTCCACATCATGATTTGATTTGGTGTACAGCACACTTCTGATTTATTCATCCTAAATTTGCCAAATTCCATGTTACACAGCTAATTCCATTTTATGACTGCATTCTGTGATTCCATCATCATTTCTCACATCGCAGAAATCATTCATCAGACGTATTGTAGTAGTCGGTGAACGATAAATTTGCTTAAAAGAATTTATTTTAAAGAAACAAAACTACATTTATACTTCACCTTTTAAAAAAAAAGTGTATATATAGTCTGACTGCTCTGTCTTAAATACCTTACCTCTTAAACACATGGCAAGCCTGTAGTTCGGCTAACTAGATCAAAGCAAACAAAACCTGGCCTGCAGGCAAGAGTTCGCGCGTGATGTTAATAGAATCTTGTACAAGGCACACATAACCAGGTGACATCAGTTATGTTTTCAAGAAGCATTCATACAAAAGGGACTTTTAATTTTGTGTTTCATTGAATCTTGATGGATTTAATTTCAAGTTTTCAGTGATTTCTCTGAATCTGAGTGCAGGTGTGTAAGACCTGTCTGTCACAGATGATATAACTTGTATTTAACTTGACTGTTATTGATTACAGTGACTGCACTGTGAAGACATATACAGTACAGTTTGTTTATGTAATATCACTATTAAACTGCAAATATATTTTGATTTTATTAAATCAATTACCGTATGTACATCCATATCATTACACTAGTAAACAAAATGAAAGTCAAAGATAAAAATTATAAAGTAAGTGTATGTATATACACAGGGGTGTGACAAGACATATCCCATGAGATGAGACATGAGACTAGGTTCACGAGAACGAGATTTTTAAACTTTAAAGTAGTTCTCAATGATAAAATATATGCTGATAAACTTTTATTCAACTGCAAAAAAAAAACTAATTGTACTTTATGAAAAACTTCTATCTTTATATGCAGTGATAAACAAACACTGCAAAATGTCACACAAATTTAACTGGCAGGTCAATCGGCTAAAAAAAGACAAAAATTATCAATAGAAGTCAATAGCACAGTTAACTATAATCAAAATAGTGCTCCCTTTGAAACTCAAAAAACTGATTTCCTCAAGGGTAAAGGACATCCTATTATTGTATTTTGGGATATGACAGTATTTAGAGAGGAAGCGAAGTGGGAGAAAGAGAGGGGTAGTAGGATTGGTAAAAGTCCACATGCCGGGACTCAAACTCGGGGCACCCAAAAGGCCTTTTCCACCAGCACATCTGGTGAGTCCTCTAAGAACTGCTTTGTTTTCCCAACCGTCTAGGTAGCCACCGTAGAGACAGGTCTGACGTCATTGCGTACTTCTCATACTTTCCAGCAATACAAACGTAATACCCTCGTTATCAATGGTGCTTTGCTATTAATTTTAAGAAATTTGCAAACCTACATAGGCATTCAAACATAGTGAATCCAATTCATGCAGTGTGCCATAGTGTAGAATGAGATAATGAGAGATAATAACCTGTTTTGTCTTCTTGGTCATTGTAACCCCCTGATGCAAGCAGTTCTTTTTTTTCACAGTTTCAGAGCCAGTGAGGAAAAAAAAGAACTGATTTGGCAACACATTTTTAAACAATAGTTTTACTAACTTATTTCTAATATTGAATTTATGTTGACAGTACATATTTTTCTACTCATTTTACAAGACTCTAGTCTTCACTTTAAAGGCTAAACTGTTATTAGGCAAGTACATCTTGGATAACAATGGTTTCTTCTGTAGACTATCAAAAGTGTATTTTTCTAAAGGGGGCTAATAATATGGACCTTAAAATACCTGTAAAAAAATATTACAGGAAATACTGTTTACATATTTTAAGAAATAATTGAGAAAAAATTTAAAATGGCTAATCATTTTGTCTTCAGCCACTGCTTGTTAACGCAAATTTTTAATCAGCCAATCACATAGCAGCAACTCTATGCACTTAGGCAGGTAGACATGGTCAAGACGATCTGCTGCAGTTCAAACTGAGCATCAGAATGGGGAAGTACGGTGGCTGAGAGAGCTTAACATGCTGCAATTTAAGAAAACACAAGCAATTACAAAAAAGGCCAGCAAATTAAGAAAAGATCTTCCTACATTTGACAGCACACGTGCGGCAAATCCTCAAAACTCATACACATTTTTATTAAAGCGTGCTGCATTTTCCCACAGCGCAAACAATTTACAAAAACGCGTTGCATTTTCTCACAACACTTTCAAATATCACAGAACATAACGGAAATGTTTCAAGGAAACCCTAAAATGTGACTGACCCGGCTATTTAGGTTATGATTATTAAAGGGCCATGAAATCCCCCACTTTCGGTTCAAGTCTACCTCAGATTTTTTTCAAAAACGCATCATAATGGGTGTGGAGCTCTGCGAGCAGAGGCAGGAGTGGGGGTGGCCAGCAGAGCAGGGGAGAAGGAGGGTAGCGAACAAAATGAGACACAAACCATGATTTTATAGTTTACAAAGTTAAAATGCAAAGAAATAAACAGTAATTTAATGCCCTGCTACAATTGTTATTCATAAAATATCCAGTGAGCAGCAGTTCTGTGGGCACAAATGCTCTTCAGAGAAGAATGGCCAGACTGGTTGGAGCTAATAGAAAGGCAACAGTAACTCAAATGACCACTCGTTACAACCAAGGTATGCAGAAGAGCATCTCTGAACACACAACAAGTTGAATCTTGAGGCAGATGGGCTACAGCAGAAGAGGACCACACTGGGTGCCACTCCTGTCAGTTAAGAACAGGAAACTGAGGCTACAATTTGCACAGGTTCACCAAAATTGGACAATAGAAGATTGGATAAACGTTGCCTGGTCTGAGGAGTCTCGATTTCTGCAGCAACATTGGGATGGTAGGGTCAGAATTTGGCATCAACAACATGAAAGCATGGATCCATCCTGCCTTGTATAAACAGTTCAGGCTGGTGGTGGTGGTGTAATGGTGTGGGGGATATTTTCTTGGCACACTTTGGGCCCATTAGTACCAATTGAGCATTGTGTCAACGCCACAGCCTACTTGAGTATTGTTGCTGACCATCCCTTTATGACCACAGTGTATCTTCTAATGGCTACTTCCAGCAGGATAACGTGCCATGTCATAAAGCATGAATCATCTCACACTGGTTTCTTGAACATGACAATGAGTTCACTGTACTGAGTTCATGACAATGTATCCCAGTCCAATAGAGCACCTTTGGGATGTGGTGGAACGAGAAATTCGCATCATGGATGTGCAGTAATAAATTGCTAGTAAATGTTATACATATACATTAAAATGCTAAAAATACACGTTTAATAAATTATATAGAAAATATAAGTTGCATTATTTATTCATTAAAAAATGTATGTTTGATTCATTCATTTAAAAATTTCTTAAATCTAGTTTTTGATAGTTAACTGCTGTTACATCCCTTCATTAAGAACAAAAAACTCCATTACTGCACCATGTAGCTTCATCCTGCAGTTGACCAGAGGATGAATAGCAATACTTGTTTGAGATGGTCATAAAACACAACTCAATGTGGGAGGTCATTCGGTGCAAGTGGCACATCACAAGCTTATACGCAGCGGTGACAAGCATTGTCTGGACTCTTGAGGTTACAGCGACTTATCTGCCAATCCTCTTTACAAGTCTCTGTTTGACTCTGCTGTAATCTCCACTTCACTTCAGCCCGAGTCTTTCATGTTAAAACCAACGGACCCCCTTTGACATCCGGGACCCTTCACCCTTTCGGTGAACTTTGTCCTAAAGTTGGTCCCAAGTGCCCAATTGACGCTGCTTAAAACGAGGTTTCTTCTCTATCAACAAAAGTCCAATAGTGGTTTATCAGGGGCTCTTTTAAGCAGTTTATTGACAGGCTTTCGGGAATTAGTGATCTAATCTGACACATTGAACTTCTGACCAACGCTCGCTGTGTTGGTCCCGTCAGATGGACGCTAATTAGTCCAAGAACATCCACCCTATTAAGGCGCATAAGATATCTTATAGCACGAGTTTTTACGCCCACCGTTGACTTGTGTACGTATATGTGCATGCGCTGGACATCTGTCACTGTCCGCCTGGCTCTTTGTAATCTCAATGGTTTTGTTTCTGTCAACAGGCATAAAAGAGTTGGATCAGCTCATCATGATTCTCTTCACCACCCACATGTTCATCGGTGGATTCTTTGGGTTTGTTTTGGACAACACAATACCAGGTACATCAAAACAAATACAAATGTTGGGGATGTCAATCGACAGGGGCAGACTGTGGTCAAAAGGTTTAGCCTGCTAGGCATTTATATGGACTTCCTCCAGCTCTTTGGAAACCATGTGAAAGCCATTATTCAATAAACCACCCATGTGTGAACATAACAGGAAATGCTAATGAATACACACTCTTAAAAACATAGGTTTGAGATGGGGGTTATGCCGTAAAAAAACTATTTTGAGTTTTCCAGGGGCTCTTTCTTGAAAGAACCATTTTATTCTTGGTGTGAAGCACTTTTTTGTTCACTATAAAGAACCTTTTGTGCAATAAAGGTTTTGTGGTAAAGGTTCTTCATGGTGTCATTGATGCCAAAAAGAACATATTTGTAAAGCGATGGTGAACCCAAAAATGAAATATAAGTGACATTTAATATTCCAAGTGTGCTGAAGGTATACTAGGGTTTGGTGAAAAACTAAAATTGACCAAAAATCCATTAGGGACTGTTAGTTTTACTAGTTGAAGCTGACTCGCTTGAAAGGTAATTAATTACCACTTATCTTAAATTTCACAGGGAAAATGTAGTCATTCCACTAGGATATTGTTTATTCGGAAACATAAAAATATCTGTAGTTGATGGAAGAATGCAGGAAACAGCTGACTATCAGTTTCACACACTTTTAGTTCTCAAATATACCAACAAACAAGATAAAAGTAAAAGGCAGTGGCCAGATAAACACACAGCAGCAACTTAAATGCTCTTCTCTTGTCAATCACTGCCATCAATCCACATTTTATCCTCCTGGAGCTCCTCGGTGGGACTTGAGAAGCCGTGTGACTGTAGCACGACTGTAAGAATGATAAATGTAAACAAACAACAAATGACAGTAAGTAGCAGTAAATGGCAGGTAATGCTCATTACTGTTTGCACCACCATCCCTGCTCTGCTCCCTCATTTCAACCCCACCACACACACATACACACACACACACACACACACACACACACACACACACACTTGCTTGGGGTGAAAAAAGTTCACCACATATTTTTCATGTGATTTTTGAGAGAAAAGCTGCTTGGTTTGAAAGTGGCTTATGTGGAAGTGGTTCTTTATACATCTCAATCTAGCTCAGATGTTAGAGGATGGCACTACCATCACCAAGGTCGTGGGTTCAAAAAAATTAACTGGTGAAATGTACATTTTCAATGCCATGTACGTCAGCGACAATGACAAATGCATACGTGTAAATTAGTGCTGTGGACGGAGAGAGACATTTTGCATGCAAAATGTAATTAAGAATCTGCAAATGTGACCTGGTCAAGAGTTTTATAAGATAAATCATTCATTCATTCATTTTCTTTTCGGCTTAGTCCCTTTATTAATCTGGGGTCGCAACAGTGGAATGAACCGCCAACTTATCCAGCATATGTTTTACGCAGCGGATGCCCTTCCAGCTGCAACCCATCACTGGGAAACACCCATACACTCTCATTCACACACATACACTACGGACAATTTTAGCTTACCCAATTCACCTGTACTGCATGTCTTTGGACTTGTGGGGGAAACTGGAGCTCCAGGAGGAAACCCACGTGAACGTGGGGAGAGCAGGCAAACTCCACACAGAAACGCCAACTGACCCAGCCGAGGCTCGAACCAGCGACCTTCTTGCTGTGAGGTGACAGCACTACCTACTGCGCCACCGCGTCGCCAAAATTAATCAATTAAAAAATATATATTTTTGGATGTTTTTAACCTAACTAATTGTAAACCCTCAAGAACACTTGAAACATAGAACGTGTCACACGGGATCATTCTGTTGTACCATTATTATGTGTATTTGTGGATTTTCCCCTATTTTTATTTCTGTTTCCTCCCACTATATATGCAGTACAAGCAGGACATTTTGGCCACACTTTACAATAAGGTTCCATTAGTTAATGTACTGACAAAATTAAAATCCAAAGTTGTTCTTGTTAACGTTAATGCACTGACAGTTAACAAAGACAAAAAACAACTGTATTTTCATTAACTAACATTAACAAATGTATAAATACTGTAATGTAGTGTTCATTGTCTGTTCAGGTTAGTAAATATGTTAACTACGTAGCATTGTTAGATGGCTTTCTGGAATATTCTATTCGGATTGGCCAGCTGCAGCATTTCAATGCATGTTATTCCGAGATAACAACCGCCAAATAACACAAGCTCATCCAGGAACTTCAAATGACCTTTGACCATCAGTGAATACATTTACATCCATATACTTAAATCCACATTCACATGTACTGTAACTGCTTGACTGTCACACTGCTGTTTTTGATTGTTTTGCGCCATTTTTTCTAATCACCTCCTTTTAATTAAAGATTTAATAAACTATTACAGCTCAGAACAAAGTTTTGTGTATAAGATTTGTGGCAAGTAGCCATGTAATAATTGGGATAAATTGCATGTTACATTTTGCAGAATAAAGCTCCTCAGTCTTATACAACAACACACATACAGTACCATGCACAAGCATGTCATCATTTTCAATGACTCTCTTTTTCTGTTTTCACGGGCATGACAAAGGTGCTGTTTTTAACAATTTCCACTTAGTAACTCGTTTTCGGTTAAAAAATCAGGCAAAACGCGTAAAAAGTACTTTTTAGCTGAAAAAATTGTTTAAACAGCCCTTAATGTAAAGCATGACTCATTTTTTAAATGTGCTCCTCCTGTAAATGTCTGCTTTGTCATGTCTGTGGTTTCTCTCTCTTTAGGAACAGAAGAAGAAAGAGGAATTAAGTGCTGGAGGAAAGCGGTTCATAAAGGACCTCAGATGCACACAACTGATGATTCCTGCTACAATCTGCCTTTCTGCACAAACTTTATTGCGAGGTTCAAGCTGCTCCGACATCTCCCGTTCCTCCCGTCGACTGCTACACAGGAACTGAGAACTCAGATGTAGCGCTGTAGCTGCACTGTGGTTGAGGCTTGCTTTTTGAATGGCACATTCCAGGCAAGAGGTGAGCAACATTCAGGCTCCACGGTTAAGCTCATTAGAATAGGAGTTTGCCTCAACCGCACAACTGCTTCAAGTTTTTTTTTTTCCATGGGAATCAAGCTCTTTTGGATTACTGAAGTACATAAAGATTCCTGAAAAACTAAGCTCTATATAATAGTGGTCAAAGGTTTGGATATAATTGTTTTTGACTGAAGTCTTTCATACTCATCAGGGTAGCATTATTTATGAGGAAATATGTCATATTGTAGAACAAATATAACAGTTTGAATAAACTATTTTTCATTGCAATGTAATTTATTAAAGTGACAGTAGGTAACATTCAGACAAGAAATCAGTCTATTCTTTTTTTATATAAATATATTTTTCAGGTTTTTTTTTTACCTTTATTATATAGGACAGTGGAGTTGAGACAAGAATACATAGAAAGCTGAGAGAGGTGAAAGGATTGGCAAAGGACCTCAAGCCGGAAATCAAACTCAGGTCGCCGCAAGCACTTCAGTGCTATACTGTATGTTGGCACATTTACCACTAGTCTATTAATTAGCAGAAACTGTGAGACGTTAATAAAACTTTAATGTATGCAGAATCAGAACAGGGTAGGTGAAAAGTAATGATCTATAAGTACAGTGAAAATCCAATGAATCATCCTTGAGTCATTTTTTTCAGTGTATGGAGCTTGTAGCATCAATGATGAAAATCGTTTCTAAATCAGGAATGCATAAACTCAGTCCTGGAGTGGTGGTGAGATGCTGAGTTTAGCTCCAACTTCAGCTGGAAGCTTCTAGTACACGGGTCTCCAACCCTGTTCCTGGACAGCTACCATCCTGCAGATTTCACACACCTGTCTGTAATTATCATGTACTGCTTCAGTACCTTATTAATTAGTTTAGTTGTGTTTAATCAGAGTTGAAGCTGAATTCTGCAGGAAGGTACTGTACAGTAGCTCTCCAGGAAAAGGGTTGGCGACCCCTGTTCTAGTATGACTAGTAAAAGCTTGATTTCAGCTGTGTTTATTTGGTGGTTGAAGCTAAACTCCATAGGACACCGGCCCTTCAGGACCGAATTTGGGCACCCCTACTGCAAATAGATGATAGTAAATAGAACTTCATATTTCGTTCGTTTATAGTACAGGGTTCAGGCACAAGCTGCAGTATTAGAAATAAAGGCCCCTATCATACACCCGGTGCAATAAGGTGCAAGACGTGTTTCCATGGCGTGTTGCTATTTTCAGACCAACGCAACCTTAATTTTCCTGTTTTCCGCCACGTTGTTTAAATAGCAAATCCATTCGCGCCACTTTGTGGACTCATGGGTGTTTTGGTCTAGAAAAGAGGTGTGTCAAGCGCATTGTTGGCGCGTTGCTTTTTTGAGGAACTAAAATAGACTGTGCAATAGACCAGCAAAATAAAGGATTAAAATATCAAAATAATTATTCCTTTCTACATAAATATAAAAACCACTGCCTTAATGCCTTCTTCATCTCGGAGGGCTTTTTTAGTTTATTCATGACAACTTGCTTTTGTATAATATTATTATTAGTAGTAGTATTATTTATTATATGCATATTTATATTTGTTTTATTAAAACCAAGCTTAGATTTGCCCACCTGTCAGGTTGTGGACCATATGGGGCATAGCATGTGTATTTGGATATAGTTTTTTGACCACACTTTGTTATTACTGTTCATTTATTAGTTTGCTGGAAATTAGAACTCAATTTAGAAATAGTTTGGAAATAAATCTTTGCACTTAACAAACGAAATTAATTATGTAGGCTAATGGATGTCTGTGCGTACAACACGTTTCCTTATCCACGAAAGAAAGTGAAGTAAAGGCCGATTGAAGAAGGCTCATTCTTTATCCTCGCGCTGCAGATGCTCTGTTGAACTGTTTTCTCACTAGTGAAGTGTTCAGATTTTCCACTTACAAAGTCCGCTATGTAAATAGGTAATGCGCCATGGCGTGACACAACTGATTCTTAAAGGGAATGGGAGATGAGACTCTGATTTGTTTATTCTCAAAACACAACCATAACTCATTAAGAGAATAAGCTCAACCCAGTTAAAAATAGCAAAAGTGGATTCAGACACGCCCTTAATGCTTTTGCGCCCTGCGCTTTAGACTTTGTGCCTAGATTGTTAAAATAGAGCCCATAGACTTTATTATATTATATATTACATTTAAAATAACTGTTTCTATTGTATTTTATATCAAATATATTAAACCTTGGTGAGCTGACAAGACTTCTTGTCAAGAATTTTTTTTTTTCAATTTCGCAAACTTTTGTCTGCTGTTTTGTTCCTGTATATTAATTGACTTCAATTAACATGTTATAACATCCTGACAACTTTAATAGAGCACTTTATAGCGCAAGTATTTCATTTATTTTCCAACAAATACAAATGAAATGCCTTCTGTTTCTTTTTTGGTTGATTGAGGCAACATGCTTGAATAGTGCAATCAGTGTTCAAGCTCTTTTCGGTGACGTACAAAGAGTGATGAAGTCCCACGCTAAGATTAAGTTTCAAAAAGTACATAATACTGACAATATATCAAAATAAACCCACCTGCGTCAGTAGAATCCAGTTGCGCTTGTTATTTTTTGTATTAGGTGAAATAACATATGAACTGTTGCCATGTGATGCTGCTGCTGTCATTACTTTAAGTGAGCACATTTGGCATAACCTATTTGTCAAATGCTTATATAACAGATTATCAAAGAAGAAAACAAACAAACCCAAACCTGCCTTTCATTCACAACCTCTTTCCTTTGATATCTGTGCAATATCTCAGCATTGATATCATTCATATTTTAAGCTTAGTAAGGTTTTAGTGTTTGACATTGATTGAACACATATGATTTTTGATCCAGATAAATCCTTAAATAATTATACTAATGCAAATCAGTTTTTAGATTTGTGAGGAATTAATTATTTGTAAATAATAGTTAAAATTGGGTTAAGATTTTGTATTATTATTATTGTTTAATGAATTTTACAAATGTTTGTGGGATCTATCACATCATTCCAACGGTATGTTCTAATGCTACCTCCACCAAAAATGACTAAAGATGATTTTTTCACAAGCCTGTTTTCCTCGAATGCAAATGTTCAAATGGACAAAATAGACAAAAGCCCTGATTCCTTTCATGCTGAATTTTGAGATCAAAGACAAGAAGGTCTGCGAATAAATGCATCAGTTTATGCTCATCTTCATGAACTAGAGGATGCAAATCATGTTTACATTTGTAACCAAATAAATCTCTTACTGACTTTGTTTATTCTGCTTGAATATCATGTTGTAAAACCTTTATTAATTCCTTTTATTCAGCTTTTTAAACAATTATAATGATATAAATGAAGTGTGTATATACATATCATTATATCTATGTTAGATTTTACATGTATTATATTGTTTAATGTAAATCAGATTTATAATACATTGCCCATGTTTATTATTATTATTTCATATATTAAATAGATTAAAGACATAAAACTGCACAGTTTGTACAAAAATATACAGCAGTTTTGTATACATGCATAAATGTCATGTATTTATGTATACATATTTTTATGCTATATAATTTCCATAAATATTCTTAAATAAAACTGACCAACTAAACTGTGTCTCTGTTATACCAAGCAGTTATATTTGTATATGATTTTAAGTTATACAGTTGTCTTTTACAATTTAACTTATGGTAATTATACAGAATTAATACAATAAAAAGCAGTTTTATAACTTAATAAAAATGAACTTTTCTGTAGTTGATTAAACCACTATATTTGATTAAATGAATTTTATTGTAAAAACAATATATATATATAATTAAGTCATCTAATTGTTATATTTTGTTGCTTAAATTATTTAATGCTAATATTATTGTATTATTATAATACTAGTTACAGAATTGCAGTTGTTTTATTGTATGATAGTTATAACTTCTAGAATAACGCTACCTTTAAGGGCTGAAAAACTTACAAAATGACCTGTCCTGAATGTGTGTTAGATAACTGGCTCCACAATATTTAGCTCACTTACCTAAGAGCCCTGTTTTTTCGTGTGTTTTTTTTTTCTTTGACGCAGGACATTTGCGTCTCTGTCTCTGCAAACACAAACACAGAGATGGCTATGACATTTGAGTTGTGCCAAATGAAATTACGCCAGTTCTCATTCCCTTTCAAAGGAATTCATGCAACAACATTTGTTTTAAATGCCTGTGGGACCCCTAGCTCAACCAGTCGCAACCAATTTCCAAAGTCACCCTGAATTAATCACTGATATCTTATTTGCCATCTGTAAAATTCCATGGAAGGACTTAAGTTTTGTGCGGCACGTTTGAGGGTTTTTTTATAGCACACAATCTCAAATAACCTTTAACTTCGCTGGCTGTTATAAGGAAGTAATGTTGGCCAAATTGTATCGTCAAAATCCCCCCTCTAGTCCCTGAAATAACCATACATAAGTAAAATGGCCTTGTAGTTGAGGATTGCGTGTCATTGGAATTCTCATTTCACGCACGTAAACAGATTCCAGTCAATAGCCTCCAGACACAGACAAAAGAGTATATAAGCCTATAAAAAAAAAAACAGATAATATGGCAGTTGACTACACATCTGGGCCCTTTTTCCGCTCGCTGGCACACTCATGTGGCTTCTCAGCTGATGCGAGTTTCAGGCGTCACTGGCATTTTCAGTCATTGACTTGATCAAGATATGGACCGTCTTGGAATACACACCGAGAAAATGCTCAAATGGAAGAATTTTAATGGGAACTGAATGCTTGCCATTAATGAATGCTGTTGTGATTTCTTAAGAGCTGACCTGGTTGTTTAAAAGACATGACATAATTATATATTATACATTTATTGTACATCAAAAGTTAAGGATATTTCATCAGTCTGGCATTTTTATATTTATAGGATAATGTTGCAACCTATGTTTACCTTCCCAGCTTTCCTTCTCTGGCCAATGACAAGCTCAATCAATAATGAAAATTTGAGCGTAGGACTGGTCTACCTGTTTATTATTAGACTCACTTTGACTTCGTCTTTGTTAGGAGTTTTTTTTGTGTGTGTGTGGTTATTTCTTGCTATTTTGGCTATTGACCATCTCAAAGAGATACTCTTTTCCTTGATTAAAAATTTCAATAATCATCTTTGCCGCAAGTACATTTAATTATTGAATAAAGGGGAACTGTTTTGGAATGTGTTCATTTTTACAAGAAATTTGTATTAAAGGAATTTATGTATTGAAATAATTTGAGTAGTTATCTGCATATCATGTGATTGTTTGATTAAAAGAAATTCAAAATCACAGTCTTGCATATGGTGGGAAGCAGTCTCACTACACTATTAGGTCACAAGTCTTGTTCACACTTACACAGAAGATAGTGTGGTAATTTGACACACAGAAGTACTGGCATAAATCTAACAGCATTACAACTCAGCCTCCTAATCTGAGTTGGATTGCTGGGATTGGATTACATTAACAGATGTATAGGTTGACTAAGCAACAAATCGCCTGGTAGGCCTTGAACATTGTGTATTAGTGAAAGTCCGTCCCCACCTGCCAACAAGTTTACAGGTCCAATAAAGCTCCCAGACTGAGAGAAGTACGTGCCTGCGGCAACTATTTGGCAAGAATAAAACTGTGTTGCTTATTGTGTATTTTGCATCACTATCAAAGAGAAATCTCTGGCTAGTAGCACTAAAAATGTACCTTATAAACATATAAATGTGAATGCAGACAGTTTAATAGATTAAAGTATGACAGCTTTTCTGGAAACAGAACTCTGTTAAGAGCTGCTGAAAATAACATCACCTACTAAACAACAGTACAATTAAACAAATCAAATCAAATCACTTTTATTGTCACGTCATCAGCAGCACGTGTGCTATGATGAGTGAAAAGCTTAGGTGCTGGCTCCAGACAGTGCAAAATACAGATGGTGCAAATACAACAACAGTGCAAAATACAGACAGTGCAATATACAACAACATACTCACGAAAAAACAAGACAATGTAAAATTGGCAATGTTGACAGCGATACGTACGATGATTAGGTGTACACATAGTTGTAGGCAGTATTGTTTTAAGTATGAGTTGGTTAAAGTGCAGTGCATGCTACATCTTGATGGTGTGCAGTGTGGGGTATGGAAGAGTTTGTGTGGGGTGTGTTAAGTGTTCATCAGCCTGATAGTCTGAGGGAAGAAACTTTCCTTCAGTCGGCTGGTGCGTGACCGGATGCTGCGAAACTATATGCCTAAGAGTAGCAGAAAGAAAAGTCTATGGCTTGGGTGGCTGGAGTCGCTGATGATTCTCTTGGCTTTCCTCATGCACCTCCTGGTGTAGATGTCCTGGAGGGAGGGAAGCTCACCTCCTACTACGTGTCCAGCAGTTTGCACAATCCTATGTAGACCTTTGCGATTGCTGCTGGTGCTGTTTCCGTACTAGGTGGTGATGCAGCCAGTCAGGATGCTCTCCACAGTGTAGGTGGAGAGCGAGCGGACAGTAGCATTTGCTAAAATATAGTAAATGTGTTTTCAGGTGACATGTCACCCAATCATTTAAAAACTAAAAACATGACTTCTACTGAGGGGGATTCAATCCCTAACAGAGTTCTGCCCAGGGAAATCCCATCCCTGAGGGGTATCCCACTTCTGGAACAGGATTTCACCATTGCCAAAAGAAGATTTCTACCAAGAATGATTCCACCCTTGGAATGGGATTTCTACTGAGGATTCTATCTGAGAAACGTGATTTCTACCAATGGCGATCCCATTTTTTCAACTGAAAATGATTCAACCCATGGAATGCGTCAATCAATGGGATCCCACCTCCAGAACAAGTTTACAGGATTTCTACTAAGAAGAATCCCACTACCAGAATGTATATTCAACTGAATCCCTAAAACAGGATTTCCAAAATCTTCAGTTGTACAGAGATGAAGAGGATTTAAAGCTGCGTAATGCAATATCTAAGTGGGGACCCCACCCTGAGAATGGGACTTAAACAGAGGATTCCACTCACAAAACATGATTTTTACCAAGGGAGGTCACACACCCAAATCACATTTTCAACAGAAGGATTCAACCTATTGAATGTGATCACACCTCCAGAACCTGGTCTATTCCAAGTAAATCCCACCACAAGAATGGGATTTCAGCAAAGGTAGATTCCAGCAATAGAAGCTTGTGCACTTCTATTGAATAGTGAAGTGATCGGCCCAATCAAGAGTTCTCTCAACAAAGCTAAATTCGGGACATGTTTTCTACAAAACCTATTGCAGTTTTTAGATCTGGCAATGTAAAATGATGTCCTACAGCTTTACTTACTTGAGGATTGTAACCTGTATGTCCTTCTCCAAAAACATGAAAACCAAGGTGTCACGACCTGGACAGAATACAGAGTCAGAAATAGCTCAAACTGAAAGTTTATTAATAGACAACAAAGGCGGCTGCCGTTCGTCGGTCGTCGATGATGAACGCAGGCTGGATTTTAGGCCACAGAAAGCCTTTCCTTCTGGACCCGTGGCGAGTGAGGTTCCAAAAGGACTCAAAGTGGGCAGAGGTCCCCAGTGGCGGTGCAGATGCTGGCACTGGCGAGCACGGAGGTGAGGAGGTCGGATTCCACACAGCGGGGTGACTGCGCAGATCACAGGTATGGCAATAAACGGTTACTTTACTTCAACGAGACAAGACTAGACTAGACAAGAATTCTTTGAAGGTTGGTTTTATAGAAAGAGAAGTCACACAGAGTATGTTGATAGTAAATCACAAGAATCTGGCAAACAGCTTAACAAAAAGGGCAAGTATATGTAGAGGAGAAAATCAGATGAAAAGAGTTACATGTGAGTACTGCGTGCGCGCCAGTGCTGATTGTGAGAGGACACAGCTAAGAGAACAGACAGGATAGAGGAGCCCAGATCTAACCTGGTCCGTGACACAAGGCTGCTTTTTTCTGCTGAGTTAAAGTGAATAGCTGTGCTCATAGTCAGGCCCGTGCGAACCAAGGCTTACAGTGGGCCAAGCCAGGAATCATACAATGCCAGTATAATACTGCGTTTCCACTGTTGAACTAGTCGCCCAACAGTACTGTTCTAAAATAGTTTTACAGCAAAA
Source organism: Danio kyathit (assembly GCA_903798195.1). Classification (NCBI taxonomy): domain Eukaryota; kingdom Metazoa; phylum Chordata; class Actinopteri; order Cypriniformes; family Danionidae; genus Danio; species Danio kyathit. Next base: position 21,889,533 of record LR812543.1, on the reverse strand, counting down.
CAGAATTGATAGACGCTGCTCATTGTCTCTTGACTCAGGTAAATGCCACCTGTATTCATGACGTCTCCTCAAGCCTGATCGGGCCCGCTTTGGCCCAAGGTATTCGATGGGCCAAAAAACCTGGGCGTTGGCCCTCTGGAAGCCCAGATAAGGATCAATTAAGCCCCAGAAGTGACAGTGGAAACACGGCTAATGGGAACTAAATCCATCAAACCTAAAAAGAAATACAAACATAGACACACGAAAAAAAAAACTTTTAGATTTACATGATAAACAGACCCAATTGAAGTTTTACTTGCCAATATTTCTCAGTGGGTTGAATTAATCATTTAGAACAATTGTGAACTGCATCAGACATGCAAATCTAAAAAGACAATTTGTCCACAAACTTCCCACAAGCTAATCCAGCTGCACAATAAAGCATCATGTTGTTCAAAGCATGCCAAACTCATAAAACTTGGATGTTTCTAACCTGAGAAACACTAAAGCATTTGTTTTTTCTTAATAGGTGTGACCTGAAGTGTTTTGACTAGCTTTTTTGGTAACACTGTAGAATAATGGTCCATAAGGTAATGTTAAATAATGTATTTACTTACATTAACTAAGTATGATGAATAGTCTTGTAAAGCATTTATTAATCATAGTTCAGCATTAACTAATGCATTATTAAAATCCAAAGTTGTGCTTGTTAACATGAACTAACTTTATTTACCTTAAATAACATTACTTAATGTTAACAAAGATGAAAAAATATGGTAATAAATGTAATACTAATTGTTTGTTTATGTTAGTAAATACATTAACTGATGAACCATTATTTGAAAATGTTACCACTTTTTGTTTTTATACTGAAACGTATAATTAGTTACCAAGAATGTTTTCAAATCTATCACACCACCACAAGAATGGGATTTTAGCAAAGGTAAATTCCAGCAATGGAAGCTTGTGCACTTCTATTAAATGGTGAAATGATCAGCCTAATCAAGAGTTCTCTCAACAAAACAAAATTTGGGACATGTTTTCATGTTTTGTTTTCTACAAAACTTATTGCAGTTTTTAGATCATGCAATGTAAAATGATGTCCTGTATAGCTTTACTTACTTGAGGATTGTAACCTGTATGACTTTCAGCATTAACTAACGCATTATTAAAATCAAAAGTTGTGCTTGTTAACATTAGTTAATGCACAGTGAGTTAACATGAAATAATATTTATTTACTGTCCCTTAATAACATTAACTAATGTTAACAAAGATTAATTAATATGGTAATAAATGTAATACTAATTGTTTGTTTATGTTAGTAAATACATTAACATTAACTGATGGACCATTATTTGAAAATGTTACAACTTTTTGTCTTTATACTGAAACATATAAATATTACCAAGATGGTTTTCAAGGCTATCACAACAGTTTCCATGCAGATAACACCGAGCAACATTATTGTGACTATACCTGTTCCAAGAAGTCCTTGATCCAGCTTTAGCCAAAAGTAGATCATATTGAATTATCAACAGCGGACCAAATGGGCACCAGCTGGTACTTGCAGCCTAAACTGCGGCAGTGCTTTGGCACTCTTTCAGAGAGTAAAGTGATCCAATTAGGGTGGAACACCACTCCTGCTCCATTCCATTAGCACTACAGGATATGGCTTTAAAAAAAACTCAGTTAAAATAATATGCACAATATTTTAATATATTTAATATTTATTAAAATTTTTAAATATCTCTTTCAAACGAATTCAGATCCAAAAATCCCATCAAAATGAATATTCACCTTTTACTTGATATAAGAAGTCAAGTAAGAAAATATATTGATGAATTCTGGAAACCTGTAACCATTCACTTCTGTAGTATTTCTTTTTCCAACTATGGTCAATGGTCAAAGTCAATGGTTACATGTTTCCACCATTTTCAATATATCTTCTTTGTGCTCAACAGAAAAAATCCTCAAACCTTTACGGAACAAGGATGAGTAAATGACAAAGATTTAATTTTTGGGTAAACTATTGCTTTAAACTATTTTTTTTTACCTTGTTTTTCCATAAAATAAATAGATTCATTAGTTAATATTTGTTCATTCATTCATTTACTTTTATTATTAACTGATGAACACATTTTTTTTTAATGTTGAAGCTTTCGAGAATATTTTTTAATTATGTAATATTTCCAAATAATCCTTCAAAAAATGAGCTATTTTACCAGGTCTTGGACTGGCAACCAGTATCTGACAGCTTTATTTGATGAGGGAAAAGCGTGTGTGTTCTGAATCTCTCAATTAAATGTCATTTTTATAAGTGAATCATTCAATTTGTGGCTTTGGGTGCTGGCAGAATAGTCTACAATAATTAAATCTGAAAATCAATCCCTCACTTTTTATGTGAAGTAATGTTTATACATGACTCCGAGTTGCATGATTTGAATTAAAAGGAGATTTTTACATTCTCTAAAAACACGAGAACGGTGTTTGTGGTGCTCACTACAGAGTTTTGACTGGTTGCTAGGCTGTTCGATGTGTTTTCAAATGCTGTTTTTACATTAAAGATCACTTTTTGCAGTCATCTAATACTTGCTTAACCTAAGAGAGCAGTTGTTTTCCATATAATGAATGATAAAGCATTGGCAGCCAGAAATTCATCCTGCTTCATCCTGAGTGTGATTGTAAGTTGTGGACACTAATTCAGTAATTATTACAGTTGTGAATGATCCTGTAAGTTAGAAAGTAATGAGAATTGAGGGATTATATATTGCACAAGTCATTTCAATGTCAATCTATCAAGACAGCAAAGGGACCACACTTTTTACTCTCGTTAGCAGTTTATTGGCTATCAGCTTCAAAGAAATTGCACCTGTAACCTTTTGATGTTACCAATGTTGTTAATCTCTAATGATGCTTTTTTTATGGCAGACGTTGTTTGTACTATAAGTGCACGTAATTAGCTTTCATGCCAATTGCCACAAAAAGCCTGTGGGTAAAAACAATATTTTCCAAGCTTGTAACAATGTGCAGAATAGTAACTGCTAGCATGTTTAATGTTTTGCCAATAAACCTTTCTCGCACTTGATTGTGATTATACCACCCCAAATGTGATCTCTGCCAGCCATGAGCCTTTTCCTCCAGAGACAGAGTCATTACAGTAGTTTATGATCGGTGGTTTATGCTGGTGCCATTCTATCTGCTTGGGGAGACACATTGCAAATCAACTTGAGCACTTCTGATCGCTTGTTTGGATTGCGTGAAGCAAGCCTTATCAGCTGGGCTACTGTCAGCTCAGCTTTAGATGAAAACAACAAAATAATACGTGTGACAAATGAAGGGGTTCGTTCACACCAAATGAAAATTCACTCATCATTTACTCCAAGACCTTAAGAAATGCACTCATCGTTGAAAGACAATAAAGATATTCGTAATCCAGTCTGTGAGATTCGTTCCCTCCACTGACTGTCTGTTGGCCCCAAACTCTGACACGTCAAAACGTTTGTTGAAGTGATCAAACAATGAATTCAAGTTTTTTGAAAAGACGAGATTGCGATGTTCGATGAAATCGTGCAATGACTACAGCAAGCATATTTTCTTAAGAACCAATAAGATTCATTTTTGCTAATCACATGGCACGTTTGAGCTTCCATAAAAATCAATGAGATTGATTATTGTGTGTGGTGGTATGTTTAAAATGGAAAGTTTTTTAAATGTTAGTATCAGTCTTAGGGATATCTATAAGCTAGTGCAGGGGTCCCAAACTTTTCAGCCCATGACCCCCAAAATAACAATGCCAGTGACTCATGACCCCCAATATCCTCTGAGGTGGTTAGAAATATACAAACCATGCAAATGCAAAACGTCTCTCACTCACTAATAGGCCCAATATTCTTTGTTTAATTTTGAGAACGCCACTTGCAGGTCATCCTCCATGTTCAGTTGTGGCCTGTGTTTAATTTTAATGTATGTGAGTGCCGTAAAGCTGTCAGAAAGTGCCATGGTGCCATGACATTAATCTGCTGCATCTGACCCTATTACTGTGTCTTTAATCTAACATAATGAGACCCCAGGGGACACAATCCAATGGAAAAGAAATGTAGCATATGGACAAAATATGCTCATTCTAATAGTTTCATAAAATTTATTTGATTTTTGAAAATCACCAAGCGCCCCCATCCTCATTATCCTGTGACCCACTGAGGGATCCCGACCCCCATTTTGGGAACCACTGAGCCAGTGTGCTCCAAAACAGTGAGAAAATTTGCATTAAGAAGATTTACTGTAAACATCCAAAGCTTACAGTTTGTCACTTCCACCTAAATGGATCAATGATCACCTCATACATTACTTTCTCATCAAACCTTGACCAATCAAATGCTCTATTGCAGGAGTGTAACAATGTGGACTTGTGGAGCTATGCATCGATGCTCTTCAGTGTTTGGACTTTCATCTGTGAAAATTAAACCACACTGAACTGAACTTCAACTGTAAAAACTGGACTGACACAGCTTCAATTTACTAGAACTTCTGTGTTAAGCTGCTTTGATCTACATTGTAAAAGCGTTATAGAAATAAACATGAATTGAATTGAAGAGTGCCCAATCCTGTTCCTAGAGGTCTACCTTCCCGAGTTCAGCTCCAACCCTTATCAAACACAACTAAACCAACTAAAGCTGCGGTCACACTGGACTTTTCTCCCCATAGACTTCTATTCATACGCACGTGAATGTGTCAGACCGGAAGCGCAGGGTCATGCGTCAAGTTTCGCATTTCGTTGTGGTGCAAAGTTCAAGCTTGGTGAACTCTGACCTGGGAAATCGCATCACTTGACTGCGTGAGACCAATCGACGATCAAAACATGAACTCTCTGTACAAAAATTTCAAACATGGAGCAATCGCTCACTTTATTAATGCCTAATCATCTTGTTTAATCCTGCCCCTTTTCGCAGCGTCGTACGACAGAATTTGCACACACAAACTCTAGTGTGACCGCAGCTTAAGTAGGATCTGAAGGAGCACTCTGTAATTAAAGACAGGTGTGTTTGATCAAGGTTGCAGGAAGGTAGATTTCCAGGAACTGTATTGGGCAGCCCTCATGTATAGTATCCCACATGCCCTGCCCTATATAATATGAGCTTTGATCTTTTGCATAAAACAGGTATGATTGTATGCAGTGGTGGAAAGAGTACTGAAAAATCCTACTGAAGTAAAAGTACCATTACTTGCATAAAAATGCAGCACAAGCAGAGTAAAAGTATCTGTTGTAAATATCACTCAAAGTATGAGTAAAAAGTAGACCTTTCAAAAATACTCAAGAGTAGTGAGTATTACACTGTAAAAAGCTGATGCATTTACATGTAATTTGTGTATGTGTGTAAACGTAATATTCTGTAGTGCATTTAGGTATTGCCCAGCAGGCACACAACATTATAAGATGTTAATATTAGGTTAGATTTAGGTTGTGATGTCAGGCGACCAAAATTCATTGTCTGATAGACATAGTGGTAACGTCCACACAATGTCAAGCTGTAACATTAGACGTTGATATTTGGTTGATTTTAGGTTGGACGGTGAACATTGACAACGGCCTGACATTGAGTTCTGGCATCAACCCAATTTTCTTTTATTTTTAAAATGCAACGTCCCCACGATGTTGGGGTAAAATGTCAATCTGACGTCATGTTGACGTCTTGTGCCTGCTGGGTGTTTAAGGCCATTTCGGTCATCATACAGTAAACATCCATCATCTTTTCATCAGTGACCTACATCTAAACAGTCTCTGGGTCAATGCGTGTAAAGATCATCTTGGACATGTTTTATTCTTCCAAACAGTTTGCTACAATTATAAATCGCCCATGTCTTGAGGTAGTTCATTATGATGCGATTTATTCTTTACTTCTATGTATGATTCGATTGGACCGAAATCACAGGACTGAATTATCTAATCCTCACAGACAAGAAAAAAATAAAGTAGTGACTGCAGGTTGAAGGAAAATAGTGGAGTAAAAGTACCAGTACAGCACTAAAAATGTACTCAAGGGAAAGTAAAAGTACACATTTCTAAAATTACTTAGTAAGTTACAATTCCTGAGAAAAACTACTTAATTACAGTCATTTGAGTATTTGTAATTTGTTACTTTACACCACTGATTTTATGATTATGGAAATAAATAACTGAATTAAACTTCTTTATTATATTAAATGACCATATTGTTCCAGAAGAGTTGGATCAAGCCACTAGATCCATATGGATTTATTTTTTGTTTTTTTGATTAACATTTGGCAACGCAGTGGCGCAGTAGGTAGTGCTGTTGCCTCACAGCAAGAACGTCGCTGGGTCGCAGGTTCGAACCTCGGCTGGGCTGGGTCAGTTGGCGTTTCTGTGTGGAGTTTGCATGTTCTCCCTGCGTTCGCGTGGGTTTCCTCCGGGTGCTCCGGTTTCCCCCACAGTCCAAAGACATGCAGTACAGGTGAATTGGGTAAGCTAAATTGTCCATAGTGTATGAGTGTGAATGTGTGTGTGGAAGTTCCCAGAGATGGGTTGTGGCTGGAAGGGCATCCGCTGCGTAAAAAATCGTGCTGGATAAGTTGGCGGTTCATTCCGCTGTGGCGACCCCGCAGTTACAAAGCCGACAAGAAAATGAATGAATGAATGATTAACATTTTATGCACTGTAGTACATTATGGTGAAATACTTTTTAAAATATCTTCAGTGGTGTTCAGGGGATGATGGATAATCTTATGGCTCTGGAATGACATTTGAAGTGTGAGTTCTGTAAACGATAAGAGATTTTTCATTTTGTGGTAAACTAATCCTTTACATTAAGGTAACATGATGGAAACACAACCCAAGAAAACCAGTTGGTTTGATTCAGATATTCTCTGTTTGAGTGAAATTAGCTCATTTTGCCATTCATCAAGACCTCCCTTTTTTTCGAGGAAAGACGAGGGGAAATATTCTACGAGGTGACAACATAGTCATTGTTGTTTTTTTCTCATATTTCCTGAAATGAATGAGAAATGTTTTTCTGACAGTATCTTTTTACGCCTCATGTCTCAGAATTTTGTTCTTGACTCGATATTTAAAGCTGAAACAGTGTTCCAATTGACATGGCAGTAGCCCTGGGAGCAGGCGATTGGTAATGGATATTAATTTAGCAGGGCGTTGGCAAACAACATCTCATGCAATGTCTCGCAGATTGATGGGCCACAGATTACACTCTCTTCAAATTACATTTGTGTGTTGTATCTGTCAGGTTCAGTTGTTCTGTTAGCAGTGCTGCGCATACCAGCTCTTGTCTTTCAGCACTCTCCTCCTCTTAGGGAACACCCTACTTCAACCCTCCCAACATGTGGTATTGCTTATAGCAGTAAATTCTGATGTATTACTGCGATCATGCAGTAGCTTGAAAGGCTTTGGTCTCATAAAATTTATCTTATAAAAAAAACTGAAATATTTGTGATATTTTAAATTTTCTATTTCGTTTATATATATATATATATATGTAAGTCTATCTACAAAAGGCATCATTGTAGAAAAAAATTATTTCTCAGCTTTTATTTACCTTTTTTATTTTACCTTTCTCAGCTTTTATTTAACAAAAAGCAGCATGTTCACAAATATTCATACCCTTTGCAAACTGTCACAGTCTATGGGAAAATCTAAAGTTCTACACTATTACAAATAGCCCAAGCTGTTCTAAAGCATCTAAATAACTTGATTCATCGGAAACACCTGTTTTAATTAACTTAACAGATCAAAAACAGAAGTTCTTTGTTTTTGCTCTTTGCTATTGGTTTGTGGACAGTCATGGCTAAGACAAAGGAGCTCAGTGAGAACCTGCTGCTGTGCATTGTGGTTGCTTACAAATCAGGAAAGTGCAATAAGACCATATCTAAATGTTTTGAAGTTCCAGTGGTTACAGTGCAAAATATAATAAAAAAATACAAGATATTCAGCACTGTGAAAAATCTCAGCAGATGTGGTCGGAAGCCAAAAGTGACCCCTGTGCAGGCCAGGAGGATAGTAGGAGTGGTAAAAAACAATCAAAAGATCACCACCAAGACCATCCTAATGGTCTGGGTTCTGCTGGTGACAACATGTCAAGGCAGACAGTCGAAAAGACATTACACACCACTGGATTCCACTGACACAGACCACTGAGGACACCACTTCTCCAGAGAAGGCACACAAAAGCCTTCTTGACCTTTGCAAATGCTCATCTGGACAAAAAACACGACTTCTGGTCTTCTGTTTATGGTCAAATGAAACAAAAATGTATTTGTTTGGCTACAATTATGTATCCTTCATTTGGCGTAAAAAAGGAGAAGCCGTCAACCATAAAAGCACCATCTACTACTAAACATGGTGGTCAGAGCCTAATGTTTTTGAGGGTGTTTTTCAGCCGGTGGACCAGTGAACCTAATCACAGTAAATTGCACCATGAAAAACGAGCAATACATCAAACTTCTCGACAACAACATCAGGAAGTCTACCTTGGGCACAAGTGGACATTTCAGCATGACAATGACCCAAAACACACAGAAACACCAGGTAGTCTGGAGAGAAACTTGGCACAAGTGGACATTTCAGCATGACAACGACCCAAAATGCACAGCAGAAGTGGTGAAGAAATGGTTAGCATACAAAAACATTGTTTTGCAGTGGCTCAGCCAGAGTCCTGACTTAAATCCAATTAAGAATCTGTGGAGGGAGTTAAAGATCAGGGTGATGGCAAGGAGACCCTCCAACCTGAAAGATTTGGAGCTCATCGCTAAAGATAAATTGGCAAAAATACCAGTGGAAACATGCAAAAATTGCTGGAATTGCCAAAAAACGATTTTCTATTGATTATTGAGAAGGGCAAAAATCATTTTGGATGTGCCACTTTTTGTTCAAATGTACATAAAAGATGAGAAACATTTTTTCCCCACAATGATTCCTCTTGTATATCATCTTGTTATCATTTAGGAGAAGCCCAGGGCTTAATTTGTGCCGGAACACGCTGGATCCGGCACCTCTGAAATCTGATCCGGCACCTCATTTTACCGGTCCTCCTCCTCAACCGCCCTTCTCCCCCATCCGCTGTTCACTTTCGTGTCGTCCGCGACACCCCCGCCCCACTCACTTTCGTCCCAACACCCCTTCGCTGTACATCACACCAACACGCCCCGCTCCCTACTTTCATGCGCGACACTTCTCCATTCTAGGGTAACATGCCGGATCCGTTACCCCGATCTGTTCCGGGACCTCACAATTCACAAATTAAGCACTGGAGAAGCCTGTGTCATTTCCATTCAAAGGAAAAAAAAAATGCTGGTTGAATAAGTTACTTTAAGTCAGAATTTGCTAAAGGTATGAATCATTTTTGGATTGACTGTAAAATTTATATGTGGATCTTGAATTCTGATTGGCTGTTGAGCATTCTGAGGTGTGCATTTATTATCAAGAAATCACATAGCTAAAGTTATTCTAGGCAGGTCTTGATTCATTTCACTACAGTATGCCGAATGTTTTAATTTATTTTACAGTATACAACTGTCAAAATTTATATCACAGGAAAACAGAACACTTTGGATGACCACATCACCATGCATTATTTTTTCTAACAATTAAATTGCCCATCATCAGATATAACTTACATATACAAAAGTGTGAAAAAATAAACTTCAAAATTCTAAGTTCCTCTGGATTTACTAGGCATGGTTTGAGTGATATGGGTTTGGTGGGTTTTACATTCCATATAGGTACGAGAACATTTCTTCCATATTTCAAATAAAAGTAGTAAAATCATAATCAAAATATTGATCGAAATACTAAATGTTTTTATTTGTGATTAAAAACATCTTGATTATGGATGGTGAAGGGAACAGAGAAATTATGTCTACCGATATATTATGATACTGCCTAGAGCGTCCTTGTATGAAAAAGGGGCCAATAAAATGAATATGAAATTGACAACTGGAATCTGCATTTGCAACCACTCCCCCACTTATGTGTATACTAGCCTCACATGTAACATGGTACACAAGGGATACCACAGAGGAGTCAAACACGGCTCTGCTTTTAGCTGTTAGTTTAGAGCTTTGGCATAACAACTCTATTCCCTCGTTCAGGGAACAGGGGTTACATCTTTATCAGTAGGTCACTAGAGTTATGTCTACTAACATATTGGATCCCTATGGAAAGCACCACAGCAGCTAAGCAAAGTTACAAATTTGGGGTGATTATTGGCAACCATCTAGCATGACTGGAACAGAGTCAATAAGTATCCAGGAGGAAACCAGCTCCACTTGGAGATTGTATAAATTTTTGAATGTGCTAGGTGTTTCCCAGCTGCAGCTCTACAAATGTCTTTTAAAGAGGTGTTGCATGTTAAAAGACTACACTTGTAGCGCGTACTTACCCCTGGGGGCATGGCCTTGAAAATCCAATGCTAATGTTCTGTGTGCAATCCACATACTGTAGCAGCAAAGTGAAAGAACTGTGTCTGCTTCCAAAGGCAGCACTTGCAGATTCACTACCTTGTCTTGAATGGGAGTGGTAGGGACCTTGGCACATAGCCAGGCTGGAGTCTCAGGATAATATGAGAGTTACCTGCCCTGAAATCCAGGCACAATTTGCTGACAGAAAATGCCTTCAGAACTCCAAACCTCCTAACTGAATTTGCCACTACCAGGAGTGCTGTCTTTAGTGACAAAATGTATATTCTCTGAAGACCAGTATTGTGGTCTGAGATACAAAGAGCGCATTATTGGTGGGCAGGGGGAGGATTAGGTCATGCTTCCTGAGTGTCCTGTCATCCATCGCATGGTGTGTGGAGAAGGCAGTGAATAATCTGCAGTGTGTAGGGAGACAGACGACGCTCAATCGACTCTTGAAGGAAAGACTGAGAAGATCACTACTCAATGAATAGTACTACTTCACATAGTAGGCTCGCCTCATAGAGGAAGCTCTAACCTGTGAGAGAAATTGTCAACTACTGCTGGCAGTAGTTTATTGAAATATGTGTCTCCTTTATGGACCCGATATGGAGGTTCCACAGATCTGAATGCAGGTGCCAGATGGTGCTTTGTCCCTAAGAAGAAAGTCTCCAGGAAAAATATTGGGGAGGGACTGTAGTAGTGTGGGTTTTGGAAACCTGGTCTGGTTGGACCAGCAGTACAACCAGCAAGACCTGCTCCTCTTCCTCCCTAACCTTGCACAGTGTTTTTGTTAGAAGGCTTACTGGAGAAATTCCAGGGGTAAGGGAGTAAACAACTGGTAATGAGTGGATTCACAAAAAACAACAGCACAACCTGGGCTACTCTAAGCGGCTGCCATATCATCTAAACCTCCAAGGATGCACCTCTACTTTGTCATTTTGAAAGGCATCTTGTGCGTAAGATATCGATTCACAGAACCAGAATCAGTTGTAAACCACTACTTCTTTTTAAGTATGAGGAAGTGTGGGTTTTACAGCCTATACTTTATTGTACCAAACATAGTAGAGGGTCTGCTGAAGGGACCAACTTGATTGCATCTTTTGCCAGGAGTACAGCAATCTTCTAGTGCAAGACAGATGTGACTGTGCACAGTAATAAAATACTGTATATGCGCCTAAACTTGAGAGTCTGTCTGGCAAACTGAACTGCATAGCCTGAGACAGAGCCTGTGCAAGAAGTACCAATAGAGACTTGGCATATTAGAGAGAAGCTGGAGGTCCACAGATATTTACCTGGCAAATTAGGTCCCACAGTAATTCTCAGATCTCACTGAGTGTTAACCACTTTTGCAGGAAACAAAATAGGGGTTTACACTTATAAGGACATGAGCCACAATCTCAGTGCAGCCATACCCATGCCCTCTCAAGGAGTACTGCATCCACATGCTGGACACTTAAATATGTAAAACTGAAATCATGACTGCCCTCCAGAGGCCACCACACCCAGAAATGCATGGCCGGCACAAAGTCTTGAAAAAGATGTGTTTTTGCCAGCCATGTTGCACTTTGTTTTAACTGCTCTTTTGTGTGTGTGCTGAAATGTCACCCAGTGAAGCGTTGAGAGACAGTAGAAACTTGTGAATGTGCTAGGTGTTTCCCAGCCGCAGCAGTACAAATGTCTGTTAGGGCGTACTCACACTATGTACAGTTGCCTTGAACCGGGCCAAAGCACGCTTGTCCCCCCTCCTGTCTCTCCCAATGGCCCGCACTCACATTACATTCGGGCTTGTGCACGCTTACGTCAGTCCAGTAAGCGCTTTCGCTCAGCACAGTGGAGATTTCTTTAGTTATATTGTTTAAGTCGTTTGACACACAGTCAAATATTTCGCCGAACAGATCAGCCACTTTTGACGCCCATAAACAATCATAAAGTCCTCATGCTGCAGGAATTAGGAGGTTTGCTGAAGGTACAGCTGTCGTGCAGTGAGGAGTTTGCGTCTTTAATAAACTATGACAATTTGCGTTCATTGAACAGTATGAATGATTAATTAATCTATATCAAACAGTCCCTTAAAAGTCACGTCTCACTTTCAGTTTCGGGCTCAGGCGCGTTTTGCACTCACACACAAGCGTACTGCACCAAAGCCCAAGTGAACCGCGCTCTGGCACACCTCTTGCAACTGGGCCAGGGCCGGCCAAGTGAACCGTGCTAGCTCGATTCAGAGCACTCACACTTTTCAAACGATCCGGGAAACGGGCCTGGGCATGGTTCGGATAGCATAGTGTAAGTATGCCCTTAGAGGGGTGTTGCATACTAACTCCCAAGAAGAGATTACACTTATAGTGGGTACCCCTGGGGGCATGGCCTTGAAAATACAATGCTAATGTTCTGTGTGCAATCCACATAGCAGCAAAGTGAAAGAACTGTGTCTGTTTCCAAAGGTAGCACTTAAAGATTCACTACCTTGTCTTGAATGGGAGTGGTAGGAACTTTGGCACATAGCCAGGCTGGGGTCTCAGGATAATATGAGTTCCCCTTCGGAAGGGGAACTTCAATGCTATGTGGAAACTTCCACTATGGGGATTTCATTCAGAAAGCCAATCATCTGAAAGAGTATGTAAACGGGCCAATGAAATGCCAATGAGTTGGCAGCTTCAGCTTGCGCACCTGATGCTCGTTGCAATTAACTTGCTATAAGAGCACATGTGCGAGCAAAGCCAAAGCATCATTTTCACTTCAGAGACTTCAACAGCCTTCTGAGAGAGTCGATGAGGGTTCCTCCAGCTGAGTTTCAGACAGAGAGTGAACGAGAGCGATCTCCCGGTCCAGAGTGTGTGACACGCAGCGGCAGATGGTCGAGCTGGGTGTCTCCCTTGCCTGGCGTCCTTTGGGTCCGGTCCTCCAGAGCGGTATGTATTGTTGTATGTATGTACCCCTGCACGAGGGTGGTTCTGACCCAGGTTTGTTACAAGCCCCGCACCGCACCCGACTGAGCTCCACGGATCTCAAGTCCGCTGCGTGTGCCCCGGGAAAGACAATGGCCACGTTAGTGGTCCAGGACCGCCACCTCGGGCTAAACCTGGCAAAAATATGCGCGGAGTCGACAAAGTTCACTTTCTTGACTCACCCATATACCAGTCTGGCCCGTTCGGCGACACTGTTGGTGAATTCACCCAGGAATTCACGGCGGTGCAGTCGGATACGATGGGCCATCCTTCGGCGGGGATGTAAGACCGCTCCCCTCCCGCCGAACCATCCACATCCACTGCTTGTCGCCGAGAGCGCCCGTCTTCGAGTGCTGCTCCGCCCCCGCCTGCGCCTCCGGCCAGCGGCAGCACCGAGCACCTCGCAGGCAACCAGCGCTCCCCGTCCCAGGGCGCCGTTAAGTCCGGATAACGGACCGCGAAGCGCTCTTGAGACGGCCATCTGGAGAAGAGGGAACTTGCTCTCTCCCCGGTGGGGGGCCGGGCTCCTCAGAGAGAGGGCATCTTTCCCTTCCCTGGATGTGACAGCCCGAATACTGCCAGTCTGGGACGCGATGAAAAGCCTTCCAGCTCGCAGGATTGGTGCACTTCGCCAGTGGCTCACGGGGTCTGGGAGGACGGTCTCCTTTCTCTCACACCTCCAGCCCTCTCCTCCGGAGTCTGTGTGCAAGGTGAGTAAATCTCTCACCTCCAGCTCTTCCGCGGGACCCCAGGGCTCCCCGGATCAGCACTCCCACTCCACGCTGCCCCACTGCTGGTACGTCAGCGATTGTAGCGATGCAGTCATTAGCGAGGGCTCTGCCTGCCTGGTTAGCGCAGCCCAGCCCCTTGCGGTGGCTCATACGCACGATCAGACTCGGCTACGCGATTCGATTCGCGAAACGGCCTCCCAAGTTCACGGGGTGTATGTCACCAGGGTCAGCCCTGTGCCCGCCCCTGTCTTGTGAGAAAAGGTTGCTCACCTCCTGGCGAAGGATGCAATCTAACCGATCCCTCCAGCCCAGATGGAGAGCGGGTTTACAGCCTGTACTTCATCGTACCCAAAAGAGCGGTGGGTTACGGCCAATCCTAGATCTGCGTGTTTTGAACCGCTGTCTGCACAAGCTGCCGTTCAAAATGCTTATGCAGAAGCGCATCCTCCTGTGCGTTCGTCCTCGGGATTGGTCTGCAGCATAGACCTGAATGACGTGTACTTCATGTCTCCATACTCCACGCCACCGTCACTTTTCTGCGGTCTGCGTCGAGCGAGCCTGACAGTACAAGTCCTCCCCTTCGGGCTCTCTCTGTATCCGCGGGTCTTCACCAAGCTCGCAGAGGGTGCCCTAGCGCCCCTTCGGCTCGCGGGCATCCGCATACTCAATTATCTCGGCGACTGGCTGTTTTTAGCCTTCTTGCGGGAGTAATTGACTATGTACAGAGACAAGGTGCTCCAGCACCCCCACCTATTGGGGTTTCAGGTCAACCGAGAAAAGAGCAAACTCGCCCCCGTGCAGAGGATCTCTTTTCTCGGGTTGGAGCTGGACTCGGTCACCATGACAGCGCGCCTCTCCGGAGAGCGCGCTCGGCTAATGCTGAACTGTCTGTGAGAGTTCGACAGCAAAATAGTGGTTCCACTGAAATCTTTCAGAGGCTCCTGGAGCATATGACATCCGCAGCCGCTGTACGCGCTCGGATAACTCCATATGAGACCACTTCGGCACTGGCTTCACGATCGAGTCCCCAGACGCGCATGGCACGCGGACACACACCGAGTGACTGTCACTGCGCTGTGTCGCCGCGCCCTCAGCCCCTGGAACGACCCCTCGTTCCTACAGGCCTGAGTGCCTCTAGGACAGGCGTCCAGACATATTGTCGTTGTGACAGATGCTTCCAGCACTGGCTGGGGGGCCGTGTGTTGCGGGCATGCAGCTGAAAAAACCCAGTTGCATTGGCATATCAATCGCCTAGAGCTGTTGGCAGTGTTTCTCGCTCTCCGCCGTTTTTTACCGGTGCTGGAGCGACAACACGTACTGGTCAGGACGAACAGTACGGCAGCGGGGGCGTATATCAACCGTGTGGGGGTATCCGCTCTCGCAGCATGTCTCAGCTCGCTCGCCGTCTGCTCCCCCGGAGTCATACGCGGCGCAATCGCTGCATTCCATTTTTTCCCCACCGAGCTCAACCGTGCAGCCCATTCGCTCTCACGGCAGTTTCGCCTGGGAAAATGGAGACTCCACCCCTGACTGTCCAGCTGTTCGGTGCTGCGCCTTTCTCTCTCTAACTCAGAGATTCGTGCGCTCTCCCTTGAGTTCCCCACTTGGCGAACCCTGCAAAGTCCACTGGCTACACAGCTGGCCTCGGGGCGTGCGTAATACGCATTTTTCCAGTGAGCCTACTCGCACAGATACAGTGTAAAGTCAGGGAGGTCGAGGAACAGCTCTCGTATTGCGCCTCTCTGGCCCAATCGGACCTGCTTTCAACTCTCTCCTCGTGATGGCCCCTCCCTGGCACATCCCCTGGGAACAGGGGACAGGCATCGTTTGGCACCCGCGCCCAGATCTATGCTTCACGTACGGTTCATAGATGGAGCGCGGAGGACTTAGGTGACTTACCGATTAGGTGGTTAACGCTGTCACTCAGGCTGAGCACCCTCTACGAGGCATGCCCACGCCTGAAGTGGAGTCTATTCGCTGTGTGGTTACCTTTTTCCCCGAGAAGGAAACCCCGAACATGCCAGATCAGAGTGATGCTATCCTCCTTCAGTTGACTGGAGCTAGGCTGTCCCCTCCGCTCTGAGGGGTTGGCGTTACGATCATCCCCGCTCTAAGGATGCGGCGATGGCGGCGCGCTGGGAAGTATCGTCTCATCATCCAGTTCCCAGAGGCGCGAGACATGAATATTAATTTTCCTGTTTTCCTCTCATACCCACTTGGAGATCTCTCTTAGGAGAGGTCTGCTCGATCACTCGACTCAGTATCTTTAAGATTTCTGTCCAGGTAGACAGCTCTGCTGGTCGCGTTTGCATCGGCCAAATGGGTGGGTATCTGGAGGCATTTTCGGTCAGCGAAATGTGCCAACGTTTTGGGTCGGCCCACTCTCACGTTTACCTGAGACCCCGGCCCACCTAGGTGCCCTAGGTTCCTACAGCGTTCTTTCAGCCACGTAGTGAACCTGCAAGCGCTGCCCACGGAGGAGGCAGACCCAGCCCCTTTATTTGGTCCTTCGCACTTTGCTATTACACGGACCGTACTCAGCTCTTTATCTGTTATGGTGATCGGCAGACGGGAAGTGCCGTATCCAAACAGAGGTTGGAACATACCCACTGAACTCTGAATGCCATCTCCCTCGCTCATTTGAGCCAGGGCGAGCCGCGTCCCCCAAGAGTGAGAGCGCGCTCCTCGAAGCGCGCATCCTTTTGGGCGTTAGCACGCGGCGCCTCTTTAACAGACACTGTAGAGCTGCGGGCTGGGCGACACCTATTAGAAGATTTATTAATGTTGAGGGGAGCCGATTTTCTCACGCGGTGAATGAGAAATTCGGTTAGGTGGTGTAAAACGCTTGCTGCGCCATTCTCTCTAACCCAGAGATACGTGCGCTTTTTCGCTCTGTCAGAAAAGTTCCCCGCTGGCGAACCCTGCAGATATTCCTCCGAGGCCCCCAGCACCTGACTCAGCGGAGGAGTCAGGCACTGGCCTGTTACGTTGTTGGTATGCCCGATGGTCAGCCCGCGTTCTGGGTATAGGTGCCTGCTATGTGCGATCCCCACTAGGCGATCCCATATGCTTATACTGCCACGGTGCAGTCCCCCTCACAGGCGGACCCGTGTCTTTCCTCACCGCTAACCATCTAATTTTCATATGCTTACTCCCCCTTCTCAGGGTTAGTTCATATGCTATTTGCCCCAGTCTCCCCACTTGGGTAGCAGGTGGCCTCCGGAGCGTCCTCCCTATCGGGACTGCACGCATTCCCAACGTACTGTCGTATTAAATTCCTAGAAATTATTCTAGACGCATTTGCGGCTCCCGAAAAATATATCTAAATCCGTAAATCTTCTGATGAAGTGGGATAAGTAAGGGCCAGGGAACACGTTGGAAGACCGCGCCTCTGGTGACGCAGGTGCGCTCACGCTCCTTTGCCTGGCAAACCTCTCATCGGGGGCGAAGGTAAGGTTCAATCATTATGGCGTTTTCCAAACATTTCCCCATAGTGGAAGTTTCCACATAGCATTGAAGTTCCCCTTCCGAAGGGGAACGCTCTGGTTACTAAAGTAACCCTCATTCCCCGAGGGGGGGAACGGAAATGCTATGTTCCTTCGCCATAATGATTGCCCCTTAGCTGTTGAGGTGAAAGTCTCTTCCGCTAAAAAATGATGCTTTGGCTTTGCTCGCACATGTGCTCTTATAGCAAGTTAATTGCAACGAGCATCAGGTGCGCAAGCTGAAGCTGCCAACTCATTGGCATTTCATTGGCCCGTTTACATACTCTTTCAGATGATTGGCTTTCTGAATGAAATCCCCATAGTGGAAGTTTCCACATAGCATTTCCGTTCCCCCCCTCGGGGAACGAGGGTTACTTTAGTAACCAATGCGTTACCTGCCCTGAATTTCAGGCACAATTTGCTGACTGAAAATGCCTCTAGGACTCCAAACCTCCTAACTGAAGTCGACGCTACCAGGAGTGCTGTGACAGAAATTTATATTCTATGAAGACCAGTATTGTGGTCTGAAGTACAAAAAGGACATTAATGGTGGGCAGGGAGAGGATTAGGTAATGCTTCCTGAGTGTTCTGTCATTCATCGCATAATGGTGTGTGGAGAAGGCAGTGGCAAATCTGCAGTGTGTAGGGTGACAGCCGATGATCAAAATACTCTTGAAGGAAAAACTGAGATCACTACTCAAAAATATTACTACGTCATAGAGTAGGCTCACCTCATAGAGGGAGCTCTAACCTGTGAGAGAAATTGTCAACTAATGCTGCCAGTAGTTTAATGAAATCTGTCTCGTTTTTGGACCCCATACTTGTAAAACTGTTTTTGCCAGCCATGTTGCACTTTTTTTTAACTGCTGTTTTTGTGTGTGTGACCCAGGAATTGCTGCTGAATTATGAACTTGCCAGTTTTCATATTAATTTTGATTGACCTAAGTCAGAGTGATTGGGTCCATAAGCAGAATTATACTTTTATGGCTAAAAAAATATATAAATGAAAACATTTTTATTTTAAATGTGGGTGAAATGTCATCAGTAGTTTACATAATAAAGAAGTACAAGGTCCAAATTTACTAACAGTCTTTTTGGCTTAAAAAAAGTACTGTCAGTACTTACTAAACATGCACACAGAGCAATAGTGCTGAAAAGGCCTGGACCAAACTCTTTTTGCACCTGACCATTCCCAGTCAGATGCACAGGGAAATTAATCATGCAATGCAATTTACAAACATTTGCACTCCTTAATTTACAGGTATTTATACCATTATTTAACGCCTAAAAATCATATATTAAATGTTGCGCTTGAAATACCTTCAGTTGCTGCCAGGAAGAGGCACCACAGAGAACAGAAAGCATGTGGAATAAAAGAGATTTGTTTTACACATGTATTTATTTAGAATGCCAGAGGAACACATCATTTGATCATATTGTTTGCCAAATATCCCATTTTTCATTTGCTTCAGAAATTAAGACATCTTTGGAACAACCAACCGAGTCATGTAATACCTGTGCAATCCTTCTTCCCTCATATGCCATGTGATCTGTTCTCTTTGTACCTGAACTGTCAAAATATACATCCTATAAACTATTTTGCATAAATTCATATATGACTACTGTAAGTAAACATAAAAATGCACGCAATCTGAGTGCATGGGTGCTGTCCAGTTCTGAAGTCTTTCACCTTTGCATGTAAAAAGTTTTTGTCACTGTATTGTGGTAACTTATATTAATAAGCTGGTCTATTTTGTGACTATGCCTATTCTTTGGCTAATAACCAAATAAATAGGCCTAAATAAAAAAACTAAACTAAAAAAACATTATTTTGTTTAAAATGTCCTACCCTAACAAAAAATAACTGCAGTAAACTGAAGTAAAACTGCAGTACAACTACAGTATATAGAAGTATAACTGCAGTAAAATTAATTACAACTGCAAAATTGCAATACAATGAAGTAAAAACACAGTTCAAATGCAGTACAATAAAGTTCAACAGCAAAACTCCGTCTTTACTGCACTTGTGCTGCTGTAATCTAATATGCCAATGGTATGGTAAGAACTGTACTGCACTTGTGTTCCAAGGGGTTAGTTCTTCAACATCTTCCAAGAATATTTCATACTTTTTTCAGGGATATTTTTTGGATTCAAGTATTTTTTTAATAAGAATTGTAAGAGTTTATTTGCAAAAACTAATAATAAAAAATAACTGCCGTGAACTGAAAAGTACAACAGCAGTAGCCTATATACAAGGATAACTGTGGCAAAATTTAATGCAACTGCAAAATTGTAGTATAATGATGTATAAATACAGTTCACGCAATAAAGTTCAACAGAAGTAAAATTTGCAATACAACTGAAGTAACATTAAATAAACTGAGAGGAACAATATAGTTATATGTTATATAATTTATTGCATTTAGGTATACATAAGTATTAAAAGTGCACTTTTAGTTTTATGTATTGCAGTATTGTAGATGCATTTTTGTAGTTCCCCTTCGCGAGGGGAACTTCAATGCTATGTGGAAACTTCCACTATGGGGGATTTCGTCAGAATCCAATCATTTGAAAGAGTATATAAATGGGCCAACAATATGCCAATGAGTTGGCAGCGTCAGCGTGCACAACTTTCACTACTTACAATCAATTTGGAAATATAAGCGCAGCGTGTGCCAAGCTGAGCATCCTTTTCGCTTCAGATCCTTTCACGAATCTTCTGAGAGAGTTGATGAGGGTTTTCTCTGACTGTTACGACAGACAGAGAGAGAGAGAGAATGAGAAAGCGGGCTACTTCTCCCGGTCTAGAGTGTGTCATATGCGGTGGCAGATAGTCAAGCTGGGTTCTCCCTTGCCTAGCGTTCTTTGGGTCCTCCAGAGCGGTATGTATTGTTGCGAATTTCCTAAAAGAGCAACACAGTTTTGCAGCGCATCTTTTTCAAGATCCCATAAATTCGCCGCCCTCGGGCTTGCGGACCTCTTGCTCCTCCACACCCTCCATCCAAGCTTCAAGTGAAAGAAGCGCTCCGTCCTCGGAGGGTCGCCCTCTCACTTGATGACACAGAGACTCAGATGTCCATCGCTGCATCGGAGAACGGGCTGTCATTGTCTGATGAAGGGTTCGGACCTGCTCCCTCCCTCCGGGGTAGCGAGCGTGGCGTCTGATCTAAAAGCAGACATGATAACCGTGCTTTCCCGGGCTGCTTTGGCCGTGGGCCTGAAGATGGTTTATCCCCCAGCCCTGCGGCCGGACCAACTAGATGGGTGTATGTGGAGGATGCAAGAAGGCAAGACCTTCTAGCCTCCCGTCCCTCTGCTCTACGAATCACAAGTCTGCTGCGTGTGCCCTGGGAAGGACGATGGCCACATTAGTGGTCCAGGAATGGCACCTTAGGCTAAACCTGGCAGATATTCAGAAAGTCGACAAAGTTCGCTTTCTTGACTCTTCCATATCCCAGGCTGGCCTGTTCGGCGACACCGTCGGTGAATTCACCCAGGAATTCAAGGCGGTGAGAGAGCAGTCGGATGCGATGGGCAATGTCATCTATTGGCGGGTACGTAAAACCAGTCCACCCGCGGTGGCTCATACGCACGATCAGACTCGGCTACGTGATTCAATTCGCGAAACGGCCTCCCAAGTTCACAGGTGTGTATCTCATCAGGGTCAGCCCTGTGCCCACCCCTGTCTTGCGAGAGAAGATTGCTGTCCTCCTGGCGAAGGATGCAATCTAACCGGTCCCTCCAGCCGAGATGGAGAGTGGGTTTTACAGCCTGTACTTCATCATACCCAAAAGAGCGGTGGGCTACGGCCAATCCTAGATCTGTGCATTTTGAACTGCTGTCTTCACATGCAGCCGTTCAGGATGCTTACGCAGAAGCGCATACTCCGGTGCGTTCGTCCTTAAGGATTGGTCTGCAGCAATAGACCTGAAGGACGCATACTTCATGTCTCCATACTTTCACGCCATCATCAGTTTCTGTGGTCTGCGTTTGAAGGTCGAGCCTGGCAGTACAAGTCCTCCTCTTTAGGCTCTCTCTGTCTCCGCTGGTTTTCACCAAGCTCGCGGAGGGTGCCCTGGTGCCCCTTCGGCCCGCGGGCATCTGTATACTCAATTATCTCGACTGGCTGATTTAGCACTCATGGGATCAATTGATTACACACAGGGTGCTTCGGCACCTTGACCTATTGGAGTTTCAGGTAAACCGAGAAAAAAAGCAAGTTCGCCCCTGTGCAGAGCATCTCTTTTCTCGGGTTGGAGCTGGACTCGATCACCATGATGGCGCGCCTCCCCTGAGAGCGCGGCCAGCCGATGCTGACCTGTCTGAGAGAGTTCGACAGAGAAACTGTGGTCCACCTGATATTATTTAGAGGCTCATGGAGCACATGGCATCCGCAGCCGCTGTCTCGCAGCTCGTGTGCTTCATATGAGACCGCTTCAGCATTGGCTTCACGATCGGGTCCCAAGATGCGCATGGCACGTGAGCGCGCACCGAGTGACTGTCACTCCGCTGTGTCGCCGCGCCCTCAGCCTCTGAACGGACCCTGCATTTCTAAAGGCCTGTGTGCCTCTAGAACAAGTGTCCAGGCATGTCATCGTTTCGACGGATGCTTTCAGTTGCGCTGGGGGGCCATCGGGGCCCGACTTTACAGTTGCCTTTCTCTCTAACACAGAGATACGTGAGCTCTCTAGCTTGAGTTCCCCACTTGGCAAACCCTGCAGAGTTCTACTGGCTACACAGCTGGCCCCGGGGCGTGCGTTATACGCATTTTTCCAGTGAGCCTACTCAGATACTGTGTAAAGTCAGGGAGGACGAGGAACAACTCTATGTATTGGGCCTCTCTGGCTCAATCAGACCTGTATTTCAGCTCTCTCCTCGTGATGAACCCTCTCTGGCACATCCCCTGGAAGAAGGGGACAGGCACCGTTTGGCACCCGCGCCCAGATCTATGCCTCACGTATGGTCCATAGATGGAGCGCAAAGGACTTAGGTGACCTACCGATTGGGTGGTTAACACCGTCACTCAGACTAGAGCACCCTATACGGGGCATGCCTATGCCCTGAAGTGGAGTCTATTCACTGTGTGGTTTACTTTTTCCTCGAGAAGGACCCCGAACATGCCAGATCAGTGTGATGCTATCCTCCTTCAGTTGGCTGGAGCTAAGGCTGTCCCCTCCGCTCAGAGGGGTTAGGGTTACGATCATCCCCGCTCTAAGGACGCGGTGATGGCGGCACGCTGGAAAGCATCGCCTCATCATCTAGTTCCCAGAGGCGCGAGACATGGATATTAATTTATCCTGTTCCCCTCTCATATCCATTTAGAGATCTCTCTTAGGCTCTTTATTGCTGTGTCCTGTTCATGCTTTGCGTATTATACAGACCGTACTCCGCTTTGAGATCCTCTGAGCAGCTCTTTATCTGTTACGGTGATCGGCAGAAGAGAAGTGCCGCATCCAAACAGAGGTTGGAACATACCCACTGATGCCCTCTCCCTCGCTTATCTGAGCCAGGGCGAGCCGTGTCCCCCAGGAGTGAGAGCACACTCCACTCGGAGTGCGCATCCTTTTGGGCGTTAGCATGCGGCGCCTTTCTAACAGACATTTTAGAGCTGCTGGCTGGGCGGCACCAAATATATTGAGAGATTTTTTTAATCTCGAGGGGAGCCGAGGCCCCCAGCATCTGACTCAGCGAAGAAGTCAGGTGTTGGCCCGTTACGTTGTTGGCATGCCCGCTGGTCAGCCCACGGTGTGGGTATAGGTACCCGCTTTGTGCGATCCCCACTGGCAATCCCATATGCTTATTCAGCCACGATGCAGTCTTCCCTCACCACTAACCATCTTTTTCATATGTGTACTCCCCCTTCTCAGGGCAAGTCCATATGTCATTTTGCCACCAGGTCTCCCCACTTGGGCAGCAGGTGGCCTCCGCAGCATCCTCCCTTTCGGGACTGCACGCTTTCCCAACGTACTGTTGTATTAAAAATTGGCGGAAGTAGTAGTTGTAGTGCAGATGTATTGTAGAAGTACTTCAGTTGTATTGCAATAGCGGTATGGCAGTTGTACTGTTGTAATATTTCAGTTGTAATGCAGTAGCAGTACTGCATTATAGTAGTAGTATCACTTCAGTACTATTGCAGTAGTTGTACTGCAGTTGTACTGTATTAATACTTCAGTTGAATTGCAGTAGTTGTACTGCATTTAGTAGTAGTACTTCAGTTGTATTGCAGTTGGTTGTATTGTAGTACTTCAGTTGTTTTGCAGTAATACTGCAATATATTTAAATAACAGTTTTTTTTGTTTCCAAAAAACTGCACTTTTCAGAATTTAACTAAAACTGCAGTATTCCTTTAAAAAACTGCAGTATCATTTTAAAAAAACTCCAGTAATTTTTGTAAGGGCATAGCTGTTACCTATAACTGTTTATTAAATAACTACATTTTTATGAAGTAAGCTAACTTTGACATGAATATCGATTATTTTCTTAGCATCCCCATTTTCTTAGCAAACCCATGTTATTTTAGCAATCCTTTTTATAGGGCAGTCATGGCCAGTCAAATGAGAAGTTGAGGGGGCAAGGTTGATTGGGCCTGTGAGAGTTTGTATGGATGTTTGATACTGCGGCTCTGCCTTCGGTCTCCACTGCTAATTCCTTCCATTTTTGCATAACATGTCAGTGCCCTACATTGAATGTTTTACTCTATTTATTACAATGGAGGAAAGCAGAGTCAAAAAACAAATGGCAGAAATCGATGAAAAGAACATTCATCTTGACTCAGCCCCTTCTCTGAAGAAGCGTCAATCTATAGTGATCAAAGATTGGGTCCTTTACCAGAAGCTGGTTTTGACCATTACACTTTTTCACTATTCAAAAAGTCAAGTATCTTTCTGCATAAAAAAATCATAAAAATAGGTATATTAATCTTCATCTATAAGATTCAATACAAATAAAAAAATAAGTGTAATTAAATTTTTACTTTTAATTTTCAAAGATAAAATTTTATTTTTTGTTTAAAATAAAGGAAATGTTAACTACAATATCACAACAATAAAAACTCAGACAAAAAAAACGTATGAAAAAAACCAACACAATTGTTAAATAAACATTAACTGCAATAAAATACATATAAAACACAAATTTATTTTAATGTACCTAATGAAACTTAATGAACCTAATTTAGTAAAATAAAAAAAAGAAATATAACAAAATTGTAAAAAAAATAAATCATAAAACTTAATAAAATTAAAGTCTAAAAATAAATGAAAACTATCAACAAAAATGACAATAACATATTCTAATATATTGAATTTCATTTTAATAATGATCTGGTATGCCATATGTACTTTTTCTGCTTCTACTACAACAAACATCCTCCTAATGACTGAAAACATTCCTCACATGTGTTCTCAGCAAGGAGCTTAGAGAGGGCTAGTGGGACACATAAATTATCGCCATCAGGGCCTGGAGGGTTAAAAGATACCTCTCAAGAGTCTGAAAGCTCCTGTGTTTTCTGGGGAAAAGGGACAAATGATAAAGTGACGAGTTTAAATGTCCGGGGAAATGAAACTGCGGGGTTTTAGCGGCTTGATTGAATTAGTATCTGTCATGTACTGAAAAATGTATCCTCTGTCCGATTTTCTCAAGGTTTCATCAATATCAAGAACAACAGGCAACAGAAAAATACAAGAAGATTAAGTTACCTCTCCTACATACAGAGATGCACGAGGGGAGCTGAAGTGAAACCCGTGACAGCCTGGTGAGAGCTGGAGAAAGAGCAAAAAGCTGTAATAATATGAAATCACTAAAAGAGAGGTATGACAGTGCATTAGTTCATAGAGAGGACATAACCATAAAACAACACTCTCAAAGGAAAACGAGAGCCATTGGTCAAAGGTTGACATTGAACACTTTCCTCTAAAAAACACTCAGAGATGACATAAAATAATAGAGGATATACATGTGACGTTACCTCCAGCTGACTGTGGCTATGCCCACTTAGTGGCAAAAAGACTGAGTAGCAACATTTGTGTACAGAAAATCCACACAAGCATGTGTAAAATGTGGAATTTTCAGTACAGTAGTCGACTGTACAGTACCAACAAATTCAACAAGAATCAGCTTACATTTTTAAATGGGTAAATACTATTTACTTTTAATGGTAAATAATTTTACCATTTAGGCAGGGCAGAAAATTCATTACAGTAGGCAAGACCGTTTTTCTTACCAGTGGTGAAACACAAGGCACAGATTCAGTGGTGTAAAAAGTGTTTTACGTCAGTATGTTGGAAAAGCATGCCAGTCCCGAAGGGGAAAAACGTGGTGGAGGCCACCCGCTACTCAAAAGGTACACCTGGTGACAATATAAGAATATGGGCTAGACCTATCCAGGGGGAGTGCAACATATGATAAGCTGGTTAGTAGGGAAGACACGCCTTAGAAGTAGGGAACTGTGCCATGGATGATCAATGCATATGGGATTTGTCAACGGGATCACACATAGCAGGCACTGATCCCCAACACTCAGGTAGACCAAGCGATCATACCAGACATTGTACTGGGCACATGCCTGGGGGCAATGGACTTTTTCACGGGAAGCAAACAGGTTGACATGGGCTTCCCTGAAGTGTGCCGTGTTTGAGACTCCATTCTCCTGTGAGCTTAAGCTGCTGTAAGAGCGCATCACTCAGGATATGAATAGCACGCATCAATTTCAGTCTCATGTGACTCCAAAGGAGCAGATAGTGAGCCAGCTGAGACATGCGGTGGGAGCGCATACCACTCATATGGTTGATATATGCTGTCGTCACCATGCTGTCCATCCTGACCAGCATGTTTTGCCACTCCAGCACTGATCAGAACCAGCAGAGAGCGAGAAACACTGTTAGGGTTAGGGATAGCTCCAGGCAATCCAGGGACAAGGGATCCGGTCCACAAACCAGCAGCCTTATGCTTGTTGCACATGGCCCCCCAGCCTATGCTGGAAGCATTGGTCAAGACGACAACATACCTGGGCACATGTTCAAAGGGCACTCCAGTTTTGGGGACCCGATTGTGCAGCTATTGCAAAAGTGGTTTCATATGAAGCAATGCAAGCGGCATGAGCTCGGCTGTGAATGCTATATGCCCATGGAGCCTTTGAAAAAGTTTTAGTGTGACCACTGTATTCCTGTTGAATAGTTTCAAACAGGATAGCACAAACATGGCATGATCTTTGGTAAGACACACAGTGTAAGGGAAATTGAGTCCAGCTCCATCCCGAGATAAATGATGCTCTGTATGGGGGAGAGCTTGCTCCTCTCTCGGTTGACCCAAAGCCCCAACTACTCGAGGTGCCTGAGCACCATGTCCCTGTAATTAATTAACTGATCACGCAAAAGACCTACAATAAGCCAGTCATCAAGATAATTGAGTTTACGGATACCCGAGAGCTGCAGAGGCACTAAGGCACCCTCCACGAGCTTAGTAAAAACCTGTGGAAACAGGAAGAGCCCAAAGAGGAGCACTTTGTACTGCCATGCTCATCCTTTAAATGCAAACCGCAGAAACGGCTAGTGGCGTGGAAGAACAGAGACATGAAAATAAATGTCCTTCAGGTCTATTGCTGCAAACCAACTCTGAAGACAGATACACCATAGGATCCACCTCTGTGTAAGCAGCTTGAACGGCATGTTGTGCAGATAACAGTTCAGGATGCGCAGATCTAGAATTTGCAGTAACCCACTGTTCTTTATTGGCACAATAAAGTTCAAGCTGTAAAACAAGCTCTTCATCTCAGCTAGAGGGACTGGCTTGATTGTATCCATGAACTTGGGTGAGTCTGATTGTCCAAATGAGCCACGAAATGGGCTGGGCAGCACTAACCGGGCTGGTAGACCCTGCGTGAGGGCGCCATTGGAGCAATCGATGATGTACCAGCAGAGGGGCAGCTCGAGATGAGAGTGCTCACCCCAGAAAGTACCGTGTCCCGATGAAGAGCTGAAAATAACAAAGTGTCTCTTACCTTCCTCCCTCCAATTCTGCAAAATGGCTGGAGGAGTGAGAGAAAGAAGCATATCCTCTGGCACCCTTGTAAGCTCCACAAGCCCCAAAACCAAGCAAGCCAGTGGTGAACGTGGTGAGGAACAAAACTTCTCCAAATGACAAAAGTCAAGGAAAAAACCTTGAGAGAAACCATGCTCAGTTGGGCACAATCAATTCTACTCAGGTCAAACTTCCTGTGCAGAGCTGCAGTCTAGACACTGGAGACTGGAGAACACTGGACATCCATCGTAGAGAAGCTGCAGGTGTGCGTAAGTCACCGGCGGGATCAATGCGGAGACTCGTCTGTCACTGTGGCCTTTCAGGAATCAGTCTCATGCTCTCCACTCCTCCATGACCACCACAGCATCTGCTCAGGATACGGCCTGGTCCAGGATTATGGAGAGCTCGGGATAAGGAAAAACAGACTGACATAAGCGTAGATGCTCTTCAAATTATAATGTCTTTTAGGAAGTGTTCCCGGCTCTGGTTGCCCTAATTAATGCAGCGTAACAATTCTTTATAGGATTTAGATTTCAAACCCATTTGTGCTTTATGTGTATGCTAATGCAAAGAGATGTGTATTTAATCTAGTTTTAAACTGACAGCTTGATGTTGCTCGTAGATAGAATTCCCCGGCCATTCACTGGGCAAAGAGCAACTCCCCTCTGAGTGGCCCATCTCAGGTCCGCTTTGCAGTCACTTACCGGACTTAAAGGCACCCTGGAGTGGGAGCGTCTGCTGCCTGCGGGGGGCTCGGAGGTGCTGCTTAGTTGGTGTAACAGGCTGTGGAGGCAAAGCAGGTCTTGAAGCCAAAGGTGGACCTCTCGGTGAGGAGCTGATGAAATGGATGGGCCCAGGGAAGGAGCAGTTTTACAAGCCTGCTGGTAGATGACCTGTCCCATCGCACTTGACTGCTCTTTCCCCACTGAGAACTCCAGGGTAAAGCCACTAACAGTGTTGCTGAACAGGCCAGCCTGGTATATGGGTGCATTAAGAAGACAAGCCTTGTCAACGTTACACATATTGATCACATATTGTCACCAGAGGTGACATTGCTGGACCACTAATGTGGCCATTGTCCTCCCCAGGGCATGAGCTGCTGACTTGGTAGTCATGAGAGCATAGTCAGTCACCGTGCGGAGCTCATCCATTGTGCCTAAGGAGGAACGACCCTCGTGGATCTCAGCCAGTGTTGCCAGGGTAACGCTGATTTCCATACGGGATACCAGTCACACTCCACAACCCCCACTCCCCCAAGCGACGTCCTGGTGAAAGAAGCATAGAACAATGGTAAGATGGGTGGTGAGTGACCCCTGACAGACCTGAATATGCTGGCCATATCCAAGTGAGGCCGTTCACGGTACCAGTGAGGTCAAAGAGGGAGTCCTGGAGTGCAGGAAACCACCTCGGGCGTTGGTATCCTTAGCCCGGACCATCCATTGTATCGAGGTAGGTTCAGTGTATAACGTGAATTTCCTTTCCAGCAGATAATACCTCAGCTCCAGGACTGCCCACTTGATGGCAAGAGCTTTTGGCTCCACCGCAACGTAGTTTCCATTGTACCTGGGCACGATCAGTGTATAATGTGAATTTCCTTTCCAGCAGATAATACCTCAACTCCAAGAATGCCTACTTGATAGCAAGAGCTTCTTGCTCCACCGCAGCATAGTTTCTCTCAGGGTGAGTCAGCTTTTGGCTGATATAAATGACCTGGTATCCTTGTATCCCTGTATCTGGGAGAGCACAGCCCCCAATCCTGTGTCGGAAGCATTCGTCTGTAGCAGGAAAGGGCAATTAAAGTCCAGGGCATGGAGAACCAGCTCGGAGGGCCCCCTTGAACTTCTTGGATGCCTTTTCTGCCTTATCTGTCCAGTGTACCTTATCCAGTTGCCCCTTCCTCGTCAGGTCTGTCAAAGTGGCAGCTATAGAGGAAAAGCTGGGGATGAAGCAATGGTAAAATCCCACCAACCCCAAAAAAGCTCATACCTGGGTCTTTGTCATTGGCCTGGGTGCTGTTTAGATGGCTGTCACCTTTTTTTCTTGCGATTGGATGAGACCTCTTCCAACCCAGATACTGGTAATCCAACAGGATTACCACGTCTTCGAGGCTGTGGTGTACGCTTGATGGGGTCTCAGCGAAATGTCCATAATTCTCTGGAAGATGGCTAGAAATCCATAGATGCTGAACGGAAGGGTCCAGTATTGCCAGTGCAGGTAGAGAAAGCAGTCCTGGGTTTTGCAGTTTTAGAGAGGGGGACTTGCCAGTAACCTTGGGTAAGGTCGAGTGTGATAATATACTGAGCCTTTCCCAAGCGTTCCAAGAGCTTGTCCACTCAGGGAATGGGATAGCTGCCAAAATCTGAGACTTCATTGAAGCGCCTCAGGCTGGACAATGGACTCCAGAATGAAATAACCTCCAGCTTGAGCACCTTTTGGGTTTCCTCTTCTATAGCCTGCCTATGGGCCTCTGGGACTCAATAGGGCCATTACCAGACGATGACTCCAGGTGGCATTTGGCTGTCGTGTTAGAGGAGGTTGGTGTGGCCAGGGGTCTCTGCCAGGAACTTACAAGCAGCATTGGGAACAAGGACAATCACCTTATCTCCTGGTTGGAACTCCTGTGGTTGGAGTTCCATTACTGAGACTGTTGGGCCTTCACCAGGTGCTCCCAGACTAATGGCATGACCCGGTAAATCCTTTCTTTCATCTCTCGCACATGCTCAATCACTGTCTGATGAGCTGCCAGCTACTGCTCCCAGGCTTCCTTGGCCATGTTGAGGAGGCCCCTTGGTTGGCTTTCATTTAATTATCCCCGACAATCTTTCCTCCCTGCACATAAAACACATAGAATCTCCTGCTGACCGACCAAATTTCACATGCAAAGTACACGCTTGCACATAAATGATTGCTTTGGGCTTTTTGGTCTCTTTTGTCTTCCGTAGCTGTTGTGGCAGAACCCAGAAAATCTGCGAGACGAGACAAACAAACACAAACACAACTGGACAACAGATAAGAGAATATGTTTAAGTGTCATGTATGCTTTATGAAACAGAAGTGTGGCGGAATTATTCACTAGAAATGTGTGCATGTATGTCTGTATGTATGCGTTCTGGTAGCAGAGCAACTCCAGTGTGCACCCTGTGATCCAATGGATTACAGTGTTTAAATGGATGTGTGTAAAGAAAAGTTTATATGCAGTTCTGCTGCAGGCCAGTGACAACCTCCTTTGTGACACCTGACATTTGTGCTTTTTTTAATTGCTTATAAACATATAGTGGCTAAAGTCTGGTACCACTGTAAACAGCACAAAGCAGGTTACAATAATTTGTTAGCAACATTTATGCACCTGATTGTGTTTTGAGAGATATATTTGTGTCGATAGTAAAAAAACAAGCATTTTGAATTCACTGAAATAACTCCAGAAAAAAACACACACAACATTTGTTTAAAAGACTTCTCAGTTTACGCATGTAACTATCGTTCCCTGAAAAAAACGAGATACTGTGTAACAAATGGATGCAATGGAAACTATTTATAGAAGTCCTGAAGCACGTGTGTAATTTTTCCAATCTTGAATGTTGGGACATCACGGCATTGCAACATCATACCAGAAAGCTTATGTAAGCCTGAGCTAAATATACAGCTTCATCTTCAACTTTTGTCCAACAGCATTCCAGGCAATTGGCAATGCTACGCAGCATCTCATTCCCTTCAGGGAACCACAGTTACATGCGTAACCTGAGACGTTCCCTCTCAGGGAACTCTACGCTGCATGCCAAACAGACGCAATGGGAATAATATCCAATAGCACCATATTTCCACGTGCTTGGCATGACACGATCGCCTCAAGGCACTAAAACATTAGACCCAGGAGTGGGATTTAGATGCAGCTGGTAAATGTGTGGGGGGTAGTCCACTCTGCAGAGTTACAGATATCAGAACGGGATGTACCCGAGAAGAAGGTTTTTGAAGCCACCATACACCTAGTGGAGTGTGCCTTGAAAGCCAAAGAAGAAGACTGGCTCTGGGATTCATATGCCAACGTGATGGCATACCCTATCCACCTGCTTAATGTCTGCTTAGACACGGGGGACCCACGATTAGGGTTTATGCCAGTGGGCAGCTCTGTGGACGTATGTGTCAAGGGGCCCTCACAGTGCACAGCAGATTGAGCTGTTCCTGGTCTGGCGTCACAAATGGAGGTGGATGAAAGGCCTGCAGCACCACTGATCTAGCCACATTTGTAGGGACCTTTGGAATCTACCCTGGCCTGGGGTACAGGAAAACTTTGACCATACCTGGAGTGTAGTCCAGATATGAAGGGGCCACTGAAAGGGCTTGCAAATCGTAATGACCAGAAGAAAGATGGCCTTGAGGGTCAGAAACTTTTCTGAGACCTCCTCAATGGGATCAAAGGGGGGTGCCAATAGGCACTCGAGCACTATCGACAAGTCCTATGTTGGAAGCCTGGTGCTGTTTGATGGTCTCAGCCGCAAGGAGCCACAGAGGAAATGCACCACGAGCTGGTCTCTCCCAAGACTGTCCATACAGTAAGTCAAAATGGCATGGACATACACTTTCAACGTGGGTGGAGTCAATCTGTTGAAGAAAAGTCAGGACTGAGCCAAACGGCCAGCTTACCAGATGTAAGCTGTGCTAAGCACACCAGGTTTGGAACAATTTCTACTTTGTGGCATATAACCTTCTCATGGCGGGAGCTCTGGAGCTAAGCATGGTCTGTACAACCTCAGTTGACAGATCAACATTCATGAGGTGGGCCCCCTTTGAGGCCAGACTTTCCAAAAATCCAGATGGGGGTGCACAATCTACCCATCCACCTGAGATAGAAGATCTCTCCTGATTGGGATCTCTCACAGGAGGCTGTCTAGGAGAGACACAATTTCTGAAAACTACTCTGGCCGGCCAGTATAGCACTACTAGCAGTAGGCAGATCTCGTTTCACCAAACCCTCTCCAGGGTTTCCCTGACATCAGGTAGAAAGTTTTTTTACGCTAAAAACACTGCCATCATCTCATGACAATTAATGTGCCACAGGCAATGAGAGTATCGATATGGGGAGGTCACTCCCCAGCCAGTGCGGCAAGCATCTGTCGTCAGAGCGACAAAATGACAAATTGCTCCCAACACTGGGCCCTGGGACAGGAACCACTGTTTTCCCCACACTGCCAAGGTTTGAGGGCATTGCTGTGAGACCTTGATTGTACGAAATGGGCTCCCCCTCAGGGAAACTCCCCTGGTTCTTAGCCACCACTGTAGTGGTCTCATGAAGAGCAGACCAAACGGTACCCTTTTGGATGCAGATTAACATTCATGAGTGTTTTCCCCACACTGCCAAGGTTTGAGGGCATTGCTGTGAGACCTTGATTGTACGAAATGGGCTCCCCCTCAAGGAAATCCCCTGGTTCTGAGCCACCACTGGAGTGGTTTCATGAAGAGCAGACCAAACAGTACCATTTTGGATACTGTTTCACAGTATTGGCCTGGCCTAGCTTGACTCTGCTTTCCTCTGAGAGGATCAATTCGATCCGAGGTGGGGACAGACATTCACCTATCATTGTGGAGTCCCAAAATACACCAAAGAAAGTGGATATCCTCGTTGGTACAAGCACACTTTTCTGTTCTGCCAGTGAGGTAGAGGTAGAACAACATCTCAATGCTGAACCACCATATCATCTGACTGAGCTAATATTAACCAGTCATGTAGATAATTGATTATTCATATCCCCTGCATACAAACCAACACTAGAGCCACCTCAGTGATCTTTATGAAAGTCCAGGGTGAGAGTGCTAGACCAAATGGAAGGAACCGATACTGACACTTTCCCTCCGAATGTAAACCTCAGGAACTTCCTGTGTTGTGGAAGGATGGATACATAGAAGTATATGTCTTTCAGTTGTATTGTGCCAAACTAGTCCTCGAACTGAATATGTGGGATGATTGTGCTGAGAGTCAGCATTTTAAACCTGACTTTTTGACTATTTAATTCAGCTGTCTTAAACTGACGATTGGTCGTAATCTTCCCTCCTCTTTTGAAACTATGAAGTAACAGCTGTAAAAGCCTGACTCCATTTTTCACCCGACTCAATACCAGAGCCTCCTCAGGTTTCACTAGAATGTGAAACACCCCGCTGAACCAGGGTTGGCGATTTTTATAGTGAGCAGGACCCACTGCGACACATTTGCCAAACATCTTCCATATGGTCTCCACCACCTACAAGCAGAGCCTCCATTTCCCCAGTCCTCAGCCCATGCTTCGACAGGATGTCTGCTCCCACATTTAGGCTCCCAGCCTGGGATGTTCCTTTGGAACTATGAAATAATGGCTGTAAAAGCCTGACTCAATTTTGAGAGGGGGGACAGATTCTTTCTTGCTCAATAGTTAGTCTACTTCTTGTTCCTTTACCAGAGCCTGCTCGGGGTTCACTAGAATGTGAAGCACCCCATTGAACTGGGGAGGGCATTTTAAATAATAAGCAGGGCCCACTACGAGACATTTGGCAGGAGTTCCCATTATGTCAGAAATGTTTCTAGTGGTACCAGCCTCTCAAGATTGGCCTTTGGATTTTTCAGAGGAGCTAGCTTGGGGAAATTAAGTAAGTGAGCGGCAGATAACTGGCAAATTAACTGCTCTTAAACCCTCTGTAGATGGAGGGAGTCCTCCTGTGCCGCAGTCCTCAGGGGCAGAAACAGAGCGGGGGAATCACTAGGGGCTACTGCGACCTAAAGTCTGCTCTGTGGCAGGGTTGGCAGTGAAGCCCAGTGAGGGCACTGGGGAGGAGTGGGTGCTGCCAACTGGGAAGCCAGAGGGGACAGCTCTCACAGGCCTGACGACACTGACATTAGGGCCACTTTGAGACTCTCTTAGTCACTACAATTTACCTCGGACCACCGTAGTTCGTAGAGGATAAGAGCAACATTTAATTCCTCTTGTGGGCTGAAGAGGCCGCAGAGCGGCTTCAGATCCTTGAGAGGGAGCTCTGGATCCTGCGGGTGGAGGAAGAGTAAGGGCTTTTGGGTCTGTCTCCATCCTCTTTGCAAGATCTACTTGCCATTCCATTGACTCTCGGCCTCAGCTAAAATGGACCAGGGCCACAAGAAAAGCAAGCTCAGAGTTTTTCTAAAAAAAATGTCCGATGGCTCCTTAATACTCTCCCCAGAAGAGAATCACAAAAAACAGCCTATATACAGTATTATATTATATATAATACAGCCTTTTTGAGGGCTAACCGTGCATGATCCTCTCCCAAACACTCATTACACAGCTCATGGTTGTCCTCCTCTGCCAAATAACGAGAACAGGGAGGAACACAATGTCTGCATCTTTTTTGGCCATCCTTTGAGAAATATAACTGTATTTTTCAAAGTATGTCAGGGAGAGAGAGTGTCTCACAAGTGTTTGATGCCACAACATCCCACTAATCAAGATTGGAGTGACTACACGTGTGCTTCAGGACTTAGTCCTGATTGCGTCCATTTGGTACGCAGAGTAGAGTTCATTGAGAGGGAACTGGATCTTGTAGCTTTTTGTTTCAAAATTATGTAAAAATCATCTTGTGTACGTGCTTACAGCAAACAATACATTGATTAAAATTTTCTAAGACACTGAAACATGATAACGTAAACTAGTATTACTAATGCAGTAATTCACACCTGGGAGGACAAAGGCCCACATAATAAGCTGCATGATGGGCCATGTGACTGTGGGACAGGAGGTGGACAAAATATATTTAGAAATTTTCAGTTTTTAGTTTGAGAAAATATTTATTTATAACACAAAATAACTTAAGATTCACTTGTGAGTGCAGTTGAAAAGTTTACTGTTAAAAATGTGATTCCATGTTTATTTTAACACTGTTGTAATAAAAAGTGTTTAGTGGCATTAATCTAGCATTATAATTAATTTTGAATGATTCTGAGTCATTAAAGTAATGATGAAAGCTTTGATCACAAAAAAAATTAGGCCTGCTTTAAATCAAAATAATATTTCATGACCTTTTATTTATTATTTATATTATATATTTGCAGCCCTAGAGCTCGGACACCCCAAGTGGATGCCGGTGTTGTCCTTTCACATTGGATCGCATATGGACAAAAAAGCTGCACATGAACTCGCCAAATCCGCAAGGGCCAGTAGGATGTTTTCTTTTTCTGGAAAGGGAAAATTAACATCCGATGTGCATTTTCACCATAATTGTCACTCACCACAGAGGGATTCGCTTGGGCAAATATATCTAGATAATCTAATAATTCATATCTGCAAATATTTGAGAAATGTAGCAAAATTATTGCTAGCCTCTTTGTGACAATTTTTGGCTTGAAGTGTTTACTTCTTACGTCACTTCACTACACTTCTGATTCATTGCTGAAAGACCAATCACAGCACTCTCTTCAGTTGATGGCCAACACTGAGTCGACAAGAGACGACGTGTGGAACACACCAAACCAAACCATTTAAATTATTTCATGTTTACTTGTGCTATCTTTGACTAATATTTTAGTTTGTTTGATGATCTAAAACATTAAAGTGTGCCAAAAATGCAAAAAATAAAAAATAATAAAAAAAAATCAGTAAGGGGCAAACACTTTTTTTTCAAATAATAGAGGCACAACGTAGCGAGTACTTGTTTACAATAGTAATTTACAATAGCTGTATCTAGATCATTTTAAAAGTTTCTACTATGAGGCCTATTGAAACATTGTTGATATTATTTTTTAATCTTAACTCCAGTTGATTTTAAATGTGACATGCAAATGAAAACACAAATGAAAACAAAAGACACTTTGCTTGTTGTTACTATCATTATGGGTTACTCAACTGTCAAGTCCAACTAAATTTAATTTATACTGTTAAACTGCTATACTGGTGTTTTTGCAGCTGTGGCTATTACAACCAGACACTTTTCAAAATATTTAGCCACTCAAGGGAACGAGTTCATGTAAGAAAGTGACATTATTACAGTACATACACTCTGTATAGGCTGTCTCTATTGACCTATCGATAAGTCCTGCCCCCCATAGTTACTGTTGCTAATTCGAACAAACAATGTTGCTACCTATTACCGTGATGACTTTCAGTGTGAAAACCATGTTCCAAGTTGTTTTTGATACATTTTGAACATAGAAAGACGAGTACTCGTAAAGGAGCATTCAAGTTTGACTTAAATATGCCCTGGAGAGATATATAAATTATTTTAAAATTAATATGATGTATAACAAGATTATTTTAGAAGTGAACGTTTACAAATCACAATGCAAGCAAGGAGAAGTGTTCAAAGCAGTTGAAAATTGTCATGGGCCAGGTTTGATCTGGGCTCCTCTATTCTGTCTGTTATCTGTCTCAGCTGTTCCCTCTCACAATCAGCGCTGGCGCGCACGCATTTCTCACCTGTAGCTCTTTTCTTCTGATTTCTTCCTCTACATATACTCGCCTTTTTGTGAAGTGTTTTGCCAGATTATTGTGAATCATTCTCTTCACGCTCTGTGTGGTTTCACTTAGCATTAAAGTAATCATCAGCGCATTCCAGTCTAGTCTAGTTTAGTCTTGTCCAGCGATATTCTAGTGAAGTAACCATCTGCCTTACATGTGATCCGCGCAGCCACTCCGTGGTGTGGGTCCCCTCCTCGCCTCC
This sequence comes from Danio kyathit, assembly GCA_903798195.1. Classification (NCBI taxonomy): domain Eukaryota; kingdom Metazoa; phylum Chordata; class Actinopteri; order Cypriniformes; family Danionidae; genus Danio; species Danio kyathit. The sequence goes on along the minus strand of LR812543.1, from coordinate 21,852,299 downwards.
GTGCTCGCCAGCCCTAGCATCTGCATCTCCGCCGAGAACCTCTCCTTCCCCGAACCCTTCGGGAACCCACCTCGGCTCCGGGCTTGAGAGAGAAGTATTTGGGGCCGAAAACCCAGTCTGCGTTGTCGCCAACGGCCGACGAACGGCAGCTGCCTTTGTTCTTTAATAAACTTTCTGTTTGAGCATTTCTTGACTCCGTATTCTGTCCGGTCTTTGACAGAATAATCTGGCTAAGAACAATTTCCTCATATGGAGCCGACACAGGAGGGGCCCATATGGTTAGATGCGAAGCTCCATGGTATTATGCTGGTCCGCTCAGGTAACGGAGCTTACCGCCCAGCTACGGGTCCTGCATTGTAAGTCCACTCTGGCACCTGACTGCCATCACCCCATGGAACCCAGGATCAACAATCCCCCACGCTACTCAGGCCGGTCTACAGAGTGCCGTGCCTTTCTCACACAGTGCGAGGTGGTTTTCTCTCTCCAACCCACCACCTATGCTGATGACCGCGCCAGGGTGGCGTTTGTAATATCTCTCCTTACTGGGCGAGCCAGAGACTGGGGAGCGGCCTTGTGGGAGTCTAATTCTGAGTGTTGTAACCACTTCCCTGATTTCAAGCAGGAGATGATTAAGGTCTTCGATTGTTTCGTCCATGGGCGTGAGTCTTCACGTCTCCTCGCCACTCTGTGCCAGGGAGGAAGACCCGCCGCGGATTATGCTATTGAGTTCCGCACTCTGGCGGCCACATGTGACTAGAACGAGCCGGCACTCACTGCTCGTTTTCTGGAGGGTCTAAACGGCGAGGTAAGGGACGAACTTCTGGTCCACGATCTCCCTGACCGATTTGATCCTCTGGTGGAGTTGGCTAATCGAGTGGATAAACGTCTCGACCACCGTCGCCGATCTTGCTGTTTCACTCCTGTGTTTATTGCTTCTCTCCCAGGTTCTTCCTCTCTGACGTCACAGCCATGCTCGGGCCCATTGAAGCCGGGTTCCATGCACATTTCCGAAGCGGAACGACAGCGAAGACTGGTGGCTACATTGGGCATGTACTGCGGGGTCGCTGGGCACATCGCATTGAGATGTCCAGTAAAAAGATGTAGCGCGCCAGTAGACAGGGGAGGACTGGCGAGCGCAACCACTTCTTCCCCATCACTGAAGTCCTGCACTTCACTGAATGTCACTCTACACTTCAGAGATTCATCCATCTCCTCTACAGCCTTTATTGATTCTGGTGCAGAGGGAAATTTTATGGATGAGACTTGGGCAGTAGACCATGAGATACCGTTCCAAACACTCGAACATCCTTTCACCATGTTTGCTCTCGACGGACGACCTCTCACTAGGATCAACCGTATCACACTTCCTGTGACTCTCACCGTCTCTGGAAATCACAAGGAGACAATTTCTTTTCATCTGTTCCCATCCCCACTTACACCCATACCCATACCTTACCCAACATAACCCTCACATAGACTGGGCAAAGGGGACAATATCTTGGAGCTTACCTTGCCATGTAAAATGTCTTGTTTCTGCAATGTCTACTTTGACTTCTGTTTCTGTGTTTCAGGATGAGCCTGGAGACCTATCCAGTGTTCCTGAGGAGTACCACAATATGGGACCGGTTTTTAGTCGCTCCCGGGTCGCTTCTCTTCCTCCTCATCGTCCCTATGATTGCTCCATCAATCTTATTCCAGGGAGCACTCCTCCCCGTGGTAAGCTCTATTCTTTATCCGCTCCCGAACATCTAGCTCTCGAGAAGTACCTTTCGGAATCGCTCGCTGCGGGCACTATAGTTCCGTCTACCTCTCCAGCCGGAGCTAGTTTTTTCTTTGTCAAAAAGAAAGATGGGTCGTTACGCCCCTGCATTGATTATTGTGGGCTCAACAGCATAACGATAAAGAACCGCTATCCTCTACCTCTCATGCCGTCCGCTTTCGAGATCCTGCAGGGAGCTAAGGTGTTCACTAAGTTAGATTTGCGTAACGTGTATCACTTAGTGCGCATTAAGGCTGGTCACGAGTGGAAGTCTGCTTTTAATACACTGCTCGGTCACTTTGAATATCGGGTTCTTCCCTTCTGCCTTGTCAATGCTCCATCCGTGTTCCAAGCTCTGGTAAATGATGTCCTACGGGATATGCTTAATATCTTTGTTTTTGTTTACCTGGACGATATTTTAATATTCTCCCCATCTCTGCCCGTTCACATCCAACACGTACGTCGAGTCCTCCAGCATTTACTTGAAAATCGCCTATTTGTCAAAGCCGAGAAATGCGAGTTTCACGCTAGCTCTGTAACGTTTTTGGGGTCAGTTATCTCTGGTGAGGGAATTAGTTTGGACCCTTCTAAGGTACGCGCAGTTTTAGAATGGCCTGTAACCGATTCCCGGTCTGCTCTCCAGAGATTTCTCGGGTTTGCTAATTTCTACCGCCGTTTCATTCAAAACTTTAGTCAAGTTGCGTCTCCGCTTACCGCTCTAACATCCACCAAGATCCATTTTTCATGGACTCCAGCTGCCCAAGCAGCATTTGCGCGTCTTAAAGAACTTTTTTCTTCCGCCCCTATTCTCATCACTCCCGATCCGTCTCGTCAATTTATCCTCAAGGTTGATGCGTCTAGTGTGGGCATTGGAGCTGTTCTCTCGCAACGCGCTAAAGATGATCTAATCCACCCATGCGCTTTTTTTTCCCATCACCTTTCACCCGCAGAGCGCAATTACGATGTCGGAGATCGCGAACTCCTTGCGGTTCGCTTAGCCATCGGTGAATGGTGGCAATGGTTAGAAGGATCCTCCATCCCTTTCGTGGTTTGGACGGACCACCGTAATAACCTATATCCGATCTGCCAAGCGTCTTAACGCCAGACAAGCGCGATGGGCTCTCTACTTTAGTCGCTTTGATTTTTCTATTTCTTATCGACCCGGGAGCAAGAACGTAAAACCGGATGCCCTCTCTCGCCAATTTAGTTCTACCGAGGACGAGCCGACCACCGAGACCATTATCCCCGCGGGGCGAGTAGTTGGAGCTCTCGTTTGGGGCATTGAGCGTTAAGTCAAAGAGGCGTTAACCCGCGCGGTTGTGCCCAGTGGCTGCCCCGAGGGTAAATTATTCGTTCCTAGATCCGTACGTCCGGCAGTCCTACGCTGGACCCACTCGTCTAAACTCGTTGCTCATCCCGGCATTAAGGGCACTCTCGCTACCGCCTCCCAACGATTCTGGTGGCCTTCCATGGCTCACGACATCACATCGCCTTGGACTTCGTCACGGGTTTACCTGTTTCATCAGGTAATACTGTTATCCTTACAGTAGTCGATCAATTCTCTAAGGCTGCGCACTTTATCCCGTTACCCAAACTCCCTTCTGCTAAGGAGACGGCTCTAGCCGTATTTGATCATGTATTTAAGATCCACGGCTTACCCACTGATATAGTTTCTGATCGCGGACCCCAATTTGCTTCTCAATTCTGGAAAGAATTTTGCCGACAGATAGGAGCCACGGTCAGTCTATTGTCTGGGTTTCACCCTCAAACCAACGGGCAAGCCGAACGCGTTAATCAAATTTTGGGACGCTTGCTCCGCACGTTAGTCGCTCACAACCCTGCGTCTTGGTGTGAGCAGCTAGGATGGGCTGAATATGCCTATAATTCACTGCCCACCTCCTCTACCGGTATTTCTCCTTTTCATTGCTGTTTGGGGTATCAACCGCCCGTATTTTCTGCCCAAGAATCTGAAGCCGCGGTACCTTCAGTCCAAGCCTTCATAAGACGTTGTCGTCGCACTTGGCAGAGGGCGCGGAAATCATTACTCAGAACTCACGAACGTACACGGCGTAATGCTAATCTTCATCGTGTCAAAGCTCCCCGTTATGTCTGTGGCCAGAAGGTCTGGCTTTCCACTCGTAACCTTCCATTACAGTCTCCCTCTCGTAAGCTCACTCAGAAATTCATAGGTCCTTTTTCTATCTACAATATCTTTAGTCCTGCGGCAGTTCGCCTTCGTTTACCTCGCTCTATGCAACGCGTTCATCCCGTCTTTCACGTCTCCTGTATTAAACCCGTTATTAGCGCACCATCCAGACCATCCCCCTCCACCCATCCCGCTCTCGCCGACAACACGTCAGTTTTCACTGTCAAGAAGATAATTGCTGTACGGCCTCGTGGCAGGGGTTTTCAGTATCTAGTCGATTGGGAGGGATACGGTCCCGAGGAGAGGAGTTGGGTGGCGGCCCGGGACATCTTGGACCGTTCGCTGATCGAGGACTTCTCTCGCTCCCGACGGTCCCTCTCTCCAGGAGCGCCAGGAGGCCCTCTCGGGGGAGGGGTACTGTCATGGGCCAGGTTTGATCTGGGCTCCTCTATTCTGTCTGTTATCTGTCTCAGCTGTTCCCGCATTTCTCACCTGTAGCTCTTTTCTTCTGATTTTTTCCTCTACATATACTCGCCTTTTTGTGAAGTGTTTTGCCAGATTATTGTGAATCATTCTCTTCACGCTCTGTTTGGTTTCTCTTAGAATTAAAGTAATCATCAGCGCATTCCAGTCTAGTCTAGTCTTGTCCAGCGATATTCTAGTGAAGTAACCATCTGCCTTACCTGTGATCCGCGCAGCCACCCCGTGGTGTGGGTCCCCTCCTCGCCTCCGTGCTCGCCAGCCCTAGCATCTGCATCTCCGCCGGGAACCTCTCCTTCCCCGAACCCTTCCGGGAACCCACCTCGGCTCCGGGCTTGAGAGAGAAGTATTTGGGGCCGAAAACCCAGTCTGCGTTGTCGCCAACGGCCGACGAACGGCAGCTGCCTTTGTTCTTTAATAGACTTTCTGTTTGAGCATCTCTTGACTCCGTATTCTGTCCGGTCTTTGACAAAAATGTCTAGGATCAACACTGTTCATGTAGCGCACCATAAGTTTTAATTAGTTTAAATTGATCTCACCATGCGAGTGGCTATTAACTTCAGTTAACATTAGCATGAGCTAGCTAACCTTAGTTAACCATAACTTACAGAGGCATTAGCTGCTACTACATAACTACTGCATTTAAATCATTATAAAGATATACGTAAGAGCCATTATCAGAGTAAAAGAAAACTTTCCAAGAACATAAGTTTACTGTTCATCTTCTTTAGGCTTGCCCATCCTCTCAGGGATGTGTAACACAAACACCATCAAACTAAAATTCTCTAATGCTTTTACTATGGCACTGAAACCTAAAGATATCTGAGTTCTGGTCTCTGTGCAACCGATACTCAACTGCCATTGGCTCATTTGCAAGTAGTTTAATTAAGCACAATGTGAAATGTGGGGTAAGATTTCTGTTGAAAATATCCCCTTAATACAGGGCTGTACATGTCCAATGGCACAACTTGTCCCATGTCGTGTCAAGAGGTAGACTCATTCTTGGGACAAACTGTCAGTTTTATTTTTAAGTTAAAAAACAACATAATTGGCCCATTTGTTAAGATCCACCCCACTCGCTTCATCAGACAATCTTGAAGAATGTCCCACAGGAATGACAGACAAAAATTTTGAAAAGGATTTCTGTAAACAAAGCCATTTTGAGCCAGTAGATGTGCTCAAAAATGTGCCCAAGAGAGAAAAGCGGATTGTACTGTATATTATCCTTATGTAGACTTGAATTAGTTGGTATAATGTAAATGTGATATTGGAAGTTTGTATGATAGACAAACTATAGACAGGAGTTTGTATAATAGATGTGATAATGAAAATGTATTTGACTACAATAACTTTTATTATTTATTTATTTTTTCGTATTTTTTTATATACTACGTTTGTATGATTGAAGTCACCAGAAATGCACATAATACAATATGATTTTGTATGTATGTATATATATATATATATATATATATATATATATATATATATATATATATTATATATATATATATATATATATATATATATGGATCTTATATAAAACAAATATTTTACCAAACAATACAATAAGATTTTATAACAATATAAAAATTGTGCATTGCTACATATGAAGTTTGCAAATGTCATAGTAGTTTTTTTTTAAAGGGCACTTTCATATCTATAACAAATTAAAATTTGTGAACTATGAAAGTATGAATTGAAGATGGTACATATTGTGCTTTCACATTGAAACATTTTCGAATAAATTGTGAGAGGAAAAATTTTTCTGTGCCTCAGAAATCCAAAAACAACTATGAACTTTGAGCCGCAGATATTAAAAACAGACATTGACTTCTGCATGCTATATTAGTCTAGTATTGGCTATTAAATCATTTTTAAGTTTTTACAAACAGGAAATTATGCTCAATTTTTGTATGATTATATATTTGAAAAAAAGAACAAATGAGGCTGACATTTATTGCCATTTAAATTTACAATTTTATTCAATTATGTGTTTGAATTAATCACTTAAATAGTGATTGATTGCTTTCTTTTAAACAGTGATTGTAAGAATACAACATTTCAAGTAAGCATATTGCTTCCTTACATTAAAATGTTTAGAATATTAAAGCTAATGCCTGGAGCAAAATACGACTTTGGAAAGAAGCTAGTTCATATTTCCATATGAATATGAACATTTAGTGTCTACTAGTCTTACCTTCAAGTAATTTTCCTTGACTAGAGGGTAACTTAAGGATTTCACTCTCCCTTGTTAGCTAGTTTTAGCCTGAATACTGCTGTAGATGTCACTGTTTACCTCAGTGTTGGCAGACGTCTGTCACATTCGACTATACATGACACACAAACAAAAGATATGGGCACATTTGAGCTGCACGTTAAGTGAAATATAAGTTCAGTATGAAACCATTAAAAATGCGTAGGGATGAAACTGAGGGTGTTATTTTAATCTTACACAGAATTCCCCGTTAACAAAAACTTTGAATGGTTAGCTGCGCTTCCATTATAATAACAGAATTCAATGAAATTCTTCGTTTGCGTCAAGACGTTTGGATAAATCGTGTATAATATGAGGTAAACGTTTTCCAGAACAATCACTAATGATTTGTGTAACGCCTCAGGGTGAAAAAACACCGCGCAGCAGATTGCCTACTTTACAACAAAACATATCACAAACTAGTTGCAGTCTGGACGAACCGTAAACAAGAGACTCAATTCTGCGAAAATAAGCAGGAAAACATATCCATTAAATAAATCTCGGTTGGACGTTTAGATGGTGATTGTGAAATCGATTGAGTGAGACACAGGGCAGTAGACTGCGAGAAACTGAGGTGGGCGGGTGTGCGCTCGAGTCACGATAAAAAGGCTTTGCTCTTGGGAAAAAAACTCTTGATTCTTTCCGCAGCCTTCCGTTCTCCATCGTGCGGTATGAAGCGTCTACCTGGATACTTACCATCAATACGCAAATTTAGTTGACTTTCTTTCCCTCCGTACTTGGATTCTACTTTATGATGATTTTGGATATGTACCTTTGGGATGAAGAGAACCCTTTCCCTGCCCGCAGAAGTAAGATAAAATAGGCTTTCGCTGACATTGGAGTTACTCCTCTCGTTCCATATGAAGAAGTCAAACGTAAGTGGAACGGCTTTTGCTTCAACGCGAGTTATTTATTGTGAGTCACATGCGATTTGCATTTGTTTTTCGCTGTATTGTGCGTGCAGAAATGCACTGTTTGAAGACTGGAGAAAATGTAGGGTGTTTTATATTACAAAATAGTCTGAAAAGCGTTTTGCTCGTTGCATAGTTTGTCATTTTAGGGCGCTTAATGCGCACGAAAGCGAATTGTGCGCACTTAATTGGGCTTGTGCGGGTAGCCTGTGTGAATGTAGCAGCAGAATGGTTTATTTTTGTATTAAATTGACTTGTCGTTAAGTACCACAAACACGCGTTCTCATCACGCACAGGCGAACGTCGTTATAACAATGTTTGTTTTGATTCCAAAGATCTTGTCAGAATCATTTTTAATCACTGTAGGCTTCTCCGCTGTGAATTTTCGTGGAAATTAAGCAAAAGTCTAAACGATCGCTGCAACTTTCTAAAACATATATTACAGGAATTAAGCTCAGTAAAACATTTTTTTTTTGGTTAAATAAAATATTTTCACAATGGTCTAATCAAATATTCGCCGTGAAATGTTTCATTCTGTTAAGCATTCATTTTCATAATAGTATGTAGCTTTGTGATAGTCATGAAAATTAACACTTAATCAACTGTCGGAAGATATGAAGTCTTTGAAAAAGGAGATAAGAGTATATAACGCTGATATAAAACAACACGACCTCTGGACTTTTACGCAGATGCTTAACCCAAAAGAAAATCTACATGCAGCTATATTTTGTGAGAACAAGATTTCCTGATACATTCCTCTCTGTCTTGGACATGTTGTACAACGGGAAATAAGCCAGTGGAAATGGTTTTCATTGACTGGGGGTGGGAGTATTTACGCAAAATGCATCAATAACGCTTCCCCTCTTTGCTTGTAAGTGAATGTACACTTTCTTGCCGCTTGTTTTTTGTGTACTGTAAATTAAGATTCACCTGAGGAGGGAAAAGACATTTGACATGTCCTTAGATATTTTCACTCTTATTTAAAGAAGACTTAGTCTATGATGTATGAAGAGCAGATTCACCTTGCACCTTTTTTGCTCAATAGGGAATTTTTGTTTCTTGGGAGTGCAGCAGTTTTAGTATGATAAATTGACATGTGGTGCTCTAGGGTTTTACGAGATGTACCGTTTTTGAAGACTTCATTTGTCCTTTTGGTGCATTTTTGCCCTTTTATTGATATACAGTAAACGAGAAACAGAACATGAAGGGAGTGAAAGGTAACACGGTCGAGGCTGGAATTGAACCCTGCTCTCCCATGGGCATGATAGATCAAGATGTTAGTGCATCCATACCGACAGCAAGACTGCAATTTCAGTAATTCTGTGTTTTTACCTGTCAGTATATTGAATTTCATTTCTTTATCGTTGCCTTTTAATTTGTAACTACGCAAAGCCGAGGCTGGACTTGAACCACAGTCTCCCATGAGCATGTCACCATAAAATGACCACTAGACTACCACCTCAGAAAAAAATATTTATATTCCGTGTCTGCAGTTTTGACCTACATTTCCTTTTTCACACACAAAAAAGTTAATCATTAGCACATGCACACTAGGAAACCCGCTTATACTCTTCACATGACATTTGATTTTATTTCTTTTTTAAATAACATGACAGTTTTAATTTCTGATCAGGATTGCTTTATTTAAATGTGTGATTATTGTGTATGTGGAATGCTTTTTTTATACAGCTCAGGGATCGTTATTCTCTTGATGCAGTTAAGAGACCAAACCTAGTACGTTAATGATCATTCAATTAATTGTAGTTTCTTGCCATCAATCGTGACATACATCCACCCCTTTGCCAAAACTGATGCTCAATTATGTGAAACATCTAGCATGAAAGCAAACACCTTCAACCGTATGCCAAGCCCAAAGGCAAAAATAAGTTAGTGACAGTTTGCAATGTGACTATGAGGAAGTTTGCTATGGATGGAAAAATGAGCAAGTAGATGAAAAATTGGTTATTTTGCAATAATGAATTTCCTCTTCATAAGTAACTAACACCAGATTTCTGTCTGGTATGTTCTCCACACATATCCACATGAAGAGCTTCTTCCTGGAAAACTCCATTTGTGGAAAAGTTGTGAAACGTGCAGCTTACTTTTTCTTTACAGACTTTATTCAATGTGCAAATATGATATGCACATTTGGACATAGAAATGTAAAAATTTATATTTTCACCTCAACTGTTAGACATGACACATGAAATGAGTTGCAGTTTGCTGACATAACTTATGTACTATAGACCACAACAGTAATCCCATTCACAACATTCAAAACTGGTTTTAATGATAACAAATCTTTCAACACATCTAGCATAAACTACAATATTAAGCAATGGTATATGCTTGTGCATGAGTCATAAGTACAATATTAATAAAGTAACCCAACTTAAAATTAAAATAAATCCCACTTTCTCTAAGTCGCTACTGTATATATATAAAAAAAGTATTATTTAGCTAATAACCCAGGTTTAATTAGCACAGCATTACTTCATTAAATAAAACTGTAATGCATTCTGATAAGAAAATATATATGAAAATATTTACGTAAATTATAATATAAAAAGGGCAACACGGTGGCGCAGTAGGTAGTACTGTCGCCTCACAGCAAGAAGGTCGCTAGTTCGACCCTCGGCTGGGTCAGTTGGCATTTCTGTGTGGAGTTTGCATGTTCTCCTCGCGTTGGCGTGGGTTTCCTCTGGGTGCTCCGGGTTCCCCCACAAGTCCAAAGATATGCGTTGTTGGTGAATTGGGTAAGCTAAATTGTCCGTAGTGTATGTGTGTGAATGAGAGTGTATGTGTGTTCCCAGTGACGGGTTGCAGCTGGAAGAGCTTCCGCTGCGTGAAACATATGCTGGATAAGTTGGTGGTTCATTCCGCAGTGGCGACCCCTGATTAATAGAGAGACTAAGCCGAAAAGAAAATGAATGAATAAATAATATAAAAAGATATATGAGAAAATATCTGAAAGTCCAAAGTCACCAAAGAGGGAGTAGTTGCTTGTATAAAGCAGGAAGCTACAAACTTTATTTCTTCTTATTATTATTATCTAAACCAACAGCACTATTACAAAAGACAGCAATGATAAATAATATTATAGTGATCTGCAAAACTGGAGTTTGTAGTGGATTGGTGCTGGATTTCGTGACATACGTCTGTTATTTTTTCCTGTTTGGACTGTAGATGAATGATAGTGTGTTGTTGTGTCTACAGTTGAGAGAGTTTATGATCCGTAAATCTGATTTTGTCATATCAGATAATTCAACTTGTGCTGTAAAGATGAGTGGCAAAGGGAACAATGAGCAGAAGTCCACTAAATCGGCACTAAATCCATTACCCAGTAATCTAAACACACGGGTTGAGTCAATGTTAGTACGTTAATAAGTTATTACATAAATATGTGGTTTGAAATAAATCTAACATGGCTTTATGGAGATAAAGTATAGAAAATGCCAAGAATAAGGAAGAAAAAACTGTGTTGGGGGTTTAACCTCAATATCGCCAACATCAATTTCCATTAAGCTCTTTCACTTTGTTTCCATATCCTTTTAGTGCTTACATGGCATTTGACATTCACCTGGCTTCGACATTGGCTAAGCCCAGTCCAAATAAAAAGGTTTTCAATAGCGGATGGCCATTTACAATAAAGTCTGAAACCTTATCCGTGTTTTGAAACCGCTTAATTGCATAATGCACTCAGCGAATGATAGAAATGAAATCACTTTTCAAAATAAATCTCTTGCTTTCATTGGCACGCTTTGAATGTCCAAAAAATTAAATGTATAATATGATCCCCATTAGTTCTCTATTATTTCTGTATTAAATGTTCCATTTTGGCTGTTGTTTTACAGCACTTACTCCAGGTAGCTTTTCAGTGCCTGGCTCAATTAACGATTAGAAATGAGTCATTCTGCGATATTACAGTTGTATTATTTTTGGTCTCACAGTGCTGATTTTCTCAGCATGCTCCTCAAACATTGGGTGGGTTCCATTAGCATATCTACTTTTCTCAGTTGTTCCTGAATGAGGCCTCCCTCCAAGGACAGCTATTGCCCAGTCTATTATTTCTGTTCCCACCCAGTCCCTTTAAATTAGCTATCAAATAGCCAGATCACATTTCATTGGACTCCTGTGGCCTGTTGCCCTCTATTTAAACACTCATCAGAGGACATCGCGGTGCAATTGGTGTTGCTCCAGCTAGTATGAATGCACTACATCTTTTCCCATTGTTTCATCTAGTCTGAGATGTGTAGCGAAGCCCAATTGCTTTGACGTTACTGACTAAACCCATTAAAGAAATAATCATTACAAGCCACAGAAATGTAGAGTCATGGTTGGTGAGGAAGAATTTGACATTCTTCTGTCTAGGCAACATGAGAAAGCATATATATTCTTTGGGACATGTGATAGCATCTTTAGCTAGTGTTTATTTGGTTAGCCAGAGGTTTGTAAAGTGCACCTGAATGGACACGAGCAGACTGAGTGCAATTAGCGGAGGCAAATTCGATTTGAGTAGTTTTTGAGTGGATACTGGTCGCTGGCTATTCAACAGAGGCTGAAACGATTATGCTAGTTTTCCGGACGCTGATGTTTGTCCTCTTGTTTCTTTGGCCTGTGAAAGTAGATCACATGGCTTCACAAAGCTGCCTTCCGGACACACATCTGGTCACTTTTTTAATCAAAACTAAGAGACTGTGTTTTTTATCTCACTTTAAGCCTTTCACTTGTAGTATGAAGCGTTAGTATGTGTCTCATTGTGAATATGTGGCTGGCTAACATTATAAGGATTCTGTCTGTCTAATCCAGGCACTGTATTAGAGGGATTCTGCCCATATTTGAAGTGTTAGACTTATGTAGGCCATGAAATATGTAAGTAATAACTGTGAAAAGATAAAAAGAATGGAGATCAATGGTGACTAGAGTTTTTTTTTTTTGGCACCATGTGTTACACTACTGGGCTCTGTTCTCGTTAATAAGATTATGTAGTGAATGGTACATTGTTCGCTGTATGTCTTTCTGGGGAGATTGCAAAGTTAATAAAAGCTAGTGATCAAAGTGTCTGGTCAGCATGATTCTGGTTATTGTCCTATTTTCTAGCCGAACAAGTTACTTGTTAACGTGATGTTCAAAAAGAAGGGTTGAGTTGTTGTTGTCTATTTTTCTTTCTGCCAGCTCATGGTCAGCCGTAATGAGATATTGCTCTGTTTCACATCTCCTTTGTCTGGCTAAATGAAAGTGACCTTCCTCAATTTGGTTTTGTTGTATCAAGCTAACACTTTCAAGATTTCTTTGTATTTATAATTGAGTGTCTGGACTATGTCTTTCCAAAGCCTGCTTTTTGAAGTGCGAAAGTTATAATTGTGAGATATAAAGTCACATTGTGGGGTATAAATTTAAAATTATGAGGGAAAACTTAGACAATTAGCCTATATACAGTCACACGCAAAATGTGACTTTATGCCAGTGTGACTTTACATCCTGCAGTGTGACTCTGTATGTCACAGCTGCAACTGTTTCCCCATATAATTGCAATTTTATATCTCACAATGTGACTTTATGTCCTCTTCTCCTCTATATATCACATTTCAGCTTTGGCTTTGTATATCACGTTTCAGTAGAATTTCATCTTTAGTCTTTAGAGCAACTTTATATCTCACAAAGTGACTTTACAGTTATGAGAAGCAGCTGTGAGGTAAAAAAAAAGTCAGGTTGCATGATAGTGCAGTTATGAGGAAGAAACTTACAGTTCAGTCAGATGTCAAACGTGACGTCACAACAACAAAAAGTTGCATTTGCAAGATATAACGTGATGATTCTAGACATAAAGTTGACATCAGGAGGAAAAATGTTTGAGATGAAGAGAGATAGTCAGTACTGAGAGATCATTTGTTTAATATCACAAAGTCACATCACAAGATATAAATTCGTAATTTGGAAAACGATGAGATATATATCAAGTCATTGCAGAACCTCAACACAATTTGATTGACTAGAAAACTAGAAAAAAATAAAGTCAAATTGTGAGAAAGTCACTTTGCAGCATTTAAAGCAAGGAAACCATTAAATTTGCAATATATAGGTGACATTGTGACTGTCACATTGTGACAATTACGAGAGTCAAAGCTGTAGTTACAACATACTGTAACAACAATTAAAATGACCACAAAGTAACAAATTCCCAATAGTGAACAACAAAGGTGCAGATGTTTACATAAAATTGAAATTGAATACAAATGCAACAAATAGAAAAACACTGATATAAGATATGATGTCACACTTATGAGAAAAGGTTGCAAGTATGAAATATAAACTTAAGTTGCAGGAAATATATCACAATTACAAGGAACTGCATCTGTGATACAAAGTGCTGATAGATATAGAGTCTGAATCTTGATTAACAAAGTGGCAAATGCAATATATAGGGTTTCATTGTGAGATATAAACACAACAAGAAACAAGGTTGCACTTGTGAGATTTGAGATCAAATTGTAGGATATAAAATTTGAATAACAAGAAACAGTCTCATTGTTTCCCATAAATGTGACTTCATATCTGAAATTTTTGGAGAAAGTGCCAAAAGTATCATTTGTGAGATAATAGTCATGCATATAATGTTGAAATTTCAACCAAAAAAAATATTGTATATTTAGTGTGAAGTTGTGAGACATGAGATTATAATAGAAAGAAGGTGATATTGGGAGATATAAAATAAAACTGCATTAATGAAGAAAAAATGAAATTGTCACATTGTGTGAAATAATGTCATAATTATTATTACTTTTTTAGCAAATGTGAAATATAGTCATGTTGCAGGACATAGAATCACAAACCAGCATTTTAAATTGCGAAACATTTAGTAGCATTATGGCATAGAAAGGGCAGGCAGCACAGTGGTGCAGTGGGTAGCACAATCGCCTCACAGCAACAAGGGCCCTAGTTCAAGCCCCGACTGGGTCAGTTGGCATTTCTGTGTGGAGCTTGCATGTTCTCCCCATGTTGGCGTGGGTGCTTTGGTTTCCCCTACAAGTCCAAAAACATGTGGTATAGGTGAATTGGGTAAGCTAAGTTCATTCCGCTTTGATGACCCCAGATAAATAAAGGGACTAAGCCGAAAATGAAATAAATGAATGAATGGCATAGAAAGTCAATTATAAACAACGTTGCAGTGTTGAAATAAAGTAAAAAATTGCAATTGTGGGAAAATGTTTTGTTGTTGTTTTTACTTGAGCAGAAAATCGTATTTGTGCTGTTTAGGCATAAAATCATTTGTGTTTACATAGAGCGATTTATTTTTATTTTTTATTTTTTTTAAATGAAAATATTTAGGGAAATTATATATATTCTAACATTATGTTCATCATTAAAGATATACGGTACAATTGGGAGTTATAGAAGACTGCATTTAGAAGATGCCTACACTTTCACACACCTATAATGCCTGAAATGCCACCTACATAGGCAGCCTGTGCCAGTGGTTTTCTTGTTCAGTTGTTTTTGTCAGCGGTTGGCGATGCTTACACTCTGCTGATTTATTTCAGCACAAGTGAGATTGAATTTTTCACGTTCAAATAGGAGACAGACGAGCGATTGTTGTTGTATCCAAAGTGCTTGCTGAAATCGTAGTTCTTGGCTGTGAAGGCACTTTAAAGCCTTGGAGGAAGTGAAAGAATGGACAATATAACCAATAAAACATCTGGACTTCCAAGTGTTGTTTCAGTCACCAAATTTTTAACAACTCCTCATCTGCTTCTCCGACACGCACAAGCTCTTTACAGTCTCCAGTGATGTTGTCTGATAGACTTATTGGAGATAAACCGCTTGTTTGAGTGTATACTCAGTTCCAGATGCCATCATGTATGCTAGCTTTGTTTAGTTTGAATCGCATACTGCAGTCCATTAATTCAAAGCATTTACATATGGCCCTTGTTTATGGTTGGATTTATGGTATGGTGCAAATAAACATGGTTGGAAATGGGATATATATTTTTTGTCTTTAAATAGAAACTCGTGACCGTGGAAATGAAGTATGAAAGTATGGCAGTTTAACGTGACTTTGACTTAATAAAGTTATTGATGCCGTGATGTAATCAAGGATGGTTGTTCCTTATGGCTGTAGGTAGGATCTATTTCCTGTCAACAGTTGATTCCTGAAAGCACATGGTTTTCCAGAAAAAAGTGGTAGCATGAAATTGGAGACGGCTCCAACTGTCTGGCGTCCAGTGGTTTAGTCTGGTTAATGTGAATTTTTGCATCATTTTTGTTTATTTTGGCAGTGTTTTAATAAGTATGCTGTGCATTCGTATTCATATTCAAACATCCAAATAGGGTTTTTGCTCTTTGTCTAACTGTCTCACTGTTTTCTTCAATGTCCTGCCACAAGCTTGCACAAGTTTACAATTTATTAATTTTAAGTAACTTAAAATTAAGTAACTGTTAAATTAAGGTGTGTGATAATGAATTTAATGTTGTACTATTTCGAGAAATTATAACTGGACATTGGACACCAGAATAGAGCTGAGTGCTATTTTGCTAAAAAAAAAAAAAAACAATGTTAAAACAGCAACTAAATGAACTGTTACATTGCTACAACAGCCCAACTGAATGCTAATTTGATAAACAACTACACAGAATGCAAGTTTGTTAGACAGCTAAACAGAATGTCTATTTATAACAGTAGCTAGGCTTTTAGTTTGCTAGTTTGCTTGAACAATCGCCCAACAAACTGCTAATTTGGTAAATTATGAAACAATGCTACCATGGTTTCACTACAAATAAACATGGATATTGTAGTTAAACCATAGTAAGCCCAAATCAACTGTGGTTTTGCTACACTAACCATTTGTAGTAAAACTATCATTATACAAATGGTAACCATTGTACCAAAAAACATGATTACTACTTTTATAACTATTTTTAAAATAATAAAGTCCTGGTTCATTTTAGTAGTATACTAAAGTTCAAATAGAATGTTGCTTGGTTTAATTGTGAAGCATACTGTAATTCCAGTTTGATAAAACAACAGCTAAACAGAAAATTTGCTTACCAAAATGGCAGCTAAATACTTGCAAAATCACCACCAGCATGTTGTTTTTTTAAGCTAAAGAGTTAGTTTTGCAAAATAGCATTCAAATAGAATGCTAGCAGCTAATAGCAAGGTTATATTTTTTTACAGACTAAACGAATGCTACAGCAGCAGCTAAATAAAATGCTAGTTTGTTAAAGAGTTTGCTAAATAATTCAATTACAGCTAAATGCAATGCTACTTTTGCAAAACAACATTTAAAAATGAAAGCTAGTTTGTTTAAAAAAAGAACTGTTAAATAGACTATTAGTTTGAAAACAACAGCTAAATTGGTTAACGTTATTGAATAGCCTGCAGAGCCTTCGTGACGTCAACAGAAATGCAAAGTTGCTTTAGAGGACAGTTATTACATTTTGATGTACAATTGAATTTTAGAATAGAAAACCAAAGCAAATCTTTTAAGATAAGGCTAGGGACATACATTAAGAAGTAAAGAGTCTACATTGTACCATAGCTGTTGAATCATTTTGAATGTAAATGTCATCCAAGTCATGTGATTCAAAACCAGACTAATTTGGGGAAAAATGTAATTGCTGAGCATCAATTTTGTAAATGCGCAATTACATACTCTACACATCTCTTCATTCTCCTCTGTCTCTCTCAGAGCAAAGCTGAAACTCTTTTCACCACTGGCCTGCTTCTCCCGACAAGGCTCATGCATTGTTTGTCTGGGATCACCGTTGTAATCAGGGTTAAGAGCAAATCTGCCTCATGTTATGCAACAAGCTCAAATCGCAGGTCTGGGAAGAATGGAGCAAAAGCTTTAAGCCACCCTGGGACAACCTGCTTTAAAGCGGCCAGGGAAAGAGGGAGTTTTCTAGACAAAAAAACGCTTATTTATAATATTTAACCTGACCTGGTTGTTCTCAAAATAGCAATGAAAAAATCTGCGCTTTGGCCTAAGAGTCCTATAAACTGTGAGATTACAAATTAGGACACACCATGATCCAGATCTGTGCTATTAAATGATTTGAAATATGATGGCCTGAAGTTGTACCTCTTGTTTTTCAGATTTGGATATGCACCTGTGTCCATTTATTGCTGTACATCACAGTTGCTGCCTATTCCAGTGAAATAGGAAATCCCATTACAGATGACATCAAGAAAATTTCTTTGTTGGTAAGAGCTCCGGCAATTTTGATCCGTCCTAGTTCACTGCATTTTGACTTTCTAACTCACCGTTTTAAGTTATGAATTTGCAATAGTTTAGTCTAAAATTTAAGGTAGAGGTTAACTTGCAATTGCGAGAAGTCTTAGAAAAAGGAACAGAATTGTGATCTTGTTGTATTTTGCAGTTTGTTTTGAGTTTAAACTCACATTGTAGACCTCAGAAGTTACATGTCACAATTTTGAAAATAAAAGGTGTTCATTTACAATTCTGGGGAAATGTTGTCAGAATTAAACTCAAAATGAGAAATTAATATAAACAAAAAAGTCAGGCGTCTTCCCTTGCAATTCTGAGTTTACATATTTCAGTTCCCTGTGAACTGTAACATATAAAAAGCCTTTTTTTCCTGTTCTGAAAATAGGCTTCTCTACATTCTTATCTTCATAGTGCCTTGAGGTTTATTTTTCCAGGCTATTTATTTGCAAGACAAAAGTGAAGGCTGATTTATCAATACTCGAGGGAAAGGAGCTGAAATTTATTTCATGTGTGTTGGAATAAAAGCCGCAGACATATGGCCGAAAGTATGATAATAGAGTTATATACAAATGCTTTTCTTCAGACATGCTCTTTAGACTCGTCAAAAATAATCAGCTTGAAAAGAGTTTATCACTTTGTTTTGACATGTGTGTTGTTTAATAGTATTTGCTTTTCTTAAGGAAAATATTTATGAATTATCTTGCCAAATCACTGTGCCTGACTTTTGACGAAAGCCTGATAAGCAGTGATGTAAATCTATGAAGTAAATATGTTACATATGTTTGTGGCTTTCGTAGCTATACCTAAGAAAAGCAAATTATTTCCATGTTTACATTGTGGTTACCTAGTAGTATAACATTTGTGCTTTTTTTTTTTTTTGATGTTCAAATGATCGTGCGGTTCGGTCTTTGGCACTCGGGACTGGGTTTTTTATGATTTTCTTTTTTTGTCTCTCCGATTAGAAACAGAATATTCCAAAAGACTACAAGATTACAGTACGTTATATTCCTAAAGAAGTGGTGAGTGTTGTTATCCAGAGTTATTATTCAGATAATTGCTAACATGTTGATAATGCAGTAATGGCTTTGTTTTTTCCTTCAAGAGTGGCATGTGCTGGGTGAAGCTAAATGTATTTCACTTGGAGGTGAGCTTAAAAGGCCTGGCGCAGAAGTTTGGGAACATATCCTCCAATAAAGATAATATAGGCACTTTCGTCCAAATACTGCAAGAAATGCGGTATCACATTGGACTTGGTTTGGTAAGTTGAGTAAGAGCAATCAAACTTGTACAGTATTGCATTCAGAAATCTTGCCTTGTTTTTAATTATGTAGATTTTTCAAAAAACGATTATTTTAAAGTTTAAAAATGTGCAGCAGGGCTTTTTTATTTCCTGTTTAATTATTAAAGTCTTTTCAAAATTAGTTTGAAAAACAGTACTAAAAATAAAATCTTTATTTAATATGAACAATCATATGTTTGCTTTTAGTTATTATTGTGAAGTAAAGCATTCAACGGTATTTGTAGAATTGTTTTTTGTCTTAGTTTAAAATAATTTCTGTAAAAGAATTACTTTTTTAATAAACTTTTTAAAAATATATTTGCTATATCAATATTTGTTCCTGATGTTATTCTGAAGTAAAGTAAAATGAGCAAAATTAGTCAAAGGTTTTGATAATTATGATAACAATAAACATCTATTTTGTATTGATTTTAGAAAGCATTGTAAAATCTGATTTATTATACAGTTTTTACAGTTATTTGTTTATTATTTAAATGCAAGATCTATGTCAAATAAATAAACTAGTATGTTGACAACATTGCAACAAACGAACCACTTTAAATCACTTTTTTTCTGTACCTTCAGGAGGATTCAATGCTAGACTTTGAGTGTCACTATGTAGAGGAGATGTGGCTTACGGCGAAGTATTTTGAATTTTTGGAGGACTTTTTCAACACTGCCAATTCATCAAGAGATGCTGAGGACTGCGAGCCACCGCCATGTCCCACATCCACAAAAACAACAATAACAACAACTACGACAGCGTCGACAACATCAGCGCAACATAGTACAAATGGTGAGTCTTATTTTACACAAAAATATGCATTAGCTGTTCATTTACTCACCCTCTGGCCATCGAATATCAGAATAACATTAAAGAAAATGTTTTGCTGAAACCATGGTTCTTGGTGAGTTCATAAAATGGTTGTCAAAGGCAATTTGAGAGTCAAAAAATAAACTGGCAACTTGTTTATAACATTATTACTTTCACATTTTTCTTTCCATAAGACCTCAATGTATAGTTATGAAGTCCTCTTATCTGATGACTTGCATTTTATCACCAGGGACCACAGAAAAAAAAATTCCTTTAATGTTCCACCAAAGGAGAAAAGTCACGTACATCTTGAATGGTCTGAGGCTGCGTAAATTGACAGCACATTTCATGTCTGGGTGAACTATCCTTCTAAAGGCCTCTGTTGGAAGGCATGGTCTGCACATTGCAGAGTGTTGCCTGTGACGTGTGTAATGAAGCTATTGAGAAACCGCAGAATGTAGTTTGTGGAAGGCCGCCCATTTGCAACTGAGGTTTTCGATGTTAACACCCGCTTTTAAATCATATCTCTTGTGGCAGCTTTGGTTGCAATTTTGCGCATGTTTTGTGTGCATGTGTGGGTGTGTGTGTGTGGGTTCCACGCCTTTTCAAACGAAGCCGCTGGACAAAACAAGAGAGGCAACATGTTTTTGTCAACTCTATTATGACAGAGTCTCAGCTGAGTTTCAAAACCCAGAGATGCTCCCTAGTGTGCGGCTTGAAAGGGAGGACAGAATCGAAGTCCAATTGTCACCATGTTGATTACAGAGCAATCTTCAGATCTTCCCAAGCGCAAGCTCTTTCTTTCTAAAAGCGGACAGATCAGATCTTTCATGGGGACGGGGAGAAAAGGAGATTGTGTCCGACTTTTTAAGCGTCTAACAATGAACGGTTTCTATCTGAGACTTTTAATGCTTCTCTGTTTCTGTCTTTCTCTAGAGAAACGAAACGGTTTGCCTGATGACCCCGAAAAAGGTAAGATATCGCATAAATGTCTTCAATCATCACTATTGTATGCATCCAAGGGATAGCCGATCCAAAAAGAAAAGAAGAAAAAAATGATAATTTACTCACCCTCATATCTTTCCTGGAACACAAGAAAAAGACACTGCTGTTTTCCATACGATTAAATTGAAGAGGGAATAAGGCCGCCAAGCTTCAAAAATCCAGTAGGTTTGTGCAACAAACAGATGGAAATTTAAGGCATATGTTGATAGAAAATAGGTTTTAGGTCAAGACATTTCATGCCAGGTCAGAGGACGAGTATTATCGGGGCTTGTTTTGACAGTTTTGATGCTTGACAGCCTCTATTTCCATTCATGTTCATTGTAAGGAAAATCAAATTGTGTGAACGTTCTTCAGAATTCCTCTTTTTGTGTTCCATGAAAGAGTCAAGGAGTAAGAAGTTAAACAGATGATGACAGATCATTTTTACTCCTGTAACATGTATCTTAAGACTATACAAACACTAGAGGAAAGCAGGAATGCCATTCAGAATTTGTTGTATTTTATTTATTTATTTTTGGTGATCTACTTCTTCTGCATTTATTTGTTGTCTAAACTGTTATTGTTTATCAAATATTTTTATTATATATATTGTATATTATTATTGTATTTTTATTATATATATTATATACAGTCGAAGTCAGAATTATTAACCCCCTTTTGAATTTTTTTTCTTTTTTAAATATTTCCCAAATGTTGTTTAACAGAGCAGGGAATTTTTCTCAGTATGTCTGATAATGTTTTTTCTTCTGAAGAAAGTCTTATTTGTTTTATTTCGGCTAGAATAGAAGCAGTTTTTAATTGTTTAAAAGCCATTTTAAGGACAAAATTATTACCCCCTTTAAGCTAATTTTTTTCGATAGTCTACAGAACAAACCATCGTTATACAATAACTTGCCTAATTACCCTATCCTGCCTAGTTAACCTAATTTACCTGGTTAAGCCTTTGAATGTTACTTTAAGCTGTATAGAAGGGTCTTGAAAAATATCTAGTCAAATATTATTTACTGTCATCATGACAAAGACAAAATAAAGTTATTAGAGATGAGTTATTAAAACTATTATGATTAGAAATGTGTTGAGAAAATCTTCTCTCTGTCACACAAATTGGGGAAAAAAAAAACATGGGTGCTAATAATTCAGGGGGGCTAATAATTCTGACTTCAACTGTATATAATTGATGGACTCATGAAAAACAGGTTTGGTTCTCTTGTCATGGTTCGGTATATGTGTGTATCAAACAGTCCATGCGTTTGTTTGTTTTTTTTTTATCATTGACAAGAAAGCAAGTCACGGTTTAAATTTGTTAATTTCTCCAGAGTTTACAGCGTTCACAGTTAATGCTGTATACTTTCACAGTTAATGCTGTATACTCCCATGCTTCAGGTTGTATCAGTTTAAAGATTCCAGTGCAAGACACAGCAGTAACTCAATACTCACATGAATTTTTTTATTCAACTTGTCAAATGACAACTGCCAAAATTAACATGCTGTCGTCATTACCATTAATCAACAGCAAAAGAAAAAATTAAAACTTTAAGATTGAAATTATAAGCCTTGATCTTGAGAATAACTTTATTTGAATACTGTAAACAGTAGATTATAAGGCTGTTTATTTTATGCTGATGTGTGGTATTTCTAATAGTATTTAAGTGTTATTTTTTTAAATATTATGAAAGAAACTCAAACTGTAAACAGTGACAACAGAACCATGACATGAACTGAACTGAACTGCCAATTTTGGGAACATCCCACCCCTTTTATATATGTACAACCCCAAATCAGAAATTGTGACAGTATGGAAAATGCAAATTAAAAAAGAATGTAGGGATTTCCAAATTTACTTTGACTTGTATTTCATTACAGACAATACAACAAACATTATTTAATGTGTTCCTCGTGATTGTTATAGTTTTTTTTTTTTTTTTTCAAAATAAACACATTCCAATTTTGGTTATTGCAACACACTTTAGAAAAAGTTGGGACAGGAGAAATTTAGGCCTAATACTCAGGCAAACTGGTTAAATAATGATGTGATTTAAAACTGGTGATGTCAACAGGTGATTGTAATTATAATTTAGTACAAAAGCATCATCAAAGAAAGGTCTAGTCCTTTAGGAGCAAAGATAGGCAGAGGATCACCAGTTTGCCAACAGATACATGAGAAAATTATTGAAATGTTTAAAAACAATGTTCCTCAAAGAAAAATAACCTTCAACAGTGCATAACATAATAAAAAATATTCAAGGAATCTGGAGGAATTTCAGTGCATAAAGAAAAGAGCGCAAGCCTAAGCTGAACTACCGTGATCTCTGATCCCTCAGGCGGCAGTGCATCAAGAATCGTCATTCATTTAAATCGATATCACCACATGGGCTCAGGACTACTTTGGCAAACCTTGGTCAAGTATCACAATACATAGTTACATCCACAACTGCCAGTTAAAACTGTACTGTGCCAAAAGGAAGCCCTATGTTAACAGTGTCGAGAAGCGCTGTCAACTTCTCTGGGCTCGAAGACACCTGGAAAGGACCATCACACAGTGGAAACCTGTACTGTGGTCAGATGAATCAGGATTTCAGCTATACTTTTGGGAGAAAGGGACGTCATGTACATTGGACCAAAGAGGAAAAGGACCATCCAGACTGTTACCAGTTACCAGATGGCACCATTAATGCTGAAAAGATTTTGTAGCACAATTTGCTGCTGTCTTTTCTAAGGACACCCATGCATATTTCAACAAGACAATGCAAAACCACATCCTGCACACAATACAAAGTCCTGGCTGTGGAGGAAGAGGATACAAGTACTTGACTGGCCTGCCTGCAGTCCTGACCTGTCTCTAATAGAGACAAAAAGCACAAAATGTGAGAACAAAGAACTGTTGCCCACCTCAAGACTTGCTTGCAGGAAGAATGGGACAAAATTACATCTGAAAAACTTAATCTCTTGGTGTTTTCATTCCCTAAATATCTTTTAAGTGTTTTATAAAAATCATGAGGAACACATTAAATAATATATATTACATTTTTTAAGGGGAAATGTTTTATTTTATTTGTTTGCAATTCCATTAATGTTCTTGTGAAAAAAACGGTCCAGCTCTGCAGGTTTAGTGCTCAACTGATATATTCGGAGTATCTTTGTGGTTCAAAGGTTAACTTGCTGTCTGTTTAACTACTGTTAAACAAGTGTATCTTTGCAAACTAACAAAACCAGTCTTGTTTATCTGCAGGGGCATTTCTTTCAAAAGTTTTGGAGAGCAATCTCATGTGGCTCCTCACCATCCCGTTTGCAATCGCAGTGGTGGTTTTGCTGGTCTGGAAGGTACGTATTATAGAATACCACTTTTAAAAACTGTTTTCATTTCCAGATTTAATTTGGTTTTTATGATTTAGATTAAGTCCAGAAGAAACACCCCCCAAACTGACCGGAGTCCAGAAGAAGGTCCCGCTCTGTTCTCAGGAGAGGAAGCCAATATACCGCCATTAGATGTGGGGATATCTGAAAAGTAATGTCAACTTTTAATGGAATTGTTAAATCTTCATAAATGTGCTATTTCTTTACACATCAGTATGTATCTGTTACATATTACCCAGGATGTACAAGATTAATTCATTTAAATGATGCTGCTTTAAAGACATGCAGTACAGGTGAATTGAATAAACTAAATTGGCCATAGTGTATGTGGGTGTGTGCAAGAGTGTGTGTGGGTGTTTCCCAGTGATAAGTTGCGGCTGGAGGGACATCCGCTGCATAAAACATGTACTGGTTAGGTTGGCAGTTCATTCCACTGTGGCGACCCCTGATTAATAAGGGACTAAGCCGAAAAGAAAATGAATGAATATGAATGAATGATGCTGCTCCTAGTAGCTGATGCTGAAATACAAACTGAGGATCACTGAGGTTTTGTGTAAGCTATTTCAAACTGCCAAAAAACAATTACATTAATACATTGATATCAACATTTTTTGGTTGTTGTTGATGATGTTATTTCCCCAATAAGAAAGTCAATTGTCGCAGCTAAAATATGAATTGTTTAATTATGGAGTACAAAGAGTTCATGCTAGAGGGAGGACAAGATTTTAACAGTGAAAACTATTACCGTTGAAACTTCTGAACTGTAATTTGTAAAAATAATTTTGTGAGATAAGTAAGATAAATTAAGATTTAGATATTTTCAAAATTTGTTTGCATTTTGTTTTTTAAACCATGCACAGACAAAATCATAAAGATTTGAATTTATTTAATATATTGATTATTATTTTAATCAATGTATTAAATAAATTCAAATCTTTATGTGTGTATTAATGTAATTGTTTTTTGGCAGTTTGAAATAGCTTACACAAAACCTCAGTGATCCTCTTGTTTGGCCTAAAACACAAACAAACACATACATACAAACAAACAATTCTGAGTGTGCTTCGCTCAGTGAGTGGGCTTAACAGGTCACCTGTAGGAAACACACACGGAAAGTGTCTATTCACCAGACACATTACTACAAACGCTCTGTTACAAGGACTCAATAAATAAAATAAAATAAATAAAAACTGCTAAACTAACTTAGACTTGTCATGACATCTATATTGTGCTCCCCTTGTGATTTAAAGTGCTTCTTTGATTTTTATGTCACTTTGGATAAAAGTGTCTGCTAAATGAATAAAAGTAAATGTGTACTGGTGAAATGAAAGGAGAAACACATCAAATAAAATGTACTTGATGTCAAAAGTCACTGTATGAATATGCTAACAAATATAAATTTAAAAGTCATCTGTAATGGGATTTGAAAAAACATTTGTTTATAGAAATACATTTATGCTTTAAAACAATCACAATCAATATCACTTTATTTATTGTATTATAAAATCAAACTTTAAAAAAAAAATGACATTTTGATCAAACTTATTTTTTGACATTTCTTTGGGTAATTGTATACTAAGTTGTTTCTTTTATAGTAACCTCCTGTTTTCTTTTTCCAGAAACAGATTAAATATTATCATGGATGTGTAAATCCAGCCCCAGCTTCAGCATTGCAGGTAAATGATGATCTTACATATTTTAAAATCGATGAAGTGTTTAGATTTTGCCATAATTTGGTTTCTCGTTAATGGCATTTCAGTCACTCCTTCACATGGCCCAACCTACAGGAACAAACAAAGCACCACCAAGCAGTGAAGGACGCATGACAGGCCTGAAACTCAACGAACTGCTCTTTGAGAACTGATGCCCTCTTTTATCAACCACTGCTGAACCCTTTGGGGTAAAACGGTTGCTCCTTCTGAGAACTCCATGCTCTTTAAAGCTTTCTTCTCCTCGAAAAAGAGACTGTGCATGAGGAATTCGACAAAAAGCAGAACAAAAGCAACATGCGATTGGATTCACCTAGAGTTGTCAAATAGCCAAGTGCATTTTTTTTCGAGCGCAGGAGCCACAGTTCAGAAGGAGGGCAGCCATTTTTGTTGCTTGAGAGCAGATGGCTGACTAAAAGGAGTTTAAGCAGAAGTGACTACCTCCAGCTGCTCTGGTTCATCTCCTTCTTTCTTTCTTTGCTTCGTCTTTTTTTTTTCTTTTTCTTTTGGGCTGGCTGTCCAGATAGACACCTTTCCATATTTTATTATTTTTTTTTTTGGAGTGCTTGAATCAGTAAAGTCGTTCTCAGATTGTATCATCTGATTTGTGAATTGTTTTTATTGTCACTATAAACTGGTGGTGTGGACTTAATTTATTTATTTTCTGAATATGACATGACACCTGCATGGCATCAGTTATCAACTGAGATGACGAATATGCGATCATCTCAACCTTAAGACATATCCCGCAATCCTTAATCGCTTGTGTATTTCCACAATACATCCATACATAAATTCATACTAACCGCAAACTTGTAAGTACCATTATAACTCCTCAGCAGATTTGTTTTTAATGCTATATATATATATATATATATATATATATATATATATATATATATATATATATATATATATATATATATATATATATCGACTACGAACGTTTTTCAGTCCACCCGTGATGAATGCAGTTAGTTTGGAGTTATGGCTTTTTATAAAGTCTGTTTCAGTGTTTTTTGAAGTTATGTAGTATAAGAAAACCTCTGGTGGCTGCTAATTTTATAGACGACTCATTTTGTCAATGGTCATGAGAGTTTTATAGCTTGTAGATATTAATAAAATTTAAGATTCTTCTGCCATACTAGAGCAAACTGCATCAGTCAAATGGGTCAAAACCAGCTCAAGTTGTATTATGACAAACAAAACGGTACATCGCGCGCACACACACACAAACTACTTACTCAAATATATCATCCTTTGATGCTGACGGAAGATCACGTTAACCATAATAGAAAACATACATGTATGCTTCTTCTACTCGTATTTTTGTGCCTTTTCATAGCATGGCTCTCCCTGTAAAGATTCTTTTTGGATAACCAGCCATATATTTATTACCGAAATAAAAATAAAAAAAAAGATATAATGTTATTGCACTAGTTATATTCAACAAAATTCCTTTAGGACATTTCAGATGAGTTTCCAAGAAAAGCGTAACACGATCTGGTTCCGGTCTCATGCTGAGTACGAATCAATTTATGCATGTTTCACATCTGACGTCTTACATGGTTTGAGCTTAATCTGTACATACTGATTTATAATAGCTACGACTCATATAGACAAGTGCTAATGACTTTGAGATGAAACTCAGAGGAGATCAGATTTTATTTTGTACCATGCTTTCTCCAACTGGTTGTAATGATCTATATCCTGTTTTGTGGGGAATAACCTGTTGTTTGCCCAGTCTTTGTTTTCTTAGTTAGAAACACAACAGTTTCATACAGTATGTAATGTGAAGTTGACATTTGCAGAATCATATCTTGGTTACGGTGGATGTTTACATAAAAATCTGTATTAACATTGGCAGCAAGTGGAAGTCCCTCATTGTAGTGTTGTAATGACT
The DNA here is from genome assembly GCA_903798195.1 of Danio kyathit. NCBI lineage: Eukaryota > Metazoa > Chordata > Actinopteri > Cypriniformes > Danionidae > Danio > Danio kyathit. Next base: position 21,824,453 of record LR812543.1, on the reverse strand, counting down.
TTCATGCAGTCAGTCTGACGGTTTTGATACTCTCGATGGGTCGTGTTAGTGTAAGTATTTGATTTTCCATCCCAGATTTCCTCTATACAGCTTTAGTGTAGTTCAGGGCAGTGCTGGTTATGTTACAGCGTAAGGTTACAGATGATGAACATGCAAAATTCATTTTTCTGCTCAAATTGATTCGGGAAAATTCGCTGAATTCTGCGGCTTTCAGTCTGTGATTCTTAAAGTTTCCTTTGGCATCATTGACAAGGTTTCATGTAAAGAGTCAATAAGCAACATCAACACCATGACAAAACTTCAAAAGTGGAGACATTGCTACATGTTGTATGGATTTTGTGAGTGAAAGTGTGCCCCTAAAAAACAGAGCGTAGACAATACAAGCCAGTCTGAAATTTCCTCCACTGCCCTGAAACTACTTGTTAGAAGCTCCATTTTGCGATGGAGATCAGAGGGACGTACAAGGGAACGGCAGATTTCAGATTTGGCCCAACAGCCGTAATTAAATCCTGCATTATATTTGTACGACTGCAGAACACAGCTAGTTAGGAAGCCAGTCAGGGTGCCAAAAGTAAACAAGGAATTGTGGCCCAGTCATTGTCTGGGTGACAGTCTACTGTATTCTGTATTTTATATGAATATATGCAAATATATGTATGAGATGTGAATAAAGTACATTTATCCACCATTGCTGAGGCGTGGGTGGGCTTACTTCTCATTACGACTAATAAAACCTTGGCAATGACTGTCTGCTTTTTTCTGTTTAGGCTTCATTTTAAAATGGATTAACGAATTAAACTGGATTTGAAGCGTTCACACCATTTTGCTCACCTTCATGCTATTCTTTTACTCAGGGAAGCAGTTATGGAGAGTTATGGAGTGGTAGTCATTCTTATGAATTGTTTTTTTTTACTTTGAGCGAATAAGGACAATAATTTTATTAAATTATAAAAGAATATTCTAAAAGAATACAGGTTTTGATTTGCATTGGCCACTATTATGATGTTTTGATTGCTTATCTTACATTACACGTTTAAAAATAAAAAGGTTTTTTTCCCAGAGAACATTTTTGTGAAATAGAAAGATTCCAAAGATTCTAGTACAGATGCCAATTATGAAAGTATTTTTATGAGTGTGAAAAAAAGTGATTGGTATATTCATAATAAAAAGTTCCCTTTTGCGTCTCACGGAAGAAAAGAAAGCAAAACATGTGGGTTTGCAATGCCATGAGGGTGAGGAAATAAAAACAATGTTGAGTAAACTGTCCCTGTAAGAATGTGTGAACTCTGTTTACAAGGAAGTAACATCATTGTCACCTACTGAGTTATCTGATTTGGGATTCAAATTTCATTTGTATTAAGTATGTTTTGCATAAACATATGTTTAAAAAAACTTTAAAGTGGTTTCAATTTGTTAATGGTCCTATCGTAAGATATTAGTCTCATATTAGTCTCAGATTTCACCAACTCTAATGAAATCCACTGAAATCCACATAATAAACTTACATTTCCTGTTTACTGCATTCATGTGTGAATTAATGGAAGTCAATTGCCCCTTAAAAGAAAGGATTCGGTCATCGTTTACTCACCATTCTCTTGCAAACCAGCATCCTCTGTACAGTAGTACACCAAAGCCAAGGCAAGGGGCTCAATCCCAGTACTTTAAACTGTATGGACAAAAATGGCAAACATGCAGGTTAAGAATGACATAGCGTGAATAAATGACAACAGAAGTGCTCTAACTCTTACAGCTTTTTAATGCCCCAGTTGGTTAGAAGGCCAAACTTCAAGCCTGCTGTGTGAAAATGCAGTGTGTTTAACATGACTGATACACCTTCAAAGCAGTTGCTGTAAAAGTGAAGCCAGGCTAACAAGAAAGACGCAGCAATTAAGCTGTTTTACCACCAGCCATTTTACTTGCTGCAGTTATCGTAATATGAACCTGCTGCACGCAAACTTTCCAGCCCCCTGTAAACACCCCTGTAGGATAATTAGTGGGGTTTGCCTTAAGGCAAATTCCACTATTGTTATTCTCCATACTTATTATTATTCTTCTTCTTCTTCTTCCACACAAAATTTCGGCGCGTAACTCGTCCCGCAATTTTCGTCCCAGACCCTTGAAAGTGGGGTCAAATCGTGCGGCTTTATCGGGAATGGTGTGCTATGACTTTTATAAGGGGTGGGCGGATTTTTGGCCCCGCAGGGGCCAAAAATCCGCCGAAATTTCCCATTGACTTAACATGGGAGAAACTTTGACACATCATAGCGCCAAGACTGAATTTCGTAGAAATATGGGATTCACGACATCTTGAAAGGGTTGCAGCCTGAGTAAGAACATACCCCGCAAGGGGGTATAAGTTGTACCCCTGGGGTGCTAGGACGTCCCAAAGTGGTCCCATTGACTTTACATTGGTCCCATTGACTCCCATTCATTTTCTAGCACCCCGCTCCCCTCACAAAACTCCCCGCATTGCGGAGCCAACTGGGAATTTCGTAGAGACATGGGATTTACCACATCTCGAAAGGGTTGCAGCCTGAGTCAGAACATACCCCAAAAGGGGGTAAATGTTGTACCCCTGGGGGTCTAGGGGGTCCCAAATCTCCCATTGACTTAACATGGAGCCGAATTTTGACACATCACTGCGCCGAGTGTGAATTTCATAGAAATATGGGATTCACCACATCTGTAGGGGGTTGCAGCCTTAGTGGGAACATACCCCGAAAGGGGGTATAAGTTGTACCCCTGGGGTGCTAGGACGTCCCAAAGGGGTCCCCATTGACTTAACATGGCCCATTGACTCCCATTCATTACATTGACTCCCATTATAAATGTCACATATCAATCACATTACATAGCAGTGTCATACAGACTTGGGGGTGGGCTTATTTGACTCAGGCAACCAACCAGCATCTCAATATGATAATGAAGCTCTCAAGCCACGCCCCCTCAAACCATTTAAAGACCCTTAATAACTGCCTCATTGACTTAACATGGGCTGGGACGTCCCATTGCTGATCCCATTGACTTCCATTATAAATGTCACACATCAATAACATTACATAGGAGTGTTATAGAGACATGGGGGTGGGCTCATTTGACTCAGGCAACCAATCAGCATCTCAATATGATAATGACGCTCACAAGCCACGCCCCCAAACTGATCCCATAGACTGCCATTATAACTGGCCTACATGCATATCTTTGCATAGCAGTGTCCTATTGACTTGGGGGTTGGCTCATTTGACTCAGACAACCAATGAGCATCTCAATATGATAATGAAGCTCACAAGCCACGCCCCCAAACTGATCCCATAGACTTCTATTAAAATAGGGCTAGAGGCATATCTTTGCATAGCAGTGTCATACAGACTTGGGGGTGGGCTCATTTGACTTAGACAACCAATCAACATCTGAATATGATAATGAAGCTCACAAGCCACGCCTCCAAACTGATCCCATAGACTGCCATTATAACTGGCCTACATGCATATCTTTGCATAGCAGTTTCCTATTGACTTGGGGGTTGGCTCATTTGACTCAGACAACCAATGAGCATCTCAATATGATAATGAAGCTCACAAGCCACGCCCCCAAACTGATCCCATAGACTTCTTTTAAAATAGGGCTAGAGGCATATCTTTGCATAGCAGTGTCATACAGACATGGGGGTTGGCTTATATGACTCAGACAACCAATGAGCATCTCAATATGATAATGAAGCTCATAAGCCACGCCCCCAAATCGATTTCATAGACTGCCATTATTATAGGCTTTCATGCATATCTTTGCATAGCAGTGTCATACAGACATGGGGGTTGGCTCATATGACTCAGACAACCAATGAGCATCTCAATATGATAATGAAGCTCACAAGCCACGCCCCCAAACTGATCCCATAGACTGCCATTATAACTGGCCTACATGCATATCTTTGCATAGCAGTGTCCTATTGACTTGGGGGTTGGCTCATTTGACTTAGGCAACCAACCACACCCAACTTCACTCTGTAACCACGCCCATGGCAACAAAACAGAGTACCCTAGCAACCATTTATCAACAGCTATATCTCAGCATCAGAACATCGTAGAGACATGGGGATTGGCTCGTTTGGCTCATGCTAGCAAACGGAACTTCCTGTATGCTACACATGCTAGCAGTGACTAGCTACATGCTAATATTGACTAGCCAAGTGCTGTAACTTCCTAGAAATGCTTACTAAGTGTAAACAAATGACCAAGCATGTATGTGAGGCTTGCCTAGTAACAACCTAGGGTACCCTAGCAACTGCCTAGCAACCACCCAAATTACCCTAGCAACCGCCTAGCAACCACCTAGCAACCGCCTAGCAACGGCCTAGTAATGCCTGAGTAAGTGCCTAGCGACCACTCAGGACACCCTAGCAACCGCCTAGCAACCGCCTAGCAACGCCTTAGCAACCACTCAGAATACCCTAGCAACCACCTAGCAACACCTTAGCAACCACCTAGCAACCACTTAGGACACCCTAGCAACCGCCTAGCAACACCCTAGCAACGCCTTAGCAACCACTCAGAATACCCTAGCAACCACCTAGCAACACCTTAGCAACCACTTAGGACACCCTAGCAACCGCCTAGCAACACCTTAGCAACCACATAGAACACCCTAGCAACCACCTAGCAACGCCTTAGCAACCACTTAGGACACCCTAGCAACCACCTAGCAACACCTTAGCAACCACCTAGCAACCACTTAGGACATTCTAGCAACCGCCTAGCAACACCTTAGCAACCACCTAGCAACCACTTAGGACACCCTAGCAACCGCCTAGCAACACCTTAGCAACCACTCAGAACACCCTAGCAACCGCCTAGCAACACCTTAGTAACCACCTAGCAACCACTCAGGACACCCTAGCAACCGCCTAACAACACCTTAGCAACCACCTAGCAACCACTTAGGACACCCTAGCAACCACCTAGCAACACCTTAGCATCCACCTAGCAACCACTCAGAACACCATAGCAACCACCTAGCAACACCATAAATTTAACATTGGCAGAAAATGGCTGACATTGGCACAAAATGGCTGACATCCAAAAATCCCCATAGGCTTAACATTGCCACAAAATGGTCGACATCGATATCTAGATTACAGAGTCGTAGAAGCTTGGGGGTGGGCTCGTTTTACTCGGCCTGTCAAGTCGGTAATAAGTAGTGATATACCAAATTTGTAGACACTCCCTAGCAACCACTTTTAGGCCCCTAACAACCACATAACAACATAAACAAGCTATATTTTAACACAGGAATATCAAAGAAAGACAGGGTTTGGCCTCTATTGATGCAGGCTGATAAACTTGTTTTTGTTTTCACTCATTAAAACGGCGTTGCCACAGCCTAGCAACCATTTAGAATACCCTAGCAACTGCATAAACACATGAATTTAGCCATTTCTTAGCACTCCATTGCTTTTGCCCAGTTCAGTGATTCATTTTACCCCATCGATTTGCCACGCAAACCCCACTCACATTTTCTTTAGGAAATGTACAATTCTAGTGTTTAATTGTAAACCTAGTAATTTCACTCACTCCAGAGGTTTACAGCCTTTGGAGTTTTAACGAAACAACCGGCAGGTGTTATATAAGAAACGGCGACAGAAACGCAGTCATTTGATCTTCTTCATTCGTGCAAGTAAAGGATATAGGAACAGTCATTTCTCCCTCTTGTGCATGTGTGGGCAGTGGCTTCCCGCTGCGCAAATATGCAAGCACTCGAGCGCACTACAGTAAACTCTGCCGTCTCTCGAATCTTGAACTCAGATTGCAGAATGCATAATACAGATAAAAATGGAAGGGATTTTGCATAACAGTCTACGCCTCGGTCTCCTCTGCCCTGCTCGGTGGCCGCATTAGCGTGGGTTGGTACACTGGTTGAGAGCCCAGGCAGATGACACTATAAGCCTGTCCCCCTGAATGCCAGCCTCTCCTGTGACAGTACGTACATTAACAAAAAAGGGCTTTTGAATGTGTGACAAAGGTCTTTATGAATTTAAATTGTGTGCGTTTTTTCTCGGCGGTGGGAATCGGCACAGGACCTTAGTCACAGGTCATGTGGTTTAGGGTTACTAAAAGCCTCTACCAATAGAGTTGTGTTGCGCGCTTTTTGCCCTTTTACAAAGCCCTTTCTGCAGCCGCGAGAGAAAGCGCTCACCCCCAGGTGGGGAGCGGAGACGGACGAGTCGAGTCCCTGGAGGCCGTAACCGGAGGCTTATCAGAGCCCGACGCTGTTCTGTAATACTCCTGTGAAAGGCCTTCTCCGCCGCCTCCCAATAGCCGCAGTTCTGGGCAGAAGGCTGTAATGGAGATCTCCATGGCCCCTCGGTAAGCAACCAAGGGCCGAAAGGGGGGTCTGTCTCGGGACGAGGCACAGCAGGGATGGAGGGAGGGAGAGATGACACTGCGGCGTAGGTGTGACAGAAGAGAGGAGAGGTCTAATGAGTCAGAGGGGAAAGGCTTGGGCTCTCCTCAGGGGTCTCCTGCCACGGAACGTCAGCTCACGGGGCACAGGTAGACACGCCCGGCATTCGAACGCCACCGCGTTTCTCACGGGCTCCCCGAGGAACGCTTGTGTCATGGCTCAAAAGGACTGGATAAAGACCGGGAAGGTTTACACCAGTTCAATGACATTCAGATTAAAAACCGAGGCCTCTGCGATTCAGCCGGGATGAGTAACCTGAGATTTGCTGATATGACTAAGGCCAGGGTAAAGATAAATGCAGCGCTGCTGTGGAACTGTGAGTCATGCTGATGGCGATGAGTTTCTCGCTGCTTCTTGGCTGCTATTCCGATTGTCCTAAAAGTTGCTTTGCCAGTACTTTTGCCAGCTGATATGGCCTGAGAGGCTTCCCAAAAGAAGCTCAAGTGAAACTCGAAAGGGCTGCTGAAACTGCCTTGGGAGGACAAGTTAAGATGATTCACTGATGTAGTTATTACACAAAAGGCTGAATATGGATATCATGATACTGAACATGCACATCATGGGCATTTCAAAATTCATTCAATAATTATTTATCATTTCAACTTTTAGAGTGCAGGGTGTTCATAACAGCGCCGAATGCTTAAAGATTCAATTGATTAACTTGATAAATCAAACATTAACATTTTCACTCTCTGGCCTACATGCTGAAGTGTTGATTGAAAGTTCTGTGATTATTTATGGGGTTATTTTTTGTTAACTGTGCAATAAGGCTCCAATAGTTAACATTAGTTAGTTTAACTAAATTACAGTTTAAATAATCTTAGGTGATGTTAATTTCTTAGGTAATGCGTAAAAATAATATTCTAATCTGATTACAAGTTGTAATCATTTTATTAAATGTAGTTAACAACTAAAAATATTCAGTAGTATTTATTTCAACTAATATTAACTTGGTAAATAATAAATTTGGCTTTTTTGTCGCTGTTGATTTTTATCCATTATCTAACATTTACTAATGTGACTATTGTAAAGTGTTACGTGTTGTACTTTATAATCATTTTGCAGTTTAATTTAGTTGAAACATTTGTTTAACAATGCAATATTAGTTTATTATAATTTTGTCATTATATCGGCTAAAAAATTTTTTTGCAGTTTAGGTCAATATCATGATAATACTTTATACTGTACCTTGATAAATGCCTCAGCAAATAATTGCAACATGAAAAACTGATACAACCTTCATAAGCCTGAATCATTTTGAGTGTTGTAAAATCATCTAGTGGTCACTTTTAAAACATATTTATTTGTCTCTCTAAATTGGAATAATGTTTAAATATCAGAGATCCATGTCATTCGTTTTCTCAAAAGTCAACCACTTCACTGTGAGGTTTAAATTTCATTATTCATTATAAAAGCCCACACATCTTCTAATTTCCAGGAGGGAATAGAGTGTGAATAAGGAGGTGTTCCCCTTTATCCATGATGTGCACTGTTGGGTGTTCATATTGTTTGGTGCCGTTTGAAATGCTGATTCTTTTCACACTATTCCACTGAATCATAACAAAAAGAGTAACCTGATAACATTGAGGGTTTGGCTGTCTGGCTAAAACATATTCTTAGTTCCCTGAAGATATTCTTTTCCTCTAAAGATTTTCATGAAATAACATGAAAGGCATCTATTTAATGCATACATGATGTCATATGGGATATAGGAGAGTGCAGTACTGTAAGTGAACAACATGGACCTACCAGATTGTGGTTGACTTTTCGTGAATCTTTAAAAGGAATAAATGTAATGTGAATAAATTATATATATATAATTTGCAATTCCATGCAAATGTCAACCTGGCCATGAAAAAAATAAAGTTTTCATCAAAATATGGAAACCATTTCTAGGTTTTTTTGTGTAGGCCTGTATTTTACAGCACTTTAGAAATACTCAAACTTGTCTCTGTCAATGTTTTCCAACAATTATATTTGATTTACCAAAATCACATGAGTGGCAATTTCAAATCGGTCACATCCATAACAGAGAGATGTCAGACGACACTTTTTTCTCATAAGGAAGTCAATCATTTTTGTTTTATAAAGAAACATATTTGATCCTTTTGATTAGCATTACTTCTTTTGAGCTGTGCAGTTTAATTCATAGAATTTCTACAAAGTACAGTATGTTGTAGACTGCAAACTCGCATACTTTTTTGGTCACATCCATAACGCATGTTTATTTTCCTCATTTAAAGTACAAAACATGTTTACAGATTGCTATTTTTCTGATCCCATAACTCTGTGGTCAGTTGTTTTGAAAAATATAAACAGATGTTTTAATATAATCTTAACATATACTTTCTATGTGAATTTATGTTTTGAGTTTTTACCGCAAATGTCACATCCATAACGCTGGAATTGCTCATATATATATATATATATATATATATAGACACACACATAGTGCACATGTGAAAACAGTTTGAGAAATTGTAGCTCCTCTTTTGCAAACAATTAGTGATAATTGTTTCTTACCACTATGAGTATTTATCCACTTTACAACAAAGGTAAAACAACAGATGTTACCACATGAGGCTTTTAAGGTGTTACACTGAGTTCTTGCTGTCAAGTAAGATTACAACACCAGCAGACAGCAAACAAATCCTTATATGGTTTTATATACATCTGGACTCATCCACTTTACCACTAAGAAAGTGCATATGTGCTGGCCGTCCTTTTAAAAATGATATAAATGTACGCGAGAACATTTATGCACACAAGAACGCATTTTTGCACTTAATCTGCACATGCTCTGTACTGTAGAGCGACAGCAAGAGAGAGCGAGTTAGCAAGCACATTCTTATGTGGACATCATTAGAGCAGGTTTTATGCAAATTGCTAATTGTTATATTCAATTTACATTTATGCTCCAGGGATAGGCCTATGTTAACTTTACAAGAAAGGTAATAACAAATTTGGCCTCTTACTCATGTTTTAAATGCCGTGTAAACTGTAGGCTACGTGAGACAATTTTCTGAAAAAGCAGATGTTACCACATATGTTATCCTTTTTTAAAGAATACACCTTCCTACTCCCCATGACGCTTGCAAATGTGTTGAATAATTTGTAAACAACCCGTAAAGAGTTTTTTATGTGGTCACAGAGTAAGCTCAGCCTTTAAACATTAAAAGGAAACTTCATTAAAATTAACAAATTACTTTTGAAACTAGTATTATAGACGTGATGATTGATACTAATGAGAGAACAGAATCTGAAGGAACAGTAAACAGAATAGCTTAATACAGATATTTTGTAGTAGGCTATCACGTTAATACCAAGTATTATTTTCACTGCAAGGTTACATAAAAACACACAGAGAAAAACATACCTGTCATTAAATTTTCACCAAGGATATGTCTGACGTATTTTTTTTTCAACGAAAGTAACACGCCTGAACTGCCACCCAAAAATATCAAAACGGTTAAATCTTACTGCGCATGCTCTGTGGAGTAAGCACACGAGTGAGAACGCAAACGAGCAAACAAACCCTCATATGAACATTGTTTGAGCGCAACTTATGCTAATTACTCGCGGTTTAGTCGACGACATACAAAATAACCGGATTCTAAGAAGGTAGGAACAAATTTATGTGCTTGGTCACCTGTTCATGAACCAAATAATTTGTTCTATGAGAGTACAAAAGAGATTATGTGAAGTTTCACACGTAAATAATACGTGCCCTGTAGGAAATGTGATAATGGTTTTGTTTCACTAAACGTGTAATAATTATGTTTTTGACTCAATACAATTTGTGTGACCACTGTTTACTACAAATACAATGGTTAGCATACTAAAACCATGGTTGTTACTTTTGTTTAACAACAAAATCTTGTTTTTATTTATTTATTTTTAATAGTAGTAAAACCATGGTTCATTTTTGTATAGGGAATTTCGAATTCACCACGTGTCCTTGTTAATCATTTAACCATTTTTTTTCAGACAATGAACAATAATTATTAGGTCTTATGTGCATCCAGTAAAGATCAACATCACTGCTTATTATTCTCAGTGGTACTTAATGATAGAGCATTCATTTGGCACTTAGTTACTCTAAGAAAATATGTTAAAGTTCACTTAAACATTTCCATCATTACCTCTTGGTTAGCCGCCAAAATACGGCACATACAGTACAATTGTATAGAACATCCACAGTCAACATGACACATAGAAAGTATGATAAATTAAGCATAGGACTAAAGGTTAAGTGTTTTATTAAATATGGTGAAACCCACTGAACAAGGCTCTCTTAAAGTTTATCCAAACACAGAAACCTGCCAGACTGTCGCAATGAAGAATGATTAGTACTGAAAGTGGAACATTTATCTCGAATATATGAGGAAGCAACAGTTGAGTAATGAAAAGCATGGCAAAATGGACATTAGTGCATGGCTTTACCAAGATGCTTTCTTTAGAAATTAGCTACTTTATCTAAGATCAATAGTTATATATAAGCATCTAATGTAACCAGGTCAAGGTTTTTGTTAGTACAACTATGAATCTTTGAAGTGTGTTACTTCAGATGCTGTCTAAATTCATGTCATGTGGCATTGGAGTTGTTTTTTGCTAGTGGTGTAGACACCTGGTAAGATGTGTTTTTGTTGATCCAATCTCAAGCAAACAATGCTAAATCTTAATACAGTTTGACATTATCCACTTTTGTCCACTTCCAGAGGCTCTTGAAAACACATTGCTTTAGATGATCACATGGTCGAAAAACACTTGACCAGCAACAGAAGACTGTCTCCTCTCAGCCTACTGACCTAATTTTGAACGTCACGAGATGTGCTGTTGATGTGTGCTAGACAAGTTGTAAACTTTGGCATGTAAAATTATTCATTCAAAATCAATTGACTATCTTTATGAATGCATCAATTGAGTAATTATCTCAAATAATCATTTAAAAACAGATTTGAGGAAAGAAACGCTGCAGTTTTGCTCTAAAAATTACAAAAGTTTTGCTCTGGTTTTATTTGGAGCTATTTTATTGCAAAGCAGATTAGTTCACCCAAAAAGAAAATTCTGTTATCAATTACTCACCCTCATCATGTCGCTCCACCTTCTGAAAGCTTCGTTCATCATTGGAACACAAATTAAGATAAGTTGGATGAAATTTGAAAGCTCTCCTTTATTGACAGCAACTGTCCCGAGACATTAAAAGTCCAGAAAGGGAACTAAAATACTTTGTAAAAACAACTTCGTTCTCTGGTGTCTTCAATGATTGTATTTTTAAAGTTTTATTAAATTAAATATATATTTTTTTACAAAATGATGAAAAAATAGCATAAAGTTACAATTAACAGTTTATTTTTCCATAAGTAATGCATTGTCATTTTCACAATGTCTATATTGTACATAATTCAAGTTTGAGCTCCAAAATGTTTGCATATTTTTATAATTTTCATTATATACTGAGGATGTGTTGCTGGACAATATTTTTGGCACTCCCTGAAATGAGTTTTTGCAGGATGGGATGTCTGATACTGCATATCGCACCTCCTGAAGTTCACGTGACATTAATGACCTATTTGAATAAAATGAAAATGTCACTTTTGCAACCATGTTCATACACTACCTGAAAAAAGTCTTGTTGCCTATCCAACTTTTAGGAACAACAGATAATAACTTGACTCCTAGTTGATCATTTGGCATCAGAAGTGGCTTACATGAAAGGCAAAGGCCTCTAGATTACGCTTATTTTACCTAAATAAAATATGATCATGCCTTGATTTTTAAGTGCAGTTTAGTTATAAACTAATTTCGAGAGGATCACGTGATTATGATTGAACACGGCTGGTTATGCATTAACCATGTATGACCAACCAATCAGACGATCCCTAACCCACTATAAAGAGCCAGGGTTTCTTACTACAGTCATCTTCGATTTGAAGAATCCCCTCCCCTTCCACCCCTACTCCTCCACCTTTCCTTTCATAGGGCGCACGGTAGCCCAGTGATTAGCGCTGTTGCCTCACAGCAAGAACGTCACTGGTTCTAGTCCTTTAACAGACTGGCTGTCGTTTCTGTGCGAAGTTAGCATGTTCTTCCCGTGCGCGCGTGGGTTTCCCCCGGGTTCTCCGGTTTCCTCCCACATTCCAAAAACATGCACCACAAGTTAATTGATCAATCAAAATTTAGCACTAGTCAAACTTTTATCAATCAGCATATCTCTTTATAGCAATTACTTTCTGTCATCAACTCTTATCAAAAGGGGGGAGTTCTCGAGATCTACCCGAGCTCAGGGCTCTCTCCCGGGACAGCATGCCAAACTTGCTTTATAATCAATCATCAGCTAAGTGTGAACTCTTGAATTATTTAATTAGAACAGTAAGGTCTGACTTTGCTTAGACAGAAGTCTTGTCACTCAACAGAAATAATGAACAATATAGAAAGTCATGGTGCAGTAGAAAAAGAATTAATATTGTGTATGACTCCCATGAGCTTGGACGACTGCATCCATACATCTCTGCAGTGACTCAGATAACTTATTTATAAAGTCATCTGGAATGGCAAAGAAAGCGTTCTTGCAGGACTCCCAGAGTTCATCAAGATTCTTTGGATTCATCTTCAATGCCTCCTCCTTCATCTTACCCTAGACATGCTCAATAATGTTCATATCTGGTGACTGAGCTGGCCAATCCTGGAGCACCTTGACCTTCTTTGCTTTCAGAAACAAATGTCTTGATACCTCAGGCTGTTAATGCTGTCATCTACTCTGCAGATCTCTTGTGCCCCCTTACTGAATGTAACCCTAAACCATGATTTTTCCCTCACCAAACTTGAGGGGATGCAGTTCAACAGATGATTCATTGGAAAAAGCTACCTTCTGCCACTTTTCCAAATGATCAACTAGAAGTCAAGTTATTATTTGTTGCTCTTCTACTGGGATCAACAACAATACTTTTGTCAGGTAGTGTATTCATAAATATAACTCACTTGCTCTTGTGATATCATTTTATTTGACATCATAAAAAGCAAGATCTCACCGAAGCACATTTTTGCAATCATAAATCATACCTTTTGTGAATTTTGTTGGCATTTCTTTTCAATTTAAGTGACAGTTTTGTCACAATCCCCCGTCAATTTCAGACCCAGCACAACGGTTGTGATCTTGACTGGTCTTAAAATGAAGGCATTTAAACTCAGACCACACTCAAGCACTAAAGCATTTGTTTTTCCAACAAACATCCGCTATATGCTCTCTACTAAATTTAACGGTCAGTCATTTGCTCAACGAGCACCATAAATACATAAGAGGTTTTCCATCAAAAGCACATATTTAAAGAATGAGGTATCTATTAATTAAACTAAAAAGCAGCAGTTAATTGGCCTGTTCCCGTCGTCGAGAAAAATCATTAAATGGATTGTGAAACAAAGCACCAAAACACCAATGCAAATTGTTTCCTAAACAGAGAACAAAGCAATTCACATGTGCTTCAAATCTCTTCTGAGTAGTTTCTGGGGTGTGGATTTGACAAAGTGGACATTTAATGCCAGCACAAATTTGTGATTCTGTACATAACCCCTGAGAAAATAAATTCTAATTAAATTTAATATCTCAGCGGCTAACCAACTCATTCCTGTGCCCAATATTCCTTGATAAAAAAAAGGGAAAACAGCTCTAAGCAAACACTTGCAAAAAGGCATGCCGACAAAGTTCTCAGGGGCTTTTGCATTATTTGTGTGAAATGGAATTATTTCTTGGCAATGAACACATTTACAAAGTGGTAATGCTCTCTTGATTGACATTTTAGTGTTTTTTTTTAATCTTTTGCTTTCTACCGCACCCTAACACATGCGCTTACAAGTATTATTTTCCTGTCTCCTGCACATATATGTGACAACTATTTGCCATAAGCAGGTAGGAATTAAATTATGGCTTTTGTCAAAGTTCCTCTAAGAGTTGACAGGTCTATTAAAACTCTCTTTTAAAAATGCATGAATGTTCAATAGTGTCACTGGAAACAATATTGCTGTTGAGTGTTGTGTAGCTTTTATGGTTTTCTGTGCAATTTTGAACTTTAATTTCTTGTTTTTAAGGAAAGGCTGCTGTTTTCTGTGGCTGTCACACCAGGATATGAGGATATCATATCAAACGTGAGCATTTTTATCTGTTATTATTTTATATTATAATAAATTAAATGATTGTTTTTATAATATTTACAATAGGATTTGCATTTTTTGTTTAAATTAAACATTTTTGTTTTATGATACAATAACTACAACTTTGTAGATCGTCCATTGAAACCACCCTTTTCCAGTGTTGCTAAATGCCTTTCATGAGTATATAAATGTCTCTAAATGTTTGATGATGTCATGTGCTAAAAAGAATGGTCATTATGTCATATTAACTTTTTACATTTGTTTACTATTGTACTATTATACTATTTACTGTTCTTTATGACAGCATTTTTATAATTTTCTACAGGCAAATTCTCAAAACAACTGTTCTCATTTATTTATATATGCAGTCACTTACAATCTGCTGCTCTCCACTGCTGAAATCCAGGTTTATAAACAAAATGTGATCTGACAAACTCACCATACACATGTTTAAAACAACGGCTTTGCTGTAATTTTAGTTATGTATATAGTTTCGTTTTTTTTATACATTTTACACACAAAAGAGAAATGCATTACAAATGCTAAAAAAAGTTTATCACCAAAACCTAAAACTGGCCAACATATAATTAAATATCAATAAAATACCTCATTGTCACAAAAAGTAAATAAATGTTGCAGCAACAAATGAGAAAGTCACTAAATTTGGTGACAAAATTCCCTCAAACTGAAAACATTGCTTCTTTCCTGGGCTTGAATGAACCTGATGAACTTGATTTCCAAAGGTCATGAATTTTAAACTGCATTCTTGACAAGCCAAGCATGGTAGTCTTTCAGGAACATGTAATTCATTTAAGCCACAAAATAAACTTGAATCCGTAAAATATGTTTAACTTTATCCCTCAAAAACTAGGAGACTATCGAAGCTATGGAAAAAAAATTAAGAGGACACTTGGAGATTCTGTTGTGCTTGTGTTCAGGTCAAACATGATATTTGTTTTGTAAAGTACTGATGACATGTCTTCTAAATTGAAATGAAAAACCATTTAGTGAAATGTTATTAGAACTTTATATATTTCACTCAAACCATATTTAATAAATTCAGTAAATACAGAGAACATACAACAGAAATGTAAAGGTGTCTGAAAATGATTGAAACTGATATTTGAATAGTAATCCTTTTTGTATCCCACAGGGAAAAAAGTTGGAAAACATGAATTTGTGACAACTTTAAGGTAAGCGAAAATAAAGTGTGTAATGAAATTATCAAAGTTAGAATTTTCTTAAAAGCAGGTTTTTCATGCATATCACAGTGCAATGCAAGAATTACTTTTGATTTTCTTAACATTCTAACTTGTTTCTATAAACACAAACACTAATAAACCCTGAATGTCAAATGCGCCCATGTATGGGATAGTTGCCACTTGCTTTTTAATGAATATGACTCATGTATCATATCCCTTAGGCGGTCTTGGGTTTCTTATGTTAAGCCTATGCTGATGCGTTTATAATGTTTACAGGTTCTGCATTACCGCTACTTTGTAGTGCCAAGGCATTTGATTACACATATATGTCTAATAGGGTCAATTTCAGTGCAAACTAAATAACTGTGAAATTAAATTCCCTTTTACCACTTCAAGAATCTAATCAACAAAAATGATTTTTGCCACAAATGTAATGATGTAGCAACTTCAGAGCAGCTGCACCGCATGCCTGATAAACCCATTTAATGGTATGCAAATGATCATACACATTTTGTGACCGACATGCAATAACATCTTTACGGCTGTACAAGTGTCTTTTTGATCTTTAGGTTAATAATCTGACCTGACAAAACTGTGTTAGCGCTTCTGAAACCACACTGCTATTACAGCAACATGTGGGTGCTAAAGCCTCAGGCTGGTCGCCCTCCAGAATTTTGTCTTGCTTGAACTCATCATGCGTCCATATAACAGATGTATCTTCTGTTGGATATTGAGCAATGTTTACCCACATTAAGGCAGCGGCACTGGAAAGCCCTAGAGGCAATCGCTGGTGTGATCTGTAGTAGCATTTTGCCCTTTTAATGCAGAACGATGAAATAAACAAAAACAAACAAACAAGGACATTGCACTCCCTTTCTGACAGATCTGCAGTTCTGTGAAAAGGCTCACTTTAGAAAGCAAACACTGCAAACTGAGTAATGATTCGCTGAAATGCAAATACTGTCTCAGCAATAATATATATGATCTCAAAAAAGGCAGGCGATCAAAGCGAAAAAGATTAAATGTTTTACCTTCAAAATGTTTTAAATATTTTACCCTTATAGCAATGAGAGTTTTGTATGGTCTCAAAGGTTCTTTTGATTTTTAGTTTTAATTATTAATGCAATAAAACTACTTTTATAGTGTTGGGAAATTTTTTTGATAGCAGTACCAAATTGATATTTTCAAAAAAAGAGCCACAAAACGATTAGATGACGTTAAATCTGGGTAAAGAGAATTCTGAGAAAGGCATCTAAACACATCATACTTGTTAGACATGAGTTGCTGAAACGCATTACAAAGTATACAGTACTGAATTTTGGAGTTCAACCAATAAATCTTTTTCCACCTGAAAAAATAAATCATTCTGTGTTCAGGATTTTTTGGGTGGGGCTAAAATAGTGGCTGTTGCGATGTAGCCACATTGCATTAGCAAAACCCCGTTCAAGGAAAGTCTCTTCAGTCAGTAGGCATATTTTGCAACCTCTGGGTAGTTAATTCAAGACCACGTTCTAAATGAATTCAAGACCAATCTAAATCAACAGGGGAATACTGAAATCTCAAAAACTGTTAAAATTACATATTTGTAATGTAATGTGTATTTATATAGCATGTGTATTTATATAGCACATTTTTCATGATGGCCATGCACCTAAATCGCTTCACAATCATGAGGGGGGTCTCTCCACACCACCACCAGTGTGCAGATGATGCGACGGCAGCCACAGGACAACGGCGCCAGTGCTGTGGGTGGCAGCCAAATTGAGTCCTGCAATTTACCCCGTTTATAATAGCGTGAGTGACCTGTCTTTGTATATCCATAGTGTTTGGAATTAGCATCAGTGGATCTTCCTCTCAACCTTGAGTTACTATCACCATTCATCCAAAAATGTATGGCTGTATAAAGCCAATTAAGCTGATGTTATTAGAGGTAGCATCCATTCAGATTATAGCTGTAAGCTGTTGGGGATGTTTTTATCCACTCTGGGGTGATTTTGAGTTTTAATTTAACCACAATTATCTCTGCATTTCACCAAATGGATTGATTTTTGGTGACAAACCTTATGACACATATTTTAGGAAAAAAGCTTGAGAAAAAAACCCAACAATACACTATGGGCAAATTCATTAGCCTTTCATTATGTTGGTGTACGTTTTCCCCCATTGCTTTCCATTATAATGACATTTATTGATTGCAAGTTATGACGCTATATAATCATGCATTCTTGATTGTTTGTGTTGATCCCTGTTGGGAAGAGGTAAAAGTAGTGATTTTTACTGTTGATCAATAATTGCAGTGCAAAACAAGTTTCTAGTTTTTATATGGAGTATAGTGTGTGTGTGTGCGCGTGTACGTGCGTGTGTGTGTGTGAAAGTGTAAGGGCATACTCACACTATGTACAGATGCTTTGAACCGGGCCAAAGCACGCTTGTCCCCCCGACAGCCCGCACTCACATTACATTCGGGCCTGGGCACGCTTGCGTCATCGATGATGCGTTGTTCAGTTTAAGAAGCGCTCTCGCGCAGCACAGTGGAGATTTCTTTATATCGTTTAAGTCGTTTGATATGCGGTGACACGCAGTCAAATATTTTGCCGAACAGATCAGCCACTTTTGACGCTCGTAAACAATCATAAAGTCCTCATGCTGCAGGAATTAGGAGGTTTGCTGACGGTACAGCTGTCGTGCAGTGAGGGGTTTTGCGTCTTTAATAAACTACAACAGTTTGCGTTCATTGAACAGTAGGTACGAATGATTAATTAATCCATATCAAACAGTCCCTTAAAAGTCACGTCTTGCTTTCAGTTTTGGGCTCAGGCACGCTTGCACTCACACTGCCCAAGTGAACCGCGCTCAGGCCCACCTCTTCCAACCGGGCCAGGGCCGCCCAAGTGAACCGTGCCTCAGTCCGATTCAGAGCACTCACACTTCTCAAACGATGCTGGAAACAGGCCTGGGCACAGTTCGGATAGCATAGTGCGAGTACGCCCTAAGAGAGACCTTGGATGTAGTGCAATCTGAGCTGCATGCAATGCTTTTTAATGCACTCACCTAACCCTACCCCTCACAGTGATGTCACTAGCTCCATTAAGTGCATTGTGTCTGACATTGCATCTCTGATATATGCAATCTCAACTTGCATCATCAAGGCTGCATCCAGACACTATTGGAGACCTTTGCACACTTACCTTGTCTAAGAAAGTCAAAATAAGCACATGAGCTCTCAGAACACACTAAACATAATAAGTGTATTAATGCGCGAACAAGATTATTTGTTTTTTAATTCCATAAATCTCCATATAAAAGCCAGAAACATTTTTGCACAGGCCTATCTAAAGGATTAATGGTGCCAACTGATGATCAACATTAAAAATGACTAATTTTACCTCTTCCCAACAAAGAGAACCACCAACAATCAAGAATGCATGGTTATATGGCAGGGCTATTCAATTAGTTTGTCATGGGGGCCAGTTCATGAAAAGCATCCCAAACAGGGGGCCGGAGAGATATGACTTGTAATATGAGTGATGACACAACAGAATATAAGAGCCCATATGCTGTATTTTTGCTCCTTAAGACACCCACATTGACATTTTCTACATTAAAACATTAATATGTTGTATTTTGAAACTACATAACATCACTGCATTGTACAATGTGGCTTTTTTTTACAAGCAAATCCAAATGTATTTCGAGGCACAAAATCAGTGTATTGCTCAGGTAGTCTTCTTCTACATTCAGACTCATTCATATGTAATGTTTTAAACTGCGTAACAATTAGGGATGCAACGATTATAGATTTTGTTTGTATGATTATAGTGTGAAGAATAATCATGGTTTCACAGTTATCACCATTATTATGCATTTATTAAATTTAAAACACTACTAGTTTAGGAAAATCACAAGAAAACTGCTTATATTTTAAAGTGTTGTTTATTGCTGCTCAGTAACCAAATACAGCACAAATTATTAATAAAAAAACAAACAATAGTCCATTTCTCTCTTTGGACTTAAATGAAAAAGTTTTTGTCTCGGGGGCCGGGTTCGGCCCTCAGGCCCCCAATTGAATAGCCCTGTTATATGGTATCATGGCATTACAATTAAAAAAATGCTGTTATAATGGAACTCGGTGGGGAAAAAACAGCCACTAACACAATGAAAGGGTAGTCAATTTGAACAATACACAAGGTTAACTCTTGATTTTTCTGCAGGTGGCCAGTACCTCCTTTTCAGTACCTCTAGCGGACATTCCCCCAGTGTTTGAGAGCAGTCCTATATTATTCAAAGATTTTGATAACTTGTTTTAGTTACTTTTTTTTTTTTTCATTAAAATTTGGTTGCATGGTTGACACATTTTCTGGTGTGCGACAAACTCAAAACACATATTTTAATATCACTTTAGCAAGACTTTAGAGTTGTTTATGTATAAAAAAATCTGCATATTGATCAGCATATTAAAATTCCCAAAAAATTTATAAAGTAATGAATACAAAAACAACAAATTTACATCATAAATTGCAGATTCATAATAAAACCTATAAACTACTATACTAGACAACAGCAAAGCAGACAGTATTCTTTGTAGCTTTAAATTTCAGCAATTATTAGGCAGATATTTGACCACATTTGGATTATTGCATTCTTTGCAGAAAATGACACCTCTCCTGACCTACTGCATGCCCTGAGCTTTCATGAGATCATTTGAGTACACAATACATTTTACTACAAATGTTCCATTTTAAAAGAAAAAGTATAAGCCTGATGTTGCACATTCTAAGTCACAGTCTATCATGCAATAACTTGCCATGTCTATGCTTCTTCACAAAAAATATGATTGCTTAGAAATCTCTTTGAACTCATTTAATGTAGAGTAGCTAATATCCATTATTTCCCCTTCAATTCATCACATCTATGCTAGTGCTGTTTTCAGTAATGTGATTGTGAGACAAACAACAGCCCAGTTCATTGCTGAAATCTTGTGAACAAACTAAAGCTTGATTTGTACTTCTGAGTCGAGTGGTCTGACAAAAATAATCACAAAACGCTAGTTGGCAGTAGTCATGGGACGATAACCGGTTTCAAGGTATACCGCGGTTTGAAAAAGGTTGTTCAAAAATGTTCTGTTATACCGTTCCTAAAGTATATGTAAATGTATGTTTGTTTTGTATGTAAATGTATATGTTTTTGTGTTGTAAAGAAATCTGTGTTTTATTAAAATAATAAAGCTAGCAGATGTCATTGATTTATTTTAATTATTTAGCCTGTTTACTGTTCCAAAATATTATAAATGTGAATTGCAAATTGAAAAATGTAAATTGAAATACTGTATATTGTGTTTAATGGAGAAAAAATGTGTTTGTTTTTTTACGAAGACGTTTAAAAAGAGCTTTATTAAAGCTGTAATCACAATACCTTGATACCGTGAAACCGTAATATTTTTTATCCAAGGTTATCATACCGTCACAAGTTTATACCGGCCCATGCCTAGTTGGCAGTGGGGTTTCGATGCTACACTGTCAAGCTTCTTTGCTGGTGTTTTGGCTTTACTGTAGTAGTAGCTCAAACTCATTCAAGGAAGAAAGGGTGGGAGCTGGTAAATGTTCAACAAGCTTAATTATAAATAAAAAACAAAACAAAAGGATCCAATCTGTAGCTTTTCCGCAGGACTCAATGCTTGTTAAAGTCTTGTGTCATCTGCCTCACTCCGCTCACACGGCTCTCGGCCCTGCCTACACTCATCAGTGCTACCAACCTAGCCAATCACAGATCTTGCTTTGTGCATTGTTGCAATGTGTAATATTTTTGATGGGTGCATGTCTGGGTCTGCATCAGGCTGTGGTGAATGGTATGCAGCTGTGCAAAGACTACACCAGACCTAACGTGCACACTCAATACAAAAAAATAAATCGGAGTGCAAAAGTAGTGCAAAAATGATTTAAATCTCATGTGCGAACTGCTTAAGCAGATTTAACAATAAAAACATACTATATTATTAGGCCCACATGGAATCTACACCTGCAGAAATCCACTGATTTATTTTCCCATAATTGAGTCTATTTGTTTAAATATATATTTATTCAGTTTTATATTAATTTCAGTAATATTATTGAATAGTATGCAAATATTTTTTTATGATTTATGTACCATAAAGTTTAAGTAATATTTTCTGTCTTCTAATATATATACTGTATATATATAATTTGAGAGACTAACTTTGTTTACCAAACAAGTGTTACTTGTAGTTGGATTTGCATTGCAAACCTTAAATAAAAGTTGAAGAGTTATTATGTTTTTATTACATGTGCTAGGTTTAATACTCTCAAAATCATTCCAAACAATGTCCACAGATTCTGTCTGGCCGCGCTTATACAGTAGGCTACTTCCCTTGCCTCTGATTTCTGTCAGTCGACAGACCCAACCTTACATCTAATTACAAACTCCGGAGATCTAGGAAAGAAAAATATCTGGAAATCAAACCACAGGTGAGACCAGGGAGTGCTGTGACTAATTAGAAATAAACCACTTGGGGAAATGGAAAATCAAACATCTTTTTATGATGTTTTTGTAACATCATAAAAAAGTAAACATCTTGTTAACATCGGAAAAGCCATCCAGGCCCACACATGATGTAATCATAAGAGTGACTAACATGCAAACACGCGCTCTGTGATTACATTTCATGTATCTGATCAAATTTTATTTGTCGTTTTTTGTATCAAAAGGGCTTAAAATGACAGAATTGCTGGCATAAAAAACTGTTTAGAGACCAAGTAAATAAAATTATCACAATAAATCATGCACAGAAATGAAACCGATGACCATGTTTTTTATTAGGTTGTGGGGTAGGTTGTAAGAATGGCAAACGGACTGTACATTTCTTTCAAATTGTCAATCATTTTCGTAGATAATTGGATAATTATTGAATTTGTAGCTGATGAATTCAATGCAAAAACAGCGTACTCCCCAGCTTCCCTAATTCTGAAGTTATTTAACAAAATCTTCATCGATTACTAACCTTGAAAGGACACCTTAGAATTATGTGATCGTTTTTAACTCATTATTAACTCTGTGTGACAGGAATAATACTGTCCACACACTAGGAGAATTACTGAGTAAATAATAAGACTGGACTGTCAAAACCTCTCCCGCCTGCCAGACAATAGTTAAAGTAAATTGAAATGTCAAAGAGAGAACATTCATAAATGCCTTCGCTCCAGACTTTTTGGTGCCTGCTTGTCTGTGGAATGAAATCACATGAAGCCGATATCAAGTGCACATCATTCGTGGAAAACCAATTTATTTATTTTTACCCAGCTAGCAAGCGGAGCTACCTTAATGCGGAGTACCGTTATGAAGATGTCATCTTAGTCATCTTGGGTTTTTTGCTTTATTGTTCTTAACCCTTGTGGTGTTTTCTCAGTGTTTAAAGGGACAGCTCGCATGGCTGTTTATTTCTTAAAACGTGGGCTGTGTGCTGAACAGCTTTCCCATTTTTACAGTCCCTGAATAAATACCTTATTAAAGTTTTAAAACAACAGCTGTAAAGATTGTTAGCTTAATGACTGAATGGCTTTTAAAGTTTATTTTCCATATGTGTTGTGAACCATGCTAAAATAGTGGTATATGTAATGAATTGGTGAATCGAAGCACACATGCATTAGTCCGTAGCACTTCTACTAAAAGAAGATATGTTGCAGCAGTTTAATAGTAACCATAGCAACCATTGTGTTTTTGATAGTTTCTTTGGGTTCTTGTCCTCAGTTTCAGCTCATAAAATTAAATGAAAGGGATAGATTGTTATAAATAAAAATGTTATCATCGTTTACTTTCGTCTTCCACTGAGCACAAAAGAAAATGTTTGAAGGATGCTCATGCTGCTCTATATTTTGCATATTTTTTAGAGATTTCTTGCCATCAGTTGTATCGTTATTGTGCTCTTTTCTTTTAGTTAGAGGACTATTCAGAATCTGAGAGTAGAGTGAGTCACTTTGATTTCCTATCACCTAAGTGTCTCAGGACCTTTTTAACATCTTCAAACAGACAAGGGCGGCTGGAGAGCTCCTCACCCCTGACCCCTTTGAGGGTGCCTGACTGTTTCTTATTTTAGAGATAGCAAGCTCCTGTTAAACTGCTCCTGTCTTATTCATGAGCTTCAGGAATGCACAGTTTTCACAAGCAGGGATTTTGTATTTACCTGATATCTGTGGCCTGTTATGGTTTCTCTGTACCCCAAAAATGAAAATTGTTATTTTAGGCTATACCATTGCATGGCACTGTTTTTAGCTTTAAACAACAACAAAAAAAAATCTGCTTTTTGAAAGGTCAAACTATATCTTACAGGCCATAAACTGAACTAACTACATTTAACAACCCAGGCTCATTCTGATTGCGTACCTCTATATACATTTCTGGAGAGCACCAAATATGTGCCAGGAGCTACTTTTTTGCAGTTTGTTTTTGCGAATCCACCAGAGGCTGCTGTGTACACTTTCTGACCAACCGACCATTACCCCACCCTCCCCCTTCCTTAAACCCAAGCAATAGTGTTTTAAAAAGCACCAATTGACCAGTGCTTTTTCACTTCTGGGCTTAGTCTAGCCAATGGCACAGCAGCTACAGTTGAGACGTGTATATAGGTAATACTGCCTGATTGGTCAAATTTGGATAAATAACCTGGTGATATAAAATGTAAGCCAATGCATTAAAATGAAAAGTGCTAAATATTCATATTATTGTTATACAAATTAATAATTTTAAAATTAGTTATTAACTCTATTTAATAAAGCAATTATGACTTTTGATATTAATGTGGGTGGCACGGTGGCTCAGTGGCTAGCACTGTCGCCTCACAGCAAGAAGGTCGCTGGTTTGAGTCCCAGCTGGGCAACTTGGCATTTCTGTGTGGAGTTTGCATGTTCTCCTGTGTTTGCGTGGGTTTTCTCTAGGTGCTCCGGTTTTCCCACATGAGCTATAAATGAACTGGAGGAACAAAATTGGCCGTAGTGTATGAGTGTGTGAATGCAAGTGTATGGGTGTTTCCCAGTGCTGGGTTGTGGCTGTAAAGGCATCTGCTACTGTCTGTAAAACATATGCTGGAATAGTTGGCGGTTCATTCTACTGTGACGACCCATGAAATAAGGAATTAAGTCAAAGGAAAATGAATGAATGAATATCAATGTGTTATATGACATTAACTAAGAAACTAACATGATTTAGGCAGACTACAGGACTGCATTTGTGCTGGTTGGTATCATTGGTATAAATGAGCCACTAAAAGATGTTTGATGACATTAATTGAATGGCCTTTACTTGAATTTCAAATTCTTAAATTACTGTAATTGGGTAGTTTCTCACAGGAATTATACTTTAAATGGTTTTAAAAATCTGTACTTTTACTAGAGTATATGTTTAGTGTTATATCAGTACTTTTGCTGCGATTATTTTCTTTTCTTCGACCTGC
Organism: Danio kyathit; assembly: GCA_903798195.1. Taxonomy (NCBI): domain Eukaryota; kingdom Metazoa; phylum Chordata; class Actinopteri; order Cypriniformes; family Danionidae; genus Danio; species Danio kyathit. Next base: position 21,799,184 of record LR812543.1, on the reverse strand, counting down.
AGTCACTACTTTAAATGTTTATTTTTTTTTCTTGTCTTTGTTTGTTGTGTTAACTGTGGGACACTGACAGTTAGTTAGTCAGGGCCAGTGCATAACCTCAACATTAACCTTATATCATCACAGCTGATTTGGATCAACCTGCTTTCTATCAGCTAATCTCACATTTGAAATGTATACTCCATACATTTCAAAAACCTTAACTTGCACTTTAAAAAACATTTTAAAAACGCCACTGGTGTAAGCTACATTTTTATTTGAAGGGTATTGCTTGAACAATTTTCACAAGTACTCATAATCATTTTATTTCATAAGTACTTTTAGTAGGGCTGCTTTTTACTCATACTTTGAGTAATATTTAGAACAGCATTTTTTTACTCTACTTGCACTACAGTTTTGGCAAGTAATTTACTTGAGTATGAGTTTTCAATACTGTAGTGCAAAAATGTGTGAACTGCTCATACACTGTGTGTATGTGTGTACTGTGTACTCAGTTTACTGATATGAAATGTAACATTTAGATTTAATGATTTATGTAAAGAGGCACATTTCCAATCTTTTGTACCCCTTATTTCAGTCAATTTCAAGTCAGGCTCTGAAATATCCAGTCCAGTACATGACGGTCATTATGGCACCATGTTTTACTGCCCAGCACTACTCAAGATATTGAGCAACTTTGCCAATTATCGGTCGTGTATACATAATATAATGTTTTTGTCCTTTTTTGTGGATCTGTGTGACATTGTTGTCTGTACATGAAACTTTTCCAAAACACAAAAGAAGCATTTTTATGCTTTTAAGTACACAGTTGTTATGTAAATATAGCCATTAGTCTTATTTTTCTCTCTGAAAGCACCAGTGTGGGAACAGAGTAGGCTGGGGCTAATTGCCACAAGATGAAATTGTCACGATGCCTGTATCGTATTATTTACAAGTCAAATTACACAAATTTGTTTCCTCTAGGAGTGTTTTCTAATGTTGTTTTCTATATCTAGTTCAAAAAGTATAATAATTAGAATAATTTTTGTCAAATTCCATCTCATATTTTTGAAAGGGTTTGAGTAATAAGGGAACATTATAAAACTACACTGGCAGACATTCAAACATGAATCCACTAAATAATGAAGGCAGATTTTAATGTCAGGCCAGGACAAGTTGTATAAACAAAACAAACACGCACACAAAAGTAATGCTTTGTAATTTTGTCCAAAAATTACAAATTAAACTAAGGAAGAAACTAGCCAAAATTAAATGAACTAACGACAGGCCATGTTGGTAACATATTGAAATATGAGTCCTCGTTAGAACTTGATTCAGATTCATAGTAGATGCTTTTACGCAAAGGTACAGTACAAAGCAGAAACACACGTTAACTATTTAGACTTTTTATTAACCATGACGACAAAACAGATGTTCGGGAGGATATGCTGCAGCTTGGTGCTTCCAAACATGTTTGAACCATAAACTTCTTTATTTGATTCAATTTGATTCAATCAAAAAAGTCCTAAGTGGATTAGCATTAGCAATAGGACAAACACTGATTTACGTTTCTCAACAGCCTAATAAATTGTGCTCATTTGCTTGCACCACATCATTTAAGAGGTGAGTCCTCAAGAGTAATAAAGTGCTTGCAGCGCTCAAGTCATAAGACTGCTTGAACATGGGGTGTGTCCTTGTTCGCTAAAGACACACCCCAAACTTGTTTACCCCACATGACCTTTTTTCCCCGACCCAGTCTGTCCTTATGAAAAATGTTCCCAGATTCTTGGGTAAATCAGGTCCTCATGGAGAAGTAATACTTTGCAGAGTTTGTCAAGGCCCTCACATCTGTGTGATTGATATGATTGCGAGAGGTCATTTAGTCCATAAGCTAACCGATTTATTCGCTTTGACGCTGCATGTGCTGCATACATACAAGCATATTAAGCAGTAACTTTTTTAAAGAAAGTTCAACAGAAAATTGTGAGTCATCCTTCAGTTTGTAAAAACAAACAAAAATGGGTTCACAATAAGGCACTTACAGTACTATAGAGGTCTGTGTGGAATGGCATGTAGCCATAGAGTATGTCAAAATACTCTACCACAACATTAATGCTGAAGTGTTTCATTTCTGCTGCATTCGTATCACAAAACCTAATGCAAAGAAAAATAAAACCGATTTTACAAGCACCTGCTCAACTACTTCCACATATTCACACCAGTAGTGTTTATAATGTGTCTAAATTATGACCTGAGTAAAATAGCACAATAAAGATCTATAACAGAAAAGTAACTGTAAAATTTAATTTTTATTTGAAGGGTATTGGTTGAATAATTTTCACAAGGTGAGTACTTTTAGAAGGGCTACTTTTTACCCTTTGAGTAATTTTTAGAACAGCATTTTTTTCTACTTGTAGTTCTACTTGCACTACATTTTTGGCAAGTAATTTACTTGAGTATGAGTTTTCAATACTGTAGTGCAAAAAATGTGTAAACTGCTCACATACTGTGTGTATGCACACCAGTGTTATAATGTGTCTAAATTATGACCTGAATAAAACAGCACAATAAAGGTCTACAGTATAACACAAAAGTAACCGAAAAATTATGGAATGCCAAAGCGGACTAAATTTACAAACAAGTGTAAAAAAAAAAAGGGCAAATATAAATAAATAAATAAATGTATTAAGGAAAGTGAAAAAGAAAGGTTTACTTTTTAAATTTATTTTTACAATTATTTATTTTACAGTTTATATATTGATTTATGTATTTATTTCACCATTCATTTATTTATTTCTACATTTCTTTGTCACACTTTCTATTTACATTCACTTAAGACTGACCTTGTTGAATATGCATTTGTAAAAGTTTCCCCTTTTAGACACATTTTGTGGGACCAGAGTATTTAAATCAACCATGCAAAACCATCATATAATAATGTTTGTGCTTTCCAAATTGTTTGCACTTTATTATTTAATTCCCCCCCTAAAAGCATGTCTTTAACTATTTTGAGCTTGCAATTGCTGTAATTGTTGTTGCTATAGGAGGGAGCGCAGAGAACACTGAGCAGGATTTTTTCCACATGTATTAATTTATCTGGAATGCCAGAGGAACACCATCATCTGAACATTTTGTTTGCCAAGTCATGCTATTTTTAATTTGCTTCAGGAATTAAAAGACAACTGGAAACCCACAACTAAAAGGAGTCACGCAATACCAGATCTATCAAAACATCTTGCAACCCATCTTTTTTTTCTAATCCTTATGTGTAATGCATGACATTCACATTAATTGCATCCTTATCAACAAGTAATCACCACATTCGTAAGTTCAATTGCTTGATTTAGTCTGCCAGGCTCACATCAGCAGCAGGCTACATGAACACCCTGAAAAATATCCAAAATATCTTCAAAAAGGATAAAACTCCAGATATCAATACAAAAGTAGATTTTTTTGATGATTATTTTGTTTAAGCCCATTACAGGCTTAGAGACTTGTGTTGTGAGTGAGAAAGCGCATGATAAATCATAAGGCTCACCTAACTGTGTGCATATTTGTTGCCCCACATATTCATATTTATAACATTAGTAACCACCATGAACTGCTGAATACGTGCAAGCAGACATGTATTTAGGGTGTATAAAAACTGCATACACCACACCTTCACAGTTACTAAAGCCATAGATTTCCCGTTTTCTGAGTTGAGAATACATTAAAGCTTCTGGCTTATACTTCTGGTTTGAAGACTCTTGTGGATGTGTTGCTGATGTCTGTACATACAGATTTTTCAATTGCAGCTGTGATAGTGATTGAGTGTTTGTTATATTGAAGAAAAAAAACATGCTTGCGTGTACTTTTAGGGTGCTTTCACATTTAGTTTGATTACCTGGTTCACACCAGAGTTTGAATGGAAGTTTGATAAAGGTGAAAGCTTGCAAACTTTGGACTTTGGAAGTGTAGTTTTGTTTACCATGAATGTAATTTAAAATGAATGAGGAATGAGTCGCTTCATGTACTGTATATGTGTCAGAAAAGCAACTGAGTAACATAAATACACAGTTTAACATGATTAACAGTGGCTCGTTTGCATAATGTTGGTTGGATTGTGTTCACCTCTGAATTGAACCGTAGTGGAGTTTGCATGAACTGCACCTCAGACCACTAGACTAATTTGCGCTGCACTTGGTGTATTGCTTTGATCGTTTGTTAAATGAGGGGTTTCGGGTGTTAAATTTCCATACCCATTGGCGCTGTTTTGGAACTGCACTTTTGCACTAATTTGCTCTGTTTAATAAGTCTAGTCATTAGTTTTAGTGTTGTCGGGGCTCGTCAGGATGCTCAAACAAATAACAACGCTTTAATAGTGCCTTAGGTGTAGCGTCTTTCTGAAAAAAAGCATTTTTTCTTTAGCATTTGATCAAACGTGACGGTAAAAATGTGAATTACACCATAAGGCTATGTTCAGACTTGGTGTCAAGAAAAAAATGTGACAAGGCCACTTTCTTAGTTAACCCCTTTGGCGCTTTAGTGTTCTGCTCATGGTACGGCAAGCCATTAGTTACAGGAATCCAGGAATGCTAAGGTTTTTTTTTAAGAATCTGGCAGTATTTTGGTTACAAATAGCAGCCAATAAGGGCCTGTGTTTGGAAAGTAACTTCAAAAATTACTAATTAATTACATCACCAATAATTACACAAATGTAAATACTTTATTATAAATACATTATAATTACTAAATAAATAACTAATTACTTCTAAACCCTATAAACCTCGAATGGATAGACATTTATTAATTCATTTAATCATTTTCTTTTCGGCTTAGTCCCTTTATTAATCAGTGGTCGCCACAGCGGAATGAACCGCCAACTTATCCAGCACATGTTTTTTTATGCGGCGAATACCCTTCCAGTCGCAACCCAACGCTGGGAAACACCCACACACTCTTGCTCACACTCACATACACTACGGCCAATTTAGCTTATTCTATTCACCTGTATCACATGTCTTTGAACTGTGGGGGAAACCGGAGCACCCAGAGGAAACCCACGCAAACATGGGAAGAACATGCAAACTCCACACAGAAATGCCAACTGACCCAGCCAGGGCTCGAACCAGCGACCTTCTTGCTGTGAGGCGATTGTGCTACCCACTGAGCCACTGTGCTGCCCATGGATAGATAATTATAATAATAATTAATATAATAATTATTATAAATAAAACAATGCAACAATTTGATAAAATTATAGTGAAAGTAAACTCAATTTTTTTTACTATTAAGTTCACTGATTACCTAATTGGATTTACTATATTTTTAAAGGTAAGTGGTTGCAAACAATTTATATGGGCTGAATTAAAAAAACAAATGAAGTTAAACATTACTAAATTTAATTTGTTTGTTTAAATTCAGCCCATATAAATTGTTTGGAACAATTTAGCAATTTTTTTTTCAGTGTTGTGCTGTTTATATTAAACGTACATTCATTTTTTTTCTTGTTTATTTTGTTCTACATCAGTTGACATGTATAATTTACTCCCACTTGTGAGTAACACTGCATTTGGTAGACTGGACACTCTGTGCTTTCCCTAATGAACATCTTTGGTTCATTTAATTTACCCGTGAAAAGGAACGGTACATTCTAACCTCAGTTCGCTAACTCCAGCTCTTTCCATATGCTCACATCTGGTCCATTAATTGTATATACTGACTCAAGTTATATATTACATCCCAGCATGAGAAATAAAAGCTGTGGCATGTGAGCGTGTGAACTGGTTAAAATGCGTGTCTCAGGGTGAATGCGTGAGATTTTGAGAGAGCCCAGGATTTTACAGTAATGTTCTTGTCTACCTGTGTCAAAAAAAAAAAGTGAAGTAATTTTCCATTTTGGAGAACACCCACATGCTTTTTCCGACATCTTCTATCTAGACTCTAGAGCAGAGATGGGCTAACTCGGCCCTGGAGGGCCAGTGTCCTGCATAGTTTAGGTCCAACACTAATCCAACACATCTGAACATGCTAATCAGTGTCTTCAAGATCACTAAAAGACTATAGGCAGGTGTGTTTGATTAGTGTTAGAGCTAAACTCTGCAGGACACCGGCCTTCCAGGACAGAGTTTCTTCATCCCTGCTCTAGAGACCGAGCAGCCAACTGGTCCGCAATGTTTTCTTTCATTTTTAAACAGTATATTTTTATTTTAAGTTCAGTAATTGTTTGTTTTTAAGTAAAGCAAGTACATTAAATGTAACTGTAATTAAATTAATTAAAAATTAACAGTAATCCCTCCACTTTTAGTAATATAATTACAGTAACTTAGTAACGCTCCTGAGGGCATCTTTGGTTGCTATAACAACAGCTGTAACTGTAGTTTAGTTAAGACTCGAATAGATATGGCGAATGAAGTCCTGCCTCCTAGTACAGGAGCCAATCATCTATCGATATAGACTGGCGATTTTTAGGTAGAGAAGCTCAGACCAGACGTGTGCTTTTACGACAGTTTGGTGGTCAACATACACACTGGAATCTCAGCGAATACTTGCTTCACAGATGTAAGAAATATATCCACATAATCCTTGAAATCTCTACCTTTAGGTGAACCAAGTGCACTTAAAATAATTTTTTTTTTTTGGTTTTGTAATCTGTATAAATGCGTGGTACAGTCTGTCCTATCAAACGCACATACTTAAATGCCCACAAACAAAAAGTCGCTTTCATTTCTGGAGGAGATTCGCCATCAAAACCAAGTTGTGAATTACTTAAGAAGACCAGCGCGATCTGACGAAGTATTATTCGGAGGATGATAATGTGTAACATGGCCTTTGATGTGGTTGGTGTTGTGATCTTGTTCCTTTCGAGTGCGCATGTGCATTAGCTTGGGCAACCTAAAAAAATGCAGATTTAGTTTGATTTGAATGTTTAGAAACTAAGCTTATGAGACAGTTGTTGTTTAATCTTATTGGTGATTTCAAATATGTAATGTAATCGTAAGCTTGGCAAACAGTTTTGGAGAATTTGATTTTTCCCCATTCAGACACAATGCCTGAGCATACTGCCTGAAAGGCGTTTCAAAGATGGCTGCCGAGTGAAATGACTTGCCTTTGGGACCTAGTGTTGTATGTTGCAGAAATGTTGACAAAGAAATGTACGTGAGGGGCTGCTGTTTTACTTTTGTTTGGTGTTCTGTTTACTTATTATTAAAGTGTGTTTTTTTTTTTTGTGATGTGGCCTGACTGACAGTTACTTTGGCCCGGTTGAAAATGCTTTCCCAGTTCGGCCCTGGCATTGACTGTGAACTTTTTCCAGTTACAGACTCCTCCTTCACTTTATATGAAGTTTGAACCCATGTTACAATGATATTATATGGGGAAGGAAACAGTATTGTACCTGTAACAATTTAGTCCAGGAGTTCCGGGTGAATGATGCACTAGTATGGTAACTCTATTACTCCAGTTTTTTTCTTGTTGTTTTTGTTGTCTTGCTGCTCACATTGGTCAGCAGTTTAACAGGTGCTTGACATTTTTAACTGAAAAGTTTCTCAAAAGCACTTAGGACATTTCTGAAAACATGATTTACTTCATTGGATTATAATGTAAAACAGATGCTGGCTGCTTCACAAAAAAAAGTGTGAACATAGCCTTAGTCCACTAATCTTCGCCTCTAACTCACAAGAGGAAGGCCCCACATTATTTGTTATTGAGCCCATTGGCCAGAACCTGGCTATGAGTATGTGGCTACCTGGTATTCCTCTTCTGGCTAGAGTCTCTTTCTCTAATAATGAACTTTGCAAAGGTGATGTATTAGTGTTTGGGAGCAATATACCTAGGGAGATGCTGCCAGAAGCTAAAGCTTTGGACAGGGTCATCGAGGTATTCATCATATTGAAGTTTGACACAAGCAAGCAAAGCTCTCCAGTTACAAGTCGATCTTTGTTTCGACCCCGACCAGTGGTCATGACCTTTAGGTAAAAGGTGAAAAGTAAGGTCACGGGTACAAGTGGCTGAAATGTGAGTGTCTGGACTGACCCAAGTGACGGGGAAGATCTAAACACACTGCCCAAATCCACTGCCTCATGCTTCAAAAGGAGCAGTTTAGGTGGTCTGGCTGTTTAGTCAGGATCATTGCTGGTGGAGGTTTTCCAGGCATGGAAGGATTATCTTCCGAGAGGCCAGGGAAGCCTTTTCCCATGAGATGGGGGGAAGTTGCAGGGGGAACTTTAGCTTGTTGCTGCTGGACACATTTCAGGAGAATAGATGGATTGAGGATAAGGGATTTAAAAATACATATATTATTATACATCTATATATATAATAATATATATATAACTTGTTGCGATAAGACAATATGAACCATGCATGGGCAAGCTCAGTCCTGGAAAGTCACAGTCCTAATCGAACATCCACATCTGCACAAGCTAATCAAGCTCTATGGGTTTCTTGAATGCTTCAGGCAGCAAGTTTTTTTATCAGAACTGGATCAGGCAGGACTATGGCTCTCCAGGACCAAATTTAACTATACCTGACATCAACTGGCTGGAAACAAAGTGGGAGAGAGAGAGAGAGAGAGAAGCGATGGGATTGGAAAAGGTCCCTGAAGCCTAGACTTGAACTCAGGTTGCCCAAAGCGGTGACCACAAAACAATGTCTGTTCTCTTAATGCCTCAGTCGAGGGTGGGGATGTTTCCTCCACAACTTACTGCAAACTATCAGATCTGCCTCGATTTAATTAGTAACGCTCAACTTCCTGTGATCCAATCAATTATCAAAAGAAGAAAATGAAATCCCACCCTACATTTTTCTCATTCCAGAAGTTGTATCTTTTGGATATATGTCACAATAGGGCCAACACATCCTTCAAAAGGCCCATTTATGCTATAAATGTTAAGAAACAATATATAACCAGAAAGACACATGACATAACTACGTGACTATACTATACATGTGGTCGCATGTCTCTCCTGTTTGTATTTCAGATTCATCACAAACTCGTGACATTCCAAGGAATTATAAAAAATAAAAAAAACATCAGTTAGTGCGCTATATATGTATATCAAGTACTGGTCTGTGAAATCACTTAAGCCTTGAGGGTCATAAGGGATTTTGACTTTCTTGCTTAAACAAAAGAGAGGCTTACATAGCAAAATAGGACACTGTTAGTCCAAAAGTTGAGACCATTCAGTGAATGTCTTTCAAGTTTAAATGTCAGTTTTTTTAATGTTAAAACACAAAAATTGTCTTAGAGTTTAAAAAGCAGAAAACAAATGTGACAAAAGTTTGTACCCAAAGGATGTGTAAAAATAGCGTCTGAGGTAATGCTATTGGACCGAAATGTCTGGGGGGGTTTCACAGTATAAATGGGGTCCTTATACAAGAAACTACACTTAATGGCATTTAAATGTTTTAAATAAATAGTTTAATCAAATGTTTAAATTAAATGGTTTATTAATATAAATAACTAAAAATGGATTAAAGCAATCTAAATATAATATTTATAAAATCATTAATAAAAGGCGTGGTTAATATTAAAATTATTACATATTTAAATAGTTTATTAAACAAAACTAATGCATATAAAGACATAAATAATTGATAATAAATGTTATAATAAATAAAAAATACTTTAAAACATATTAGTATAAAAACAAACCAATGCATACAGATGGAATTAATATAATCTAATATCTATAAAAATATTCATGCAAAATATAATCAAATAAGATTCAAATAAATAATTAAAAATGATTCAATGAAAAGAGTAAACATGTGGAAATTAATAAATTAATACATTTAATAAAACTTGTTCTCGACCTAATTATAACTTAACATTTTTACAGTATAGACGGGGTCCTTATACAAGAATCTACACTTAATGGCAAAATGATTAGCCCTCCTATGAACTCTTTCAAATATTTCCCAAGTGATGTTTAACAAAGCAAGGAAACTTTGACGCTATGTACTATTATATATATATTTTTATATTATGTACTGTCATCATGGTAAAGACAAAAGAATTTAGTTATCAGAAATTAGTTATTACGACTAAAATCTAAAAATGAGTTGGAAAAAATTAAATGGCACTTGAAAGATTTAAAATTTCACAGGAGAGCTAATATGAATGGCTTCAATTGTATTTAATGTCTTTTATGATTTTAAGATAGAGTTCATTGTACTAGGATGATAATGATTGGAGGGGCAATGCCATATTATAGACTGAAAATAGTGTTTAAAGGGAGAATTTTTTTTACTGAATGCTCAAGAAAACCAGTCCATATTTTTGCAGGAATCTAAAGCTCACTTCGTGCTTACACATTAAGATTGAGTCATACAGTAGAAATCTCACTATTCTTCTGAGCCATTTAATCTGTTAGTCTGCAAACCAGCATCATAAGATAATAATGCGCAAATATTGTTTGTGTGTCGCTTTTGTTAGCGTATCTTAACATGCGATAAATCCAGATTGCTTAGTCCCAGACAGTTGATCCAGACTTGTATATCTGATGTGCTGTAAGACTGATATAAGATTACAGACACTAGATCCGTCACATGGCAGGATTTCTCTGGAAGCCTGTGAGTCCAGAGAAAGCAGGGAGTTATCTTCAACTGGGAAAAGATACAGAGGTAATGACCCACGATTAATCGCAACTCAGCATGCAAGTTTGTGGGAGCTGATAGATCGTGCGCAGTCGAGGCTTTAACGCTTAATCTGAGGTCAGGGTTAACTTTAGCACTTCAGCACCTCGAATTCAGTAGCGACTTCCTGTTGCGGAGTGTTCGTGTCCAGCTGCTGTACAGCTGAGAAGTCAAACTCAGCATGAGAGCGCTGTGAGCAAAGAGCGTCTGCTTTTACCCTGGGAATTCCCACAATTGTTCTGGCTGAGGTCTCTGGATCGCTGTTTATGTGAGAGGATCAGCGACCACTGCGTCTTAAAATAACCACTTCCAGATCAAATGCAGGAAATCGCCATTATGGCTCCCCGACAAGTGACGCTAACTTCAGCTAGACAATGGCATTTGTTGCTTGTTTTTCAATGCCTTGAAGATTAGTTGACAGTTTCAAGATTAGCAATATCTACAGCATCGCTTTCAAATCATGCACAGACTTACAGACAACATTTAGACCCCAAAAATGATACACATCCAAAAAAAAAAAAAGAGTTATTTAAATTCGGTTTGGTGTTTGAGTTATTCTGTAAACTACTAATGATGTTTCATCCAAACCTAAAATAAAAATGTTGAAAACACAATAGCAGTGTTGTAACTTCATAAGAGCTAAAATTTTAGTAAATTAAATAAGTGATTTGTTATTCTTACCGATGGTCAATGTCTTGAGAAAAATAAATACTTTTATTTCAAATTTAGAATGAATGTCTGCGTGAACTTTGTAACGACATTGTGTGTGACTCATCATTGCAGAATTAACTCCACAACAAATAAATCAAATAATCATTGGTAAAGGTCTTACTGTAGTATTTCTCACAAACGTTACGTGAGATCTGCTTCCTTTGTCTGTCACTGTGCTGTTTATCTGACGCAGCCGAGGCGGAGATTAAGGAACACTTTGACAGGCACGTGGGAACCATGGGCGGGGAGAACTAGCATTAAAGGCACAGGCAACAAAAACAGCTATACAGAAAATTCCAACGTCCTGAAAGGTTTAATAAATAATCTGATGGGTGTTTTGATCTGAAACTTTACAGACACATTGTGGAGACACAAAAGACTTCTTAAAATCTTGAAAAAGGGGTAAAATAGGTGCCCTTTAATATCATTAATGAAGAGAAACCTTTCAAGTGTTTTTTATACGCATTACACATAGCCAAAAATATTATTTGTCAAATTAGTGTATAATTTATTTGTATTATTTACTGTGTTTGTTTGTTTGTTTGTTTGTATTCATTGTAATCAAATTATTTACAGGGTTCCCGTGGGTTCTTAAAAATTCTTAAATTAAAATCTGGGAAATTAAGGTCTTAAATTGTCTTAAATTTACCGTAAAGTTGCTGTAGGCATTACATTTTCAGCCGGTGTGCTTAATGACGATAGTGAAGCACAGTGGTCCACCGTAAAACATCTAATAGTTGATCAATTTAATATGTGTGAAACAGGAGTGAAATGACAGTCTCTGTGATTTATTAGCTTATTACGGTAGGTCAGCTACAGACGCTGACATCGGTGCTGCCATTACGCGGTTGTCGTGGTGAGATGACCATGGGGCTCAAAGCCGTTGAGTCGCACATGAAAGGAGAAAAGCACCAGCGGTTCGTTAAAGCAGCTAGTCATAGCGGGTCCAGGTTAATCCTTGCATTGTTTGCAGCTCAACCTAACAATGTTACTAGTTCAGACGCCACATCACAGTCGGCTATAACAAATTTCACTTCACTGCCAGACACCCAAAAGTCAGTGGTACTGTGGGTTATATATATATATATATATGTATGTATGTATGTATGTATATGTATGTATGTATATATATATATATATATATGTATATGTGTATATATATATATATATATATATATATATATATATATATATATATATATATATATATATATATATATATATATATATATATATATATATATATATGCGCACACACACACACACACACTGAGAATACAGCTGGGACCAGGGTGGCAGAACTTATCACTAAATCGAATTCCATTAGAAAAAGATGCATGAAAAAGAGAAGGTAGTTGGTGGACCTAGATGATGAAATTGAGAAGATGAGAAGAGAGATGCCACATGTCTTGAGGAGAATTTCGGATGTTACAAAACAAAGGGTTTCTCTCATTAAAAGTCATGTAATAACATTTATGTTTTCTAACAGTTATGTAGATTATTTGTCAACATTTTGGCTTGTGAAAGGCTGTTTTGAGGACTTTCATTATTGAGCTTATTTTCAGTATTCTGTTCTATATGGTTCCTTCATACAAGGCATTGTGTTGTTTAGTGTAATCCAACTTATCTATGTTATGTTGACTCTATTCTACATCACAAAGGAACAAAAAAAATAAATTAAAAGAAAAAGGTCTCAAAGAAAAGTAGTTTTGCTTTTTTTTTTACTTACCGAGTTTACACATTGCACATAATTGATACCAAATGGAAAACTTTAAAGTTTTGATTTCCATTGTAGGAGGCAATAAATTGAGTAACCTATTGCAAAGAAATTATGAAATTTTTGGGTCTTAAATTATATTTGTTGAGGTCTTAAAAAGCATTAAATTTTACTTTTAAAATGGAGCAAGAACCCTGATTTAATCTGTTTTACCAATGTGTTTCTTGTGTTCTATGATGGTTATTTATTTTAATAAAGTGTACCCCAGTGCACCCAGTTTGAAAACCCCTTTCCTATCTCTACAGTACCATTTAAAAGTAGAGACAAAAACAATTGAAAAAAAAACCTTTTTATTAATACATTTTAAAAACAATGTTATGGAAAGCCATTACTCCAGTTTTCAGTGTCAGGTCATCCTTTAGATCCTTTTTAATATATATAGGAATGATGAGAACACATTTGCTCTACATTCCTCTCAGTTCCATGTGGACTTGAGCTCTGTTTTTCATCATGCAATCCATATGATCTGCTTTGACTATCTTTATTGTAAAAGGCACTTTACAAATAAAACAAAGGTGCTCAGGAAACATTTCTTATTAATATGCTGTTTTTCTGGAATCGGTGATTCATTTCTTCAAACTTGTTTTGATTACAATAGAAAGTTTAAAAAAAAGTTGACCTTTTTGTTGCAGCATGCAAAATGGCTTCAGATTATTCACCTTTTGTACATCAATCTACACTTCACAATCATAACGATGATGCAGAAACTTGATTTATGACCGCTTTGCAACTCAAATAGTTACTTTCCATAAATATTCACACCCTTAACTCTTAACTTAAGTACTTAGTTGAAGCACCTTTGGCATCAATTACAACCTCAAGTCTTTTGGCGTATGACGTGACAAGCTTTGCACATCTGGATTAGAGGGTCTTCTGCCGGTCTTCTGCCAATCTTCTCTGTAGATCCTCTCAGGCTCTGTCAGGTTGGAGGGGGACTTGAAGGATGGCCATATGTTGGCTTTTTTTTTTCCTGATTCCAAACAGGTTTACTTGTGTCTTCTTCACTGGAGAGAGGCTTTCGTGTGGTCACTCTGCTAAATAAATTAAACATGCTTTCATCACTAAAGTTAACTTTGGTCCAGTTCTCTGTCATCACAGCATGCTTCCCAGCTAAGGTTAATCTAGCCGCCTTTAGATTCCATCTGCTGATGAGAGGTTTGCTCAGTGAAAAGACATTCAGTCCAAATTCTCTTAAACATCGCGACTCTGTAGATCTTTATCCTGGCGAGCAATTCCAGCTGCAGTGTTTAACCAGTGATGACCAGCCTTTTAGGGGGACTTGAATAAGTCTGTGACAGTAAAGATGTAATGTTTTAGAAATCACAGATTTAGAATGACCAACTTTTGCTTTGGATGAAAAGGTATTTGGACAACCTTCTGTCTCAGGGTTTCAGTCACGTACTATAGTAGAAATTCAGTGTAAACTGGAACATTATACTGCCTGTTAAATATGGTTTGTTAGGAAATATCTGATTTAGGGTTTTTCGGTCTGCACTTTCAGACAATTTTCAGCCAGATAGCAGCTGATATGGCAGCTTTTTAATAGATCAATATATCGTGACAATAAATATTGATATCATGGCCACTTCAAAATTCTCTGAACAGTTATTTATTATTTACATTTTTAGGTTGCTTTTAATAATATTGATGTTGTATTTTCACTCTGGATCTTCTGTAAGTATTTTTTTTAATTTTCATTTCATTTTGTAACATTTTCACTTGTTAATCTGGCGTATAACATGCTGAAATATTGATCGAACATTCTGTGACCATTTATATAGCAATAAGGCTTCAATATAGTCAGCATCAGATAATTAATAACTAATAAAATGCTGCTGTTGTTGTTGTTTTTAATGAACATACTAACCAACAATTCTGGCTTTTTCTCCCTGTTGATTTGAATCCATTACATATCATTTACTAATGAGGCTTATTGTAAAGTGTTACCTGTTGTTCTTTATTTTGCAAAATAATGTTCTTTATATATACAACAAAGCAATATACAGTGCATCCTGAAATTATAGCGCTTCACTTTTTCCACATTTTTTTATGTTACAACCTTATTCCAAAATAGATTAAATTCATTTATTTCCTCAGAATTCTACACACAATACCCCATAATGACATAATGACAATGTGAATTTTTTTTTTAATTGTTGCAAATTTATTACAAATAAAAACCTGAAAAATCACATGTACATAAGTATTCACAGCCTTTGCTCAATACTTTGTTGATGCACCTTTGGCAGCTATTACATTCTCAAGTCTTTTTTGAATATGATGCCACAAGCTTGGCACACCTGTCTTTGGGAATTTTTGCCCGTTCCTCTTTGCAGTACCTCTCAAGGTCTAACAGGTTGGATGGGAAGCAACGGTGTACAGCCATTTTCAGATCTCTCCAGAGATGTTGAACAGGATTTAGGTCTGGGCTCTGGCTGGCCCAAAGGACATTCACCGAGTTGTTGTGAAGCCACTCCATTGATATTTTGGCGGTCTGCTTTGGGTCATTGTCGTGCTGGAAGATGAACTGTCACCCCAGTCTGAGGTCAAGAGCACTCTGAAGCAGCTTTTTTATTCAGGATGTCTCTGTACATTGCTGCATTCATCTTTCCCTCTATCTTGACTAGTCTTCCAGTTCCTGCTGCTGAAAAACATCCCCACAGCATAATGCTGCCACCACCATGCTTCACTGTAGGGATGGTATTAGCTTGGTGATGAGCAGTGCCTGGTTTTCTCCAAACGTAACGCCTGGCATTCACTCCAAAGAGTTCAATTTTAGTCTTATCAGACCAGAGAATTTAGTTTCTTATGGTCTGAGAGTCCCTCAAATGCCTTTTGGCAAATTCCAGGCGGGGAGTGGCTTCCTTCAGGCCTGATTGGTGGATTGCTGGACAGATGGTTGTCCTTCTGTAAGGTTCTCCTCTCTTCACAGAAGAACGCTGGAGCTCAGACAGAGTGACCATCGGGTTATTGATCACCTCCCTGACTAAGACCCATCATTATAATACTGTATAATGTGATAAAAGCTGTTGGGTTCACTGCAAATTTGCTTAATATGCACAATAGTGACAAACATCAAGTTGTAGCAAATATTTTAGGGATGTACCAAAATGAAAAAAAAAATGTTAGATGCACTTGAAAATTAAGTCTGAAAATTCATTCATTAATTTTCCTTCGGCTTAGTCCCTTTATTCATCAGGGGTCGCCACAGCAGAATAAACCGCCAACTTATCCAGCATATGTTTTACACAGCAGATGCCTTTCTAACTGCAACCCAGTACTGGGAAACACCCATGCACACTCATATACACACTCATACACTACTGCCAATTTAGTTTATTCAATTCACCTATACCACATGTGTTTGGACTGTGGGGAAAACCGGAGCATCAGGAAAAAACCCACGCAAACCCGGGAAGAACCTGTTCTAATAAACCATAAATTAATGAAAAGCTAATTTTATTTAGATCTAATGTGATGTATGAATCTCAGTTTCCAAATGATGACACTTAAGACTGGCTTTGTGGTCCAGGGTTATGCCTTAATGACAGTGAACAAGTCAAGAGGTGTTGCCATGACAGCACAGTAGCACTATTGCAAGCAGCCGGAACATTACATAGAAATGTTTTGTCAGCATTTTTTTTTTTAATGGACTTGTGGACTAGTGAGCCTATGCAGTTCATGCATTATCAGACAGAATAGATCATCATATTAACTTATTTTGACCTTTAAACTTTTTCCTCTGCTCTTGTGCTTTGGTCGATGCAGCAAAAAATGGCCGTTGCATAGTGCAGTGAAATGAATGGTTATAAAACGCAGTGCTTTCTGCATCTGATGCATCGTGTCTACAGCTGGAGGCAGAGTGAAACCAGTGCAGTGGCCAGTGTGGCACAGCATAACTCTTATTTTTGGCTCATGTTTTCAACCATTTTTCTCATTTCGGCCCCAAAAAATTCAGTGCATCCTGTTTTAAAGCGACGATGAATGTGCATGTTGATATTGTGGAAGCTCTATTCTCATACAAAAACAATATCTGACCCGCATCGCCACACAAGGCAGTACAACATACGACTTTATGTTCTTTGTAATGTGATTCAACTGGCTTGTAAGATGATATTGCTCCTATATGTGGAGCAATCTCTGTCCATCAAAACTCCACAAACTCCAGTTCAAATAATTTTTTATTAAATCAATGACGGGACACATGACAAGTAAAGTGTGCAAAGTTGACTGATGGAAAGCAATTTAAATATTTGGTCACACAATTTTACTCCTGGTCTCTCTCTCACTCACTCAACGTTGATGAGCATTTTATAAGTTTGTATAAGAACTATAAATGATGCTCTTGTTTATATATGATGCAAATTTGCATCTTTACTTTTGGAGAGTTAAAAGTTATTTGTTTTTTTTTCACCAACAGAGGACATTGTAAATCTCAGCTTGTTCTAGGAAACATGCATATACTCAAATTTATATTAATAAAAATATTAATAATAAAACACATAAAAATAAGAAAATTAGGCAGTCTCTGTTTCTTTAAATTAAGTATACTTATATTTTTTTTGAAGAGCGTTTAACCCAAAATCCCAGTTCTTTTGACTAGTGTGAGTGCTCTGTACTGTGCCTGAAGAGGTAGACCAGAGCACAGTTTGGTTGGACTCTGGTGCGGTGTGCATGTAGTGTAAGTGCAAATCACACCCTAAAAGTTAGATCTGTCAGGAAATATTTTCAGAGGGCTTTGTGTCACTGATTGCCAAAAGACTTAAAACAGTAATCCACAATGCAAACAAAGCAATGTACTTCAGCAAGATTTCTTGCATCACTATGGACCCTTTTCACATTTCTGGGTTTCTCAGTAGCGAAGAAACAGTGCAGTGAATGGGAGAATACAACAAATAATTTTTTTTACAATCCTATTTACTGAAATAAAAGGTTTTAGCAAATAACTCCACAGTGGTGTTAGACTTTCATTCATTCATTTTCTTTTCGGCTTAGTCCCTTTATTAATCTGGGGTCGCCACAGCGAAATTAACTGGCAACTTATCCAGCATATGTTTTATGCAGCGGATGCCCTTCCAGCTGCAACCCATCACTGGGAAACATCCATACACACTCATTCACACTCATACAGTATGGACAATTTAGCCTACCCAATTTATCTGTACCGCATGTCTTTGGACTGGGGGAAACTGGAGCACCCGGAGGAAACCCACACGAATGCGAGGAGAACATGCAAACTCTACACAGAAACGCCAACTGACCCAGCTGAGGCTCGAACTAGCGACCTTCTTGCTGTGAGGCGACACCACTCACAGTATTAGACTTTCAGAAAAAGGAAAAAAGTGTGTGAAGAGAACATGTCAAATTTACTGTCTTGCCCTCATACACACATTACAAACACCTTGCACAAGTGGTAACTGTTTTTTTTTTTGTAATTTGATGCAAATATAATACATACACTCACCGGCCACTTTATTAGGGACACCTTACTAGTACAGTGTTGGATCCATTTTTGCCTTCAGAGCTGCCTTAATACTTCATGGCATAGATTCAACAAGGTACTGGAAATATTCCTCAGATATTCTGGTCCATATTAACATGATAGCATCACACAGTTGCTGCAGATTTGTTGGGCCACCACATCCCAAAGGTAAAAAGCTCTATCGGATTGGAATGAGATCTGTTGACTGTGGAGGCCATTTGAGTACAGTGAACTCATTGTCATGTTCAAGAAACCAGTCTAAGATGATTTGTGCTTTATGATAATGCTTCATGCGCGTTATCCTGCTGAAAGTAGCCATCAGAAGATTGGTATACTGTGGTCATAAAGGGATGGACATGGTCAGCAACAATACTCAGGTAGGCTGTGGTGTTGACACGATGCTCAATTGGTACTAATGGGCCCAAAGTGTGCCAAGAAAATATCCCCCACAGCATTACACCACCACCACCACCCTGAATCATTGATACAAGGCAGGATGGATCCATGCTTTCATGTTGTTGAGGCCAAATTCTGACCCTACCATCCGAATGTCGTAGCAGAAATCGACACTCATCAGACCAGGCAACATTTTTCCAATCTTCTATTGTCCAATTTTGGTGAGTCTGTGCGAATTGTAGCCTCAGTTTCCTGTTCTTAGCTGACAGGAGTGACATCCAGTGTGGTCTTCTGCTGCTGTAGCCCATCTGCCTCAAGGTTGGACGTGTTGTGCATTTAGAGATGCTCTTCTGCATACCTCTGTTGTAACGAGTGGTTATTTAAGTTACTATTGCCTTTATATCAGCTGGAACCAGTCTGGCCATTCTCCTTTAACCTCTGGCATCAATAAGGCATTTGCGCCCCACAGAACTGCTGCTCACTGGATATTTTCTCTTTTTAGGACCATTCTCTGTAAACCCTACAGATGGTTGTGGGTGAAAATCCCAGTAGATCAGCAGTTTCTGAAATACTCAGACCAGCCTGTCTGGCACCAACAACCCTGCCACACTCAAAGTCACTTAAATCAAATACTTCCCCATTCTGATGCTCGGTTTGAACTGCAGCAGATCATCTTGACCATGTCTACATGCCTAAATGCATTGAATTGCTGCCATGTGATTGGTTGATTAGAAATTTGCATTAACGAGTAGTTGGACTGGTGTACCTAATAAAGTGGCCGGTGAGTGTACATAATTACATATAAATGTACATAAATTTAAAAAAAAATTAAATATTAAAAACTTTGAAGGATTTAAGTTACACATGACTGTTAACATGTCATAACAGGCTGTGAAAATGGTCCATTTAAAATATATATATTTTTTATCTCATCAAAATGGTATGTAAAATGCAGTGTGAGTGCAGGACAGCAGGGGAGGGGGCACTGTGCATATTATGAGTTAGGGCTGCTACTATATATTGATTAATCTATCGACTAATTCATTAATCATTCAACTAATCCAAATTATTATTCTTATACCAAAAAAAAACAGTATTTAAATTGATGAATCGTGGCAGCCCTAGTGTGTGTACACCCTTATGGAATAACATTATTTCAGTTTTTTATATGCTTTGCCATTCTAGTGTAAGAAGTATTTGATTTGGCCCCCAAAAAAGTTGCTTCAGTCAGTTTAACATTATGGATACAACAGAATGTTGAAAAAATAGTACTTTAAGGGACTCAATTTGACAGAGGCATTATTAATGTATTTCCTGTCCGTTTTGATCAGTTCACTCATCCTTGCTGAATAGAAGTTGTTGTTTTTTTTAACAGAGGCCAGACTTCAGATCAATTGGCTTTTGGTTTGTATTCCGCAATAGTGAATATTCATTTTTGGTAACAGTTTAACCATAACCAGATAAAACTACATGACCTAAGCTTTATGGCATGATTAAAAACAGATCTTAAGGTTCCCACGGAACTGAGAGGAATGCAGTGCAAATGTGTTCACATCATTCCTATATATATTAAAGCAACCCATTTTCAAAACATGCCTTCACCTGACAATAGTGGTAATTCTGTCCAAGGCAATAAATGTGGCTTTTGCAACTGCTTTGTGCCAAGGCAAAGTGACAAGTGAAGACAAGATTCATAGTATAGTTCAGAGGAGACCAAAAAAACATTTTATACACAAGGCAGAAAAGAGATAGAAAGCTTACCTGGACATGTATGAATGTTACAAACGTTTAACCTAAATGGAAAAATAGGTTACAAATAAATACATGTATTATTAAGTAACTTCTTTATTAAAATTAACATGATCAGACTTGACTTTTGTGTTTTGGTAAAAAAAAAGTTACTTAAGTATACTAAACCACAAAAAAAGGAGAGAGAAAAGTGATCAAACGCTGCTGTATCAGACAATTTTGTAATAAAAAAAAGACCAATTTTATTTTACATTAATATAAGTTTGACCTTTTATAATAATAATTTTAAAGCACAAAACCACCAAAAGTACAGAAGGTAAATCAATAGACTGGAAAAGCCCATTTCTAATCTTGTATAATGACTATGTGTTAAGAGGATTGTAAAAAATAATTAAGCTCTGGATTATGTGTCTCATTCCCATGGCGTGCATCAAAACGCTGGTATTCACAGACAAACACATCGCATTTGCCATTGAAAGCATGGTGGTTTACAACTTATGAGTGGACGATTGCAGACTTCAGCAGAAGTTTTTAAATATGTACTGTATTTCCATATATTTCTATACATTTCCCTCTTGAAAACATCCTCATAACTTTAACATAAAAAAGAAAACAAAAAAAAAAAAAGTGCCAAAAGGTTGAAATACAGCTAGGTTTCACGGTTCAGACTCTGACCCATTTGTCCTCATTAAAAATGTACATATGGTAACCCTTTTAAATAATGATTTATATCCACCATGCCTTGACTCACGTACACCCATTCCACAGAGATGAGTTAGTGTTTCTTCCAAATTTAAGGTGCGATTTGCTTCACTTACTTGATATTTCTTTTCAACAACTATTAGTGAAAGCAAATCAGTTTAAACACTTTGTGACCTTAATGATAATACATCTGTAATCCTACATCATTTCTCCTTGAAATCAATACAGTGTGCCTGGGGGGCCTGATAAACCTGTGTTTGTCTGCATACTTCCTATATTGGGGGGAAAAAGGGAACGCTGTCCAACCATATCTAATTATGCTGAATATAAAGGCAGTGACTCATTTGAGCTGACGCATGAGTAAAGTATGATTCATATGCTTGCATTGTCTAACTGACATCTGTGAGAAAGTAAGGTGACCAAGTTGCAAGAAACGCATTATAAACAGTGCTACATAAAAGCAAGTTGTGACTAAATGGCCTATGCAGTCAGACTGGTGTTGTGAGCAGAAAAAAAAGAGCAGGATTACTCCTAACCTTGAGGACATTGGTGCCCTTGGGGCAGGTGGATCATCACTAGGTGACATGCTGACAAACCACACAATGCCTTTCATTTTTCATCCAAGGAAAGATTCATTTGAAGAGATAACTAATCGCTTATTGATCCATCTCCATCACAGAAAGTACTTTTTATTACTAGTTTATTTCTTGAGATTAGTTTCTCAAATGTGCATATGAAAAATAACAAATATTTCCATATACTCATCGGCCACTTTATTAGGTATACCTGTACAACTGCTTGGTTATGTAAAAGTATCTAATAAGCCAGTCTCATGGCAGCCTTATCTATTGAGGCATGTAGTTGTGGTCAAGAGTTTCCACTGAAGTTTATGTGACTGATTTATGAACTTCTTCTTAACTTTTATGATTTTCTATCTTCTGTTAAGATTCTTTTTTTAAATACAAAATAAGATATTCTAAACAATGTTGCCATTGACATCCATAGTAGGAACAAAAATACTAGGAAAGTTGATGGCCGTTTTTTTCTTCAGTTTCTCTTCACTCTCATGGTGTAATAATCAAGGAACTTTGCTGCTGTACCATGTCTACAGCAGGCACAATGATATTATGCAGCACCTGAAAATAGTCCCAGTTAGGCAACTAGGTAACAGTGCTGCATAATATACTTGTACTTGCTGCAGCCATACTATAGCATGAATGGAATAAGAGTATAGTTCCTACCCATATCGACCTAAAATAGCAACTTTCCATTTTCTGTGAGCCTAGTACATGGTGTAACTACAAAAGTGTCAAGCTTTAAATAGGAAAATTATTACCTTTATTATTATTATTATTATTATTATTATTATTGGGCAAGATGCTAATAGTGTAATCTGATTCAATCATTTATGCCACATAGAGCTAAAAGTGCTTAATAATAGTAAAACTCATAATTTTAACTCTCGAGATGTTGAAAAATGAACATATTTTTACTTTACAGGTACAGTTCATATGGCTAACCAAGAGCGGACATGATTTGGGCAAAGGTTACCCAGTCTTTATTTCTGTTGCAACACATTTAGGGTTGGGTCAGAATTTGGCACAAATTACACCCATCTTGCTGCCTTGTTATCAACATTGTTGGTGGTGTGATGGTTTGATTTTAGTCTTGGCAAATTTTGACCTCATAATACCAAGTGAGCATCATTTAAATGTACCTACCAGAGTACTGATTCTGGCCATCTCTATCGCTTTATCACCATAATGTACCCATCTTTTGCTACTTTCAGGAGGACAACACACCATGTCACAAAGCTCAAATAACCTCAAACTCAATTCTCAAACATGACAATGAGTTCACAAAACTCATATAATAAAGTGTTTGATGAGTGTACAGTATATATTTTGCATTGGTGTGCATTTAACACATATGTTAAGGTGTATTATGTAGCTTATTGCTGCATAATCAACTTATTTTCACAGAACATGGATTGAATGTTTAACATTCAGGTATCCAGTATTATCATTGTATGATACTCTACATTTTTGTAGTTGCTTTTATTTTGGTAACGATTTCATTATTTTAGATTGCATGGATTGTATCTGAACAATGTTGGATTATGTAACTTGTGCTTTCATACAAGTATATGTATGTACACATGATGCACTGGTCAATTAGTCATAAATCAGAACAAGGTGATTTTTTTATTATTATTTTTTTGCTCCAAATGTGCAATTGGGAACTAGCCAACCTCTCTTTTTTTTAATTTTTGGACTAACATCTGCTCCATACTTGCGCATAAACTGCATAGCAACCATTTTCTAAAATGTAATTTGAATGAAAATATAACAAAGTCGGTAAAGGGGACATTAACAGAAGCCAGAGATGCTGAACACACAATAACTCCATCTAAAACAACATATATGTCAGTGCATTTCTGAGGGGAACTTACTGTTTTCAGAAAATCTTGACATTTACAATGCTAACTAAGGAAACACTATATTGCTGCTGTCCCATAAACACCACCTACTAGAAGAATATGAATTTGTAATTTCATTCAGCTTGTTTTGTTTGCATGCAATTTTTATTTTTTACAAAGGTATACACTACCTGACAAAAGTCTTGTCACCTATCCAAGTTTTATATGAAAGGCAAAGGCCTCTAGATTACGCTTATTTTACCAAAATATCATATGATCATGCCTTGATTTGTAATTATTTAATTAGGACAGTAAGCTCTGACTTTGCTTAGACAAAAGTCTTGACACTTAACAGAAATAATGTACAGTATAGAATATAAAGTCATGGTGCAGTGGAAAAATAATGATTATTGTGTATGACTCCCATGAACTTGGACGACTGCATCCACACATCTCTGCAATGACTCAAATAACTTAATAAAGTCATCTGGAATGACAAAAGAACCCGTTCTTGCAGGACTCCCAGAGTTCATCAAGATTCTTTGGATTCATCTTCAATGCCTCCATCTTACCCCAGACATGCTCAATAATGTTCATTCTGGTAACTGGACTGGCCAATCCTGGAGCACCTTTACCTTCTTTGCTATCAGGAACTTTTAATGTGGAGGCTGAAGTATGAAAAGCAGTGTTATTCTGCTAAAGAGTTTGCCCTCTCCTTTGGTTTCTAATGTAATAGACAGTACAAATGTCTTGATACCTCAGGCTGTTGATGTTGCCATCCACTCTGCAGATCTCTGAATGTAACCTCAAACCATGATTTTTCCTTCACCAAACTTGACTGATTTGTGTGAGAATTTTGGGTCTCTGCAGTATTTGTGATAATTGTGATGCAGTTCAACAGATGATTTATCAGAAAAATCTACGTTCTGCCACTTTTCCAATTGATCAATTAGAAGTCGAGTTATTATTTGTTGCTCTTACAACTGGGATCAACAACAAGACTTTTGTCAGGTAATGTACTTTGACCATTTAGTTTTTATTAAATTTCAAAACTTTACAGTCCAATTTTGAATCCAAGCCTGTTCATACTTTATGTAGATTTAATTAGAATGTAGTGGTGGTCTTTTATTTTAAATAGCTGCCTATGGTTTTAGGCTGTAACATTTTGTTTACTCACTCATTTAAATTTTTCTTGTCTCTTGTGTGTGAAAAAAAAATTGTATCAGTCAATGAGCTCAGTTGGTTACATCTGTCTTTCCCATGCTGTCTCCCAGCCCTATTCCTGGAGTGCACATTTTTGAATGTCTCCCTTATCTGTCTCTATTTCTGGTTATGGTGTCTCTTCTAACAAGCTGATGAGTTGATTTAGTTGCGTTTGATTATAAAGAGTTGGAAAATGTGTAGTGATATTGTGCTTCCAGGAACTGGGATGGGAAACACTGCTGCAGTCAATATGCTTCTGTCGTACATCATCACAAACAGCTCATTTTCATTCCCCCTCCATAGGGCATGGACAAGTTCATGAATTCCCAAACCACGGACATGGCCATTTAAAACGTAATCAGGCATTACCACTACAAAAGAGTCATTGAGCCTTTAATCCAATAATATAAATCGTGCTCTCACATGGACTAAAAGCATAATCATATTAAACATCTTGTGTGATCAAATGTCAATGTGATGACAATCTCCTTTACTGAACTGGGAGCTCTGCAGACCATTTAAAACTCAAGTTCCTGTGGTTTAGTCTCCTCTGCCTGCCAGATACTGTGCATAATTACATTTGCGACGGATCTCACTGTTTTTCAGCAAATCCTAGTTGTGAGCCTTTCCCTCTCAGCATTTGCACCAAACAATCCAGCAGCTCTGGTTTAGGGGTTACACAAAGATTTGTTGATTTGCCGAATTGTTCGACAAAAGTGCCATTTGTTTGTAGCTCTTCATCTCACGTTACAGCGAGCTCTATTGCAACACAAGCTCAAGGCTGAAACTCGAGGCCTTGACAACAAGCAAAATGACAGTTACAGCCTTTGGGCAGCATGCGAGTCAAAGGCGTGGGTGAGTAATCTTGGGCCGTGTGGATCTGGCAAATTGAAAATCGATCATGTCTCGCTGTTGACTTGTACGCAGTCTCCAGAATGCATAAAAAGTGGCATTTATGAGACATTCCTGATGTAAGTCTTTTTATTGAAAACCGTAGGTCCCAGCACCCCTCATAAGCCAAACCATTAGAGGAAAATATCCTAAACATCAGTAGGTCTTACGATGAGCTGAGGGAAACTTGAAATATGACGTATCATGTTTAACGGAGTAAGATGACTTAGATGAACCTCTTAGAGAAAAGTGAACTCCCAAACCCATATATTTGAGGATTAATGTGATACAATCGTGTAAATCTGTCCTTATAGACTATCAAACTGACAATAAAATAAAAAGATTCAGATGCACAGATGTTGCCAAAAGAAAGAGCAAACAGGTGAAGAGATTCAGATTTCTCACTCAAGTTTTATGGTTGAAGACATCTCAGTTGGCAAAAGAGCTGATGACACTGAAAAGCAAGAGTCTGGTACTTAATCACAAGAATTCAAAAGTCACGCTACTTTAAGTGGCTTTATTACACTTAAATAACACCTCAATTTTCATATGTGGCCCGCATTAGTCTAAGTACCTCGAGTGTATATGTATGGCATCCGCACAGGCTTTGCTTGACAGATTGGCGAGCTCTCAGGTACCTTTTTTTTCATGAAGATCTTCAAAAAGGTCAAAGGAGATAGAAGAAGATATTTCAGGGTCGGCCTTCAAAGTAAACAGTAAAATGATGACAGGATTCCAGCGAGAGCACATGGTTTTTTCAGCTTCCCAGGAAACACTATACTCAACTGCATCATCTGCTGTACATTAAAATTCTGAAGTAACATATTGGCATATAATCTCCCTTTGAAAGAAATAAAGTGATTGATTCTTTCCAAATACAAAAGCTAAAAGAACCCACAAAAATCTTGGGCTACATTGTGATTTTCGCCATATTAAAGGGACATTTACCCAAAAAAATGACAATTCTGTCATCATTTACTCACCCTTATGCCATTCCAAACCCATATGAATTACTTATGTGCTAGAAAATAGAATAAACTTTCAGAAAACGTCCTGTTCGTTCATGCAAATACAATTGCAAAGGACGAAGAATGGAAATTTAAAAAACACCATTAGAGTTTCAGGTTTCCTGTGGCTAAATTCGCACCATATCTGGAGACGTTTAAAGTCACATGAACAACTCCTAAATAACAAGTCGTTTATGAATCAGACATCAAACGCTCTTTTATGAACACGCAGCAAGTCAGGATTTGCATTGAATAATGACTTGTGTTAGCGAAGCCAAACTATTGCATAGCTCATACGTCATATCATTTATAACATGAGGATGGTATAATGTTCCACGGAGGAAAGAAAGCGCTCTAATGACATTACGCTATGTAAATGACAACAGAAGTTTAGTTTGGGTGAATTATTCCTACTAGGTTTCAAAGGTTTTTTTCCGCTCAACGGTTGATTATACTCTCACTTTGATCTTTGTAGGGAGAACAAGAAACAGAGCAAAAAGCAGTAGAAATCCTTAGAAAGAAAGGAAATAAACCAGAAAGAGCTTTGCATGACCAATCTGAGAAATCAGCAACAGTATGCTAGCCATATTGTAAAAAGCCCAGAAGCCTGCAATAACACTGCTGGAGAAGGGAGGTGACCCTAATTCAGAATGAGATTATGTCAGAGGATATAATTAACACTGACACCATTTGCCATGTAGAGTAAAAAACAAAACCGCAATTATAACACATAAACAAACGCAGCAGCAAATAATTGACGGAAATGTGGTGATGTCATGTAAAAAGGGGAGGGGCATGGGACTAACACTTAACATTCATGTTACAGACCTGCTATAAAACGGGCTGGATGATATACTAATGTTTTATGTGTGATTATGAATAATACTTGCCAGTGGTGAAGTAAATCGTTACATAATTGTGACTATCTAATCCAGTGACTCAAATATAGGCAATCATAAATAAACGATATGGTAAAATAAGATTTTTTTTACAGGGAAAAAAAAAAACCCAAAACATACCTAATTTTGTGCTTCTTCAGCGCAACACCTGATTTCCCCTTTCAGCCGAACAGCTTTACATAATTAAAGCCGTGGGAAAAGGAGGTATAACTCACTACATATATATAAAAAGACACAAAACAATCAAGCGCCACCAAACATGCTTAAACAAATTGAAAAACCAAAACAAACCGCATCGTTCTTGCGCTTTAAATAGTTCTATATAAAAATAGTGTGGTGGTTGATAAACAAGGTTAATCGCTGCTTAATATGCGTTCAATCTCCTCCAGTCTCTTCAAGGCAGCCGCCCTTTTCTTTTCTATATCTTTAATCTCTTTTGTGGATTTGCTCTTAGTCCGCTTGTCAGGCTGGCCTGTGTCCAGCTTCTTTGATTGGCCGTGGCCCTGGTTTTCAGTGGAGGAGGATTTCCTCAAATTCTTCTCTTTCCTGGCCCCCTCCCCTGCTCCTGAGGCAACTCCTCGCCCTTCCTCTTCTTCCTCCTCCTTCTTTTTGTCTTCTGGTTGATGCCCTTGCTGCTTATCTAACATACTAACACCCTCTGTCGGTGCAAACGGCTGCCCTGCGGCACTCATGGCGGCCATTTTGTTGCGTACAATTGCGAGGTGTCGTCGAATGTACTCCTCCTGCGGCGCCATTGCCAGTGTGTCTACCAGACAACGTTCTGCACGCTGGAGCTCCCGTTCTTCAAAGTACACCACACATAGGTTGTGCTTGGCCTGCACGTTGCTTGGGTCCATGCTCAAGATGCGTTCAAAACAGGTCTTGGCGCCACGTGTATCTTTGCGGTGGTTCATAAGGATATCTCCCTTGAGGATCAGGCCTTTGACATGCTCTGGGTGGTACCGCAGGAGCTCCTCAAGCACCGGGAGAGCATCCAGCTCACGCTGTGATTGAGAGTAGAGCAAGGCCAAGTTAAATAAAGCGCTGCGGAAGCCAGGTTGCAGGCGAATGGCCTCACGCATCCAGTGCTCGGCCTCTTCGTTCTCATTGGCATCCATCGCTAACATGCCCAGGTTGAAGTATCCATTAGCATCATCCGGCTCCTCTTTTACATAGGTTAGAAAGCGACGATTTGCCTCTGGCCGAAGTTTAGGTTCACCTGTTACAGAAAATTAAGAGACAGGATTGGTGCAAATGTCGTTGTTAAATTAAAACAAAAATAAACTAATCAATTCATATGACTATAGTGTAAAAAAGATTATAAAATGTAATAATGCTTTGATAAAATCTCCTTGCACAAGAGAGAAAGACTTGTGTAGCAAAGTTCTATGCCTTAAAACTTGTCAAGCATATTTAAAATATTTGAATTGACCAAAAAACAAATTATATGCAATGTTATATGATATTTTAAAACTAGGTTTTAACATCATCTAAAATGTAATAATATTTAGTATAATCACTTTTTAATTTACTTTTATTGAATTTAATAAGCACAGGTCAGAACAAGTATGTTGTTTTATTTTTAAATACATTATATTAATTATGTCTTTAATGGATTCAATTAATTCACCCATGTTTGGACTTATATATTTTCACAAGTTCTAAAATCATTGATCATTTTAGTGATTCTAGTTAATCATCTGAGGTTATAATTTTATAAATAACATGTAATAAAATCTGAACATAAATGATGTTCATTATTAGCATATTACGTCTTAAATGAAGGGCAAAAAAATAGATTCCACCTTCATTTAATCATTCTAATCTAAGCCATGTGACTTTCCTGCTTGCATAATAGACGAAAGTTATTCATACCAGAATGTACATACTTTTCCACTCAATAAAAGTGAATGCGGGCAAGGAATGTTTTTTCCTTTAACTATCTAAACAAAGGCATATTTAATGGTATAATCATTGTTGCCATGTTATTATAAATCATAGTGAAAATCTTGTGAGCAGCTGATATAAGTAAAAAAAAATGCATATACTGGACAAAAACAGGTTATTAAATCAAAATCAAAAAGTATTTTTCTTTCGATTTGAGTAATGTGCTCAAAAGCCTGACATTTGTAGTATTTTGGCTTTGTAACAAGATCTACATATTTTACCCACCATTCTGTGTTGCAATGATAAGGTTGGATTGAGGGTAAGGAGTGTCTGTCAGGTTTTATCACTCAAAGAAGATTGTTCAAAATAACTACTGTAGGCCAAAAATGGGAAAAATCACAAAAAGCAGGTTCAATTTAAAAAAAAAAACAATATTAATAGCCAAAACTACAAAAATGAATGAAAGAATATCAAATTTCTTTAGCAGGCCTGCGAATTGATCGCAACATGCTTCCTCAGTCACATGATTAAACAGACTGAACAACAGGCCTTAAACCATGTGCAAACAGATCCGTTGTATTCGTTGTATTTACATTGAGGCAGCGTAGGTGTGTTAATCTCAGAAAAAATGACAAACTAATTCCTGACTCGAACTGCACGAATCCATCAGTCTTTCTAGCTATTCAAAGTAAAGAGTGAAAAAATGGCATAAAACTCAAAGTTAGGGTCAATGAGTCACGTTCAATTTAAACTTATTGCTTTTGGATCAAACGCTAACATTCTCAGGCATGAGAAAAGGACCAAATTAGGTGAGAGGTTGCTGCCTTACCTTGAGGTGGCACGCTAAGAATCCATAGGTTAATAACTTGGCTCATGCTCCTGATGTCTAACCTCATGCAAATCAAACATTAACTAGCAAACTATCGCTTTCACAGAGTTTACTGAACACCCTACTGTTTCGTGTAATAAAGCCACTGTTTTCCGAAGCTCAGGTCTGATAAATCAAAATTAGGGAGTGTAATCTGCAACATTATATCTTCAGAACCTAGTGAGCTCCCTACCCAGATGGTACTGTTTTTCAATGCCACAATCCAGACGTAAATGCTATCCTACAAGAATAATCTCATAGCCAAAGACGCAAAACCAAATTCAAAAGCATCAGAGCATGCATATTTTATGAAAGCACCAATCCAAGGACAAGAAATCCAAGATGGCAGATAAAGTGAGCAAAATGTTTACCCAAAATATAAATTTTGTTAAAATGGGATAACAAATGTCTTATTCTACAGGATTTTATTGTTTTATGTATTTTTGTGCCGTTTATTTTTCTGCTTAGAACATTAGCAGGATTGCAGGATTAGCTATGGAACCTCGTTTCTACCACATTATAAAAAATAATAAACGAATAAAGGTACCCTTTCAAAAAAAAAAAAACAAAATCGGACTTTTAACTCGTTTAACTTGTTTTTTTTTACGAGTTTGTATCCCACAAAGTAACAATACAAGTTTGTACCTAGCAATTTTAAGTTAAACACACCCGAATTAAGTAATCAGATTCAGTAATAAAAGTCAAGTCAGCAATGTAGCCAATTGTAAGAAATAAAGTTGCAATTTTAAGAAATAATTGCTACACATAAACTCAGAATGGCAAGATATAAACTAGGGTTTTATAATAGTTAGGATGCTCAGAAGGCAGCAGTCTATGCAGCTCATTAGGTTTTGTGACAGAGCTAATTTCATTGCTTAAGGTATGTTCATGCAACGTTATAATTACCGTAATTACAAGATTCTAGTTTGTACAAACTGCTCACTTCCAAGTACAACTCGTAAATTCTCAAGAGCTAAGATGTACATTGCAATTTCTGCGATTTCATTTAGGTGTTTTGTTTAGGCATTGATAATGCGTACTTCTGAACCTAAGGAGGGGAACAACTCCAAATGTAATGTAAATTATTGTAATTACAACATCATTGGCTCACCCTGCAGTGCCCACACACCTGACTCTTGCATGAGAAGCGCTGAGTTGAAGAGGGCCAGCTTGTGCCGTGGATTTAGGTCCAGTGCGCGATTAAAGTTTCTCAGGGCCTCTGAGGGGTCCTTCATCTCAATATTGACTATAGCCAGATTGTACCAGAGGTCTGCATTGGTATGGTCCAGTTCCAGTGCTCGTAGGTAGGCATCCTTTGCCTCACTGGGCTTGTTCATTTTCAGCAGAAGCTCCCCTCTGAGATTTGAGAGAAACAGAAAGACATTTTTGGAATACCTCTCGCAGGACATTTTGAAAATCTAACACACATGTACAACAAGAAAGATCAGTTTCTTTAAGCAATATTTTCTCAGCAAATAGTTTGAGCAATGCAGAGGTTTTGGTTGAGATATTAGTTTGACTTCTTAGTGTGGTTGAAGGAAGTTCTGGCATTCAAGAGAACCAAGGCATTCCAGTAAATCCACTTTCAATAGCTTATCTGATCAGCATTTCATTAGCAGGATGAGACATGTAGAGTGAAATCGCTATGTGTGAAGACTACGTAAATTTCTGTTTGATGCAAATTGTAACAAAAACAGTGAACACCCCGATACTCTCTTATTATGAGGGTGCGATTTCAACTCATATCTATGAGAAATATTTTCATAGAGATAACAGAAGGAGGTCTAGGACGGGTGTGAATTTGTAATACATGGGTGCTTAATTTTTTATAAGATTGTATCTTTTGAGCATCGTCCAGTGTATACATGAGCTTAAAAACTAAAATCATGACTTCAGAAAACCTCATGAAAGCCAAAATACTATCTACAACCTATTCAGTTTAGCTTGGCCCGATCAGCAAGCATGCAACTATACAACCACATTTTCACCCATGTCAGCACAAATGTAAACTTGCCGGCTGATGTAGGCTTGTTTGAAGTCTGGTCTCATACTGATGGCCTGTCGATAGAGTTGGTCAGCTTCCTCTAGGCGAGAGTCATTTGTTCGAATTAGGTTAGCCAGGTTGATGTAAACGTTCAGATGATTGGGGGCCACACGAGTTGCATACTTCTTCCCTGGAATGATCTGCCAATATGTTTTGGAAAAGTCAGCCAAGGTTGTAAGCATTTATATTTACATACATTTGACACTACAGTATTGCCAATAATATATTCAGTATGTTCCCCTCTATACATTCCAACATGAAATATAGACCCATGTGAAGTTCAAGGTCATAAGATCAGTTTCAGGAAAATTGAGCAGGCCATATGAAAAGACCATTTTTTTAAAACAGCAAGTAATCTTTAGGTCAGAGGCATCCAATACTTCTCCTGGAGGGCCAGCATCCTGCAGATTTTTGCTTCAAACAGCTTTAGCAAACTGGCTTGGAAGTTCCTAACAGAGATGGTCTGAAATTGGGAGATGGATGAGTCTGCCATTTGGTTGGATGGGTTTACCTTTATAGAAAGCCTCTAGGATGACTCCATGTGTCTTTTATAACTATTAGAGTCTTTAAGTTCTTTGAATTTCTCTCAGAGATTCGTGAAAGGCTGTCACTGTTCATGTAGACCATAGGAAAAAGAAAAATGTTGTACAGTGTATCCTATTGGCTCAGGAAGAAACGTAACTATTTTATGTATTGTCAGGAAAAACTTTCCAATTTATACAAATTCATACAACTTCATTTGCATGAGAATGTTTGACTTTTAAAAGAAGACATGCCTCTAAATCTTACCCCTGATTAGGGAATAAGCAAACTGTACTAAAATGTATGAATGAGATGATACCAATTAGTAAAAAATTAACCACTATATAGAAAAAAGTTTTAAGAGAGTGTTGATGCAACTGTCGATACACTCTTGATTTTCAAAAATGATTAACCATTTTTATTCAGTAAAGTAAATCCTCTCCTCCGTTGACATTCATTAAAAAATGTCACTGGCTGTGTCCAAAATCGCAAAATTTACATTTAAATTCAAATGCAGTAGCCACTGAGTAGTAGGCGATTTCAGATGCAGCCACTGTTTCCTTAACAGAGTATTGCAATATTTTTTTGCCTACATGTTTCAGACTTGCCTTGAAAAGGACAGGACACTGCCAATCCAGGAGCAAGTTAATATCACAGCTATGAACCATGATCTCCTACTTGGTAATCAGCTGTAAATGGCATTGCAGGACATTCTCTATGCAGAGAACATGTAGTGCATAAGTCAACTAAAGTTTGGTTGTTTTTCCCAGTACAAAAATGCTGTATGTTTTTTGGGTTGATTAAATAAGTGAATACGTCTGTCCAGCAAGGACAATTAAAAAAAAATTCCAGATAAAGACATTCATCAACCTTCATTCAACAAGGAACTTCTTTGGAACTTATTAAACACAGAGTCCTGGAAAAGCTGTTTCCATTTTTAGTGACAACCATTTTGAGACTGATTCAATTTAGGAATACATTTGCCTATAGATTAAAGATAATGCACATGGGCTAAAAGCCATCAACATTTTCTTACTCAGCTTAGTCAGTTTTAATTTTATGTGGGGCATTTAGCCTTATATTTATATAAAAAAAGATTCAGACCTTTTAACAGTCAGTGAGCAGGTACTTTACAGGCTTTTTGAATAACAGGCCAGAGTATGCCCATTTAACATTTGATTAGCTTTTTTAAAATTACAGTGCATGTTGTGTTTAGTACTGTGCAATACTGACACATTTGAAATCTCACTATTTGTAGGGATTTTGTATTTTCACAATAATATTTTTATAAATTGAAAGTGGTCTTTTTTGTGATGGTGCTTTGGCTGTTTTAGGCCCATCATTCACAGTACAAACACAAGCAGGTGGTGGCAGGTCTCTGAATGATAAGTCAATAAATTACTCGTTAAGACAAACAGCTCATTTAAAAAGGCTGATTGATTTAGAAAGAAAACAAGTGACTGCCCCAATGCCAAGTGGCAACCTAAAAATGTGGCACTTCCTCGAAGCCCTTACTTCTATCAATAGTAGAAGTCTGCTTGACAATAGTAATGTCTGCATCAATGGCATATAGTGGCCACAAAGGGGGCTCTTGTGAGCAACCTTCTGCAAACTAAAATGATGAATAAAACACCCTAGGGGGTTTCATGGACTTAACAGACAAGTTCATGCAATTGTCTTGTTGTTTATAATTGCCCTTATGTTTCCCTTTTAAATGCAAGGGTGTTGCATAAAATAATAAAGTAGCTTTAATTTAATAAGTGATATTTCTTTGCTGCATCCTCCTTGATGTTTCAATAATGCATAATAATCTTTACACCATATTAAAGACACAGCAGCCAGTAAAGGTTGTCGAGAGTTATTGTCAAGTTTAAAATGTGTGTTTGTGCATGAAACGTGTGCGTTTAAATGCATGTGTGTGTGTGCGTGAGACAGGGATAAAGGGTGCTCGCTTGACAGCTTTGTTGATGCTGCGAGTGGCTGGGTTTCTTTCCTTTTTTTATTTGTTTTGGTGATAGCCTAGTACAAAATATGAATACAACAGAAAGACATAAAACTTTACAAATTACGTGTCCACGTTTGTAGGCTCAAAACAATAGTGTCATAGATAAAATAGCCTAAGCTATAGTATTGAAATCATTTAAAGAATTACAAATGTCGGATATAATAAAATCACATTAAATAAATAAACCAATATAAAACAAACAAAACCTAACAATTTAGGTATACACAATACAAATAAACCGTTTCAAGCCATTTTAAACTTTGATTTTACAAAGGCCTGTCTGAAAAAAAAAGATTTTAGATATTTTCTAAAAACAATAAACAAAGGAGGAGTTTTGAAATATTATATATTTGGGTACAATGATATTAATCAAATCATGCAAATATTTTTTGGGGTGAGTAAAACCTTCAGAAACTACTGTACCTTATTTTCTGTCATCCAGTCCTGTGCAGCGCCGCTTTACAAACGGATTGGGAAAACTGCACGTAAAAATGTGTTCTTAAACAAAATGTAGAGCTTTAATAGTGGATAGCTGCTGAGCGTAACGAAATACGGGCTATAGTCTATATTTATTACCTGCTCTTATGTCCTGAAACACTTAACGGTTTTCTTTACTTAAGATAACCGAATAATATGCAACATCCTTAAATTATTCTCTTTAATAAAGGAGAATTACCTATTAAGTGTCATATAGCCTATGGAAATATTAATATGTTTTAGGTCTCTCCGGAGCATTTGGGTTGAATGTTTAATGGCATTTACCAAAACAAGGATGCTATTACCAGAGAATTTCTGTGGTTTTATATTATGTATGGTGCGCTGGGTCATCTCTCCGTTAGTGGCGAGATCACTCGATGCACAATGCCAACAGTCAGCTGGCGAATAAACAAATATAACGAATCAAAATACATAGGCCTGTGCATATGCACATATAATGTATTGCTGCACAGTAATACAGTCATTTGTTTGTTTCGGTTGTCTTCATTTTAATCGTTTTGAGATGATGTGATGGTGTGCTTTACCTGCTTGCCTGATTCCCACTGAACTGGACGGGTTGTGTGACGTTTGATTCGCAGGACGTTCTGGGGACGGGGTTTGTGTGACGCGCTGCGAGCTACTAGCCCAACAGTGGAAACGCTACATGATTTCGGCCTCACTGCTCATGCTCCTAGGCTATTGGCATGGCACGGCCCGATAAAAGCACTGGCCTGACAGTGAAATGCGGCTAATTACTGATTCACTTGATTAGTTCAAAAACAGATTCACTATGGAATGAAATGCTGCATTGTTGCTCTGCAGCTCACAAAATTCTGCTTTATTTGAAATCAACAAATTTTGTTGGCGAAAGCTCAAAAACTTAATTGTGTTTAAGATGAAAATTTACTTCTTGTTTGTCGAGCTGTTAATTAAAATGACATTTGTGATCACAGTCATAAATACACAAATCAAATGCATCAAAAACTTGAATTAGAGCTGCATTTTAATAGACTTCATCATGCAGTTAAAGCTTTAGGATTCTGAAATCATGTTTCTGGTCATTTTAGTAAAAGTCATTGACAATGTAAACTTGACACATCATTAAAAGATATTGTCATAATAAATCACAATAAATATCACACACCTTACTTGGGTTTTGTAACATCAAGGTAATAATAGTTCTTAGAATGTGTTGTGACGTGCAACACAAAGGTAGTGTAAACTTGTTAAACTGTTGCATTTTGGCTCTGGAGAATGCAGTAGGAGAGAACAGGAAAGGCGGTAACAGGTTCTCTTGTTCTGCAGTGATATCAACCAATAAACAGACCACTTCTTAGAAGATTGTTATGGTTGGACAGTGATTTGGTTGTCGTGATAGGATTTTAAAACATTAATCTAAATGCCAAATTCAGAGAGAGTATTAACATTGACTGGTCCGATGTAGCTTCTGTGCGGCTAAGCAAAATTACATTTATATTGTTCAGTTATATTGCTCATTTTTGACCATAAAACTATAAAGAAAATGCATACCTGTGGCATTAGGGATTTCGCAATTAGATATGCCTCCTCTGCCTCTCTGGACCTGTTTAGGTTCTTGTAGGTTCTCCCAACGTTCATGTGGGCCCCAATGTCATCTTAGAAGAGGACACAATGTTTAGTATGGAAGCATAAATCAAGTAAACAGCACAGACTAAACCTCAAAGACAGAGTAGATAGTGGAATGTGAATTATACGGCTTGAGAGCAACAAATAATAATGGTTATAGGCAGCTGACCACTTTAAAACACACTTGGGACTAAAGATCGGCTGGAAAGACTGGGAAGAGGAAAAGCACCTCCTGTGAAAGCTCTCCTTTTTACAACCATGTGGCCCGTGTAACCTCACACACCAGAAAGCGAACCCTCAGCGTTTCGATGTGTAAAGCTGATAACGCTACCAGCATTTTCTAAGAAACGTCTGACCACACTCACGGTTTTGGAGAATAAAAGCAAACTAATGCGGACAGATAGCCTGCCCAGGATTTCCTCATCCATTAATGTGCTTACGGAGTTAATCTGGGGGAAAAAAATCTTGGGTGGTGGTGGATCAAAAGTCATGTTAGCTCAAATAAACCAAGATAACTTGAACAATTAAAGTCAATAGTCTAATGCCTTTGGCAGCCAAAACAGTCTTCCTCTAAGGTAGCCTGACAACGATACAGCAGAGCAAATACAAAACCTAAATCCACATCTTTTCACATAAATCCTTAGATCCACACATTCTCAAGACACTAAAGTGCGAAAATAGGTTTTTATGCCAATGTTTTCATACAGTCCCGAGAAATACCTCTTGTTAGCTTATACAAAATCTGAAATTGACCAACACGCCTTCAAACTTAGAAAAATATGCCTAAATTTCCCACACCTCCCTAAAACAACATAACTGTGGTGTGTTCTGTTTAAAATAAGCTCCGTGTTAACATCTACTGCTAATATTTTTGTAAGAACTAAAGGATATTTCACAAACTCAAGTATTTCTAGTTTGTGTATGTGAAAACTATCCAGTTTAAAACCATTTCCAAAGATAAGCTGTCATTTATCATTAGCGCATTTGATAGAAATTCATGTTGACGTCTTAATAATGGTATTAGTAATATTTTATTAGTGTGAAACTTTGTTTTATAATCTGTGATTAAGATGTAATAACTTTCAATTTCTCTCAAGTATTTTTCCTGTAATGATAAAAAAAAAAGTCTTTATTAAAAGAGGTCAATTAAATAAATAGTCAAAGAGTAGGGTTGGGCGATTAATCAAAAAGTAATCAAAATCGACACTCAGAACCTATAATCGATCTAATTTTTCCAGGTCTAATTTTTTATTTTTTTTAAATTACTTTCCCTACCGCGTACCCCGCTCTGTTAGCCACACTTTGAAGCCACATCTGATCTCTGGTCAAGTAGGACGAGGACCCATTCTTGAGCCTTATTTTGCACTTTATTGACGATGATTAAAAGCTGTGCCAGAGATGCCTTAAAATGGCATATTTTCCATTACATTAAAATTATTGTTTACATTAAAATATTTGTTTACAGAAGATGCAAAAAATGCACTGTTTTCAATATTATTTACAGGATATACAAGAGTTATTTTAATTAGATAAGATACTGCTTATTTTCTACTTTTAATATGAAAAACACTGAAAATAATTTTTGTTTCTAAAAGTGCAAGTTATTTATTTTCACTTTTTTATTAGAAAAAAAAGTGACTTGGTTTTAGGCAATGTGTGTTTTTATTTAAGTTGTTCAACATTAATGTTCAAAAAATAAATCATAGATAGTAGACAGTGTGTGTTTCCTTATTATTTTAAAATCAAGTAATGCACCCTTCATTCAAAAATCTCTCACTTATGTGAGCTACTGTACAAAACCTGTCAGTAAACTATGAGTGCAAAAAATAAATAAATAAATGAAATAATTGCTTTATTGTAAGAGTTAAAAAGTTCAGTTAATCGAGATTTAGATTTTAGGCCAAATCTCCCAGCCCTATCAAAGAGACAAATGTTATTACTGATAATTGTATGCTCTAAATGGCAACATTTGTTAACACTTTACTTGAAGGGGATGTTTTTAAGACTGACATGACACCTTTATAAATCATGACATAAAATAAAGGAAATTGTATGCATGCTTATTACAACCATCAGTACGTGGAATTCACTCAGTTATTTTACATGCAAAAATAACATTGTCTGAGATATCTTTATGACAACTTGACAAATGCATCATAACCCGTCTTGTCAAAATGTCATAATGAATACAACACAGCTTGTCATAAATCTGCCATCTATCTTTAAAATCTCTTGTTAAAAGGACCAGTACTCTGCCAATTAATTGCTTAACAGCATCATTAATATTTAATTAAATTTCTATTTGTACTATGTAGTTGTGGTGAAGAAAAATATGAATGATGTCGTTATACAATTCATAACACAGTTATAATGGTCTCGTGACAACATTACTTATGACAGATTTGTGACCAGAGTTCGATTCCCAGCTCAAGTTCTTTGTGGATCCTTCCCATCTCTCTCTGCTCCCCATTCATTCCTGTCTCCCTCTCTACTGTCCTATCAAATAAAGGTGAAACACCCCTAAAAATATAGAAATGAAAAAAAAATGTCAAGTTGTCTCAAAAACGTCACCTTTTATTCAAAATGAAATAACTGATCAAATGACACCTTGATGACAGTCAAGTCATCATAAATAGGCATGAAATCTCATTCATTTTCATGACACGTAACGTCTCAGGATTATAAAAGTTTCATGAGTCTTATGAACACCCCACCAAATAAAGTGTTAATCAACATTTTTATTTTAAATTTAGCTTTGCTCACTGCAACTCTCTGGTGAGTAATTACAAAGCATCACATTGTACATTGTGCATAAAAAAAATAAGTTATGTTTTTAAATGTTTCAAATGGTTCCAGGTTTCTTCAATGGACAAGTTTTTACGTCTGGAACCTGACTGTGCTCTATCGGATAATCTTGACTAATAGCCAAGCTGCTAATTAAGCATTCTGTCTGGCTCCATTATCAGGATGTAATGCCCACTTCAATAAATTCCCAATGGATAAGATCCCCATTATACACGTTCTCCCTCATTGAATATCCTTTTTCGTATGGAATTACCCAAGTAAAATGGTAATGCTTTAGGTAACCTTAAAAAGATCAGCCGGTTGAGTCAGTTACCTGGTTGCACTCTTGTGGCCT
Source organism: Danio kyathit (assembly GCA_903798195.1). Classification (NCBI taxonomy): domain Eukaryota; kingdom Metazoa; phylum Chordata; class Actinopteri; order Cypriniformes; family Danionidae; genus Danio; species Danio kyathit. The sequence continues at coordinate 21,758,805 of LR812543.1, read as the reverse complement.
GAAGAAAGTATCTCAAAGCTCTCTCATAGCTGTTCTGATTCTCCAAAGCATGTCCGACATTGTTCCACAGTTTGGCATTGTTCCTGTTCACCTGGAGGTAAACAATTTTCAAATGTTTCAGGCATACCAGGCTGACATTACAAATAATATTTTCAGACATCATTTCACTGTATTCTTGTTAACGTCTGCACTCGTGCTTTGATATAAGGCAGCAAGCTGGACTCATTCAGAGTAATGATATCAAAATACAAGCATATAATATGCACGAGCCCGTGACCAGATGTGCAACTATAAATGAATAATGTGTCCATGGATGTGTTCATACTTTCAGTGCAGATGTAAAAAGCGTGTATTCTGACTCCCAGTCCCAGTTTCTGTTGAAAGTTTTCACAGCATGCGTTGTTAGAAGAATTCCCATGAGCAACCAAGACATTTTCTTCAGGCCCCTGGATAACAGAATAAAAACACGCAATGAGATTCTGAACCGGTCACCCAAAGAGGAATAAACAAAAGGATTTGTTCTGAAGAAGCTTACCCTTTTTGGGACAGAAGTTTGAATCCGTAGGCCACCAACACACAAAATCCCATGCTGGGTACATATAGGACCCTTTCAGCGACAACGAAGCCCACAGGGAAAAACAGGTTGGATGCAGGGATGAACGGAAGGACAATCAGAGACAGTGCCTTAAATGAGACAAGACCACAAAAAATGAGCAGACAAAATACTGTAACAGTAGCCAGTACATGAACTAAACAGAACATATTATGCATCAACAACAAACTGAATAAATATAGATCTTTCATTTCACATCCTTATAGAAGAACAGTATGAGCTTCACGTGTGCAATCGTGTTATGTGAAATATGTGGAACACATGTGAATCATGGTTTTGGAACACCTCCATATGATGTTTCCACATGTGTCTTGTTGCTTTGACGCATGTTTCATGTTTTCCACGTGTTCCAAATATTTCACATGTGATTTTAACACAATTTTCTGTGATTCATGGTTCCATGTGAAGTTTTCAACATTAAACAAAAAGATTAAATACATAATTTGTGTTTGAATGGCTTTCGTTATAGCTTATTTGGGCAATTGCTTGGAGGTTTATATGGCAGTGTTTCACAATCTGAAGCAAAAAAACCTGATCCAGGTATAGGAATCAGCACGCTTGCTTAAATGAAAAAGAAAACTAATCTGCAATCAGAATCAGCCCTGGAAAAAAAGCTCAACTTAGTGCATCGCTAGAAATAACACATTTACGAACACATTTCTTTCAAAAAGTGAGTTAATTACAGTAGTTAATAAAATGGAAATAATGCTGTGCCATTTTCCACACTGAAGAAAATACTTTCACAACAGTGTATAAACTAAAAGCACAGCTCATATCTTCTGGAGACATTTATTATGGGTTATTTACATAACTTCCTTTCATCTTCTGCAATAACACAGTAAATTATAATGGATGTTTGAGCTCATGACCAGGGGGTTCATCCCAAAGAGAAAGCATCATAATGAAGAAATAAAGGGGGAAGAAAATTTTAAACATTTATTTCCCTTGTGGAGCACCAAAGAAATGATTTTAAATAACTTTTATGGTTGCTTTTCAAAGCTTTGGACATTTCAAGCCTAGCCATACAATAGAGTGATGGTCCATGATGTCAGAACCCAAAAGACTAATTCACCCCTTGTTTTTATAAAACAAAGCTAAGTGCAGGAGCCACTCTAGTATTTTTTAGTCAACGCACCTCATTTTGGCTTTTTCTTTTTGTTTTCAAGTAGCACGGAGTTTGTCAAATTTAAATCACTGTTAAGTGAATCAACAAGTTCAAACCTAAAAATGTAAGACCAGTGAATGGGTAACAATCACACTGAATTAACAGAGCAAATCTACTAATTGAGTAAATAAGGTTCACAATTAATTTGTAGAGAACAGCTAGACTGGTCGTCAACATTTTCAATAAATAATGACTGAACTAGAGAAAAATTTTGAAAAGTCCAAGAATTAAAACAGTCTTTTAACCTTTTATGATATCCACACTTTTTGTTATTCTGTGATGTATTTAACATGAAATTAAGATTAAAGCTCTTATTACTTGGTTTGTATTTGATGTTTTATATAGCAGCATGTTTGAAAGTAGGGAAAAATAATCTAAATATTTCTTCATTTCATATGTGAGAATCGCTCTAGGTTAGAGGAAAAACATCTATTAAAGCGAGTGCATTTGCATTTTCATACTATTTTAGTTTCATGCAGGTATCGTCATTTGGGTTTTAAAGTGCACTGCCTCTAATGGTGGCAGATTTTTTTTTTTTTTGCACACAGGCCATATCATCCAACTTGTATGATTCCTTTTGTAAAGACTAAAAAAACCTCAGTAATCTTTTTGTGCAATTGCAGTACATGGAACTGAGCATTATGCTATGAAATGAGCACAAACCTATTCTGCTACAATACAAAAAAAAAATTTTTATGAACATTCATAATGTCAAGATGTAGAATAATTTAGCTAATTTCCCAGTCTCATTGACATCTGAAGATTTTTTTCTTTTTAACTAAACAAATTGGTCACAATTACTGACCATTCAGCAACCAAATGACCTGATTTTTCCCTCTCTCTTTGAAATCTAATGAGAGGAAGTAGAAACGCCAGTCTCTCTTTAGCATCTAATCAGGGATTTGTCTAAGTGGCAACCCTGAGTGGGCACAAAAACGGCCCAGTAAACCAAAGAAATTCCATAAGCAAAAAATCTTATCGTATTTAAATGTTCTCATTGTTTGGTTCAGACAAGCTTGTGCAGGTATGAATGCTAATCACTCCAGTTTCATAAAGCTTTGTCTGAAACCAAGACCATGAGTCTGATTAATCTAAAACTAAAGCCAATTATACACGCTTGACCAGCAAGACAAACGCAAGAAAACTAGCAAGCTATGTAATAACCATGGACCAGGAGAATTTCTCTGAATGGTGGGGAAATGTTCAAACAGATATGATTGATTCCGAAAAAATGAGAACATGTCATTGCAGTGCTCCTCAAACATGGTCCTTCTCATCAAAACCAAAAGCAAACATGCCTGTCTTGCACAATGCATGCCAGGCCACAAGATGTAAGATTGGGATTATAGGTTTTATTTACGAAAAGCACCTTATGACAAGGTGATGGATCAGGATTTTTTTTGAAACCATGAACCCCTGCAAGGGCACAGCCCTTGGACACCCTGTTTTGAAGAACAAACTTATTTTGTTTTGTCTAGATACGGCAAATCTTTTTTTGTCAGTGGAAAAGTTGCTTTTTTTTTGTAAAGTGCACTCAAATTTATGAGTTTATAGTCAAGTAAACAGCATGGTGCCATATAGAGGAGGCTTTTTTAATAGCGCCATCTCAAAAACAGGGGCATTCGTCTCACATTGTGCGGTCTTGAAAGTGAACTGCAGAAATTGGTTTTGGCAACAGCTTCAGAGTACGTCAAGGACCAAACTGTCAGGCGTTGCTTACGCAGTGGTGGATTTAACGGGCCTGAAAGCAGCAGTACGGAGAACATCATATTTATCCAATTTGCTTGATGTTTCAGAGGCCAAAATCAATCTTGATAAAAGACGTTTCTACACAAACAAGAGCTTTGTCTTCGGTTATCATAAGCTTTGGTGCTGCGTACTGTTTGATTGCTTTGGAACATGCAACATAGAAGAAAGAAAAAACAGTCACAGTTAAATTAGCCAAACTTTCACAACAAAAATGTTTCCTGTTTGCTCATAGTGAGTGTCGGGCCCTGTGCACAGGGAATCATTAAAACAACTGACCACAGCCAACTAAAACAGATTGGGACCAATATCCTCAGCAAACCTGTTTTCTGTCTCTTAAGCAGAGCACAGTGTTAATGCCCAACCCGCAAGCCCCCCACAACTTTGTCATGATTTGTGGTCCCTCGGTCTCTGCCAACAGAGCGAGGAAGTTCACCAAACTCTGTTGACAGTGCATGGAGACGCAGATGAAGAATTCACGTCACTGTTACACAACGAACGAGCACAGCGCTGAACACACAAGATAAAGGGATTTCAACTGTGACACTATGAACTCTTGCAAGCGCGGAATCAAGTTAGTGCTTCAACATATGTAGACTTCAGTACTCGAGTGCCAGACTATAAGACGATAACATCTTTTATGATGGATGGAAAAACACGGCTCTTTAGGCTGTAAATTGAGAAGAAGAAAATGTTGTGTGAGACTAAACATTTAAAAACATAAAATACACGTAGCTACAAAAGTTCAGTGAGGGGGAAATCTTATTGTTCAGACAGATGACATTAATCATTCACCGCGAGTCAAGACCGTTTCCAGGAGCTGTAAAAAAGACCCCGCATGCACTTCACTGTGGGTATGAAATAGCGTGAACAATTTTTAAGTGCAGCGTTTAGACATTTTTTGGACTAAATTAATAATACCTGGTCCATAAATTTCCCAGTTTGCCTCGTAATTACCATCTGTTTATAATGAACGTGTGAGATACAAGCATTTCTAAAAATCAAGTTACCTTCCTCAACTTCCCTCTTCATTTCCACCAGATTGTGTGTACAAGTCTAAAAAGTAAAGCCCGTTTAGAGCGATTTGAGGTTAACTAGGAAAAATTATGGTTGTCAGATTGTATTACTGATATGACGTGACTGAAACGTAATCTAAACCAACAGGGTCCAAAATGAACTCACTTGTCAAGCACTTAAATGAGGGTAAAAACTGGCTTCATCCAGGATGTAAAATGTTGTGCACCAGTTGGGCAGAAAATTGAGCAACTGAAATGCAATCCTTTGTTTGAATGAAATAAAAACAACAACCCTTATTTGATGAAGTGACACAATTGATTAAAATCTAAAACAAAACATTTTTACCTGAGAAGTTTATCTAGGATAACTAAAGTTTGTTTTTTTTCCCCAGAACTACATGTGATGCATACACAATATTCCCCCTAACAAGGGACCAAATTGAAAGTGTGAGGGGGCAATACATATGTGCATAAATGTGTTTTTAGTTTTTAAATGCGTTTTACTGATTTTGAATTATTAAAATATATAATAGCTGTTCTGCTAATTACCAACATGGAAAATAACTTTGCAAGGTCATTGCCAACTGTGCGGGTTTAACATTAAGCATTGTCATGTGCTTGTAAATCAAAGTTTTTTAAAAATAAGTTATTTGTCTGAAAGGGAAGACATTTTTTTTCTGTTTTGTGTCATTTATTCTGAAGCAATATTTTTATCAGTGTTCTATAACAGTTCAAATCATGATTTCAAGACATGTTATCATATTCTTACACACATTATCATATTCTTACATGTAAAAGGGGTGGATGTGTGGGAAAGTTGATGTTGTTTAGCCATAGTTTATTGAACCCTTTCAATACTTAAGCTTTGTGAGTTTAGAATGCATCACCTTTGTATTTCATGGCATCTGGTGTATGACATTACAATCCGCAGCCTTGTGCACTACAATGAAGATTAGAACTGCTAGATTTTACAACACATCAATTCATCAACTTCTCCTAAAGTACATGACAGTAGGTAGCTGTTTAACTGGAAGAAGAATAGAGTAAATGTTCTAGTTATCTAAACAGTGTGTTATAAATAACACCTATTGTAATAGTATATGTAAAATGGTTATTATTGCCGTCTTCCAGACATCAGCATGCATTTTACAAAAGCACACTTGTTTATTTTTTCTTGGTAAATCTGTGTATTAAAATGCCTGAAACCTAAGCAAACATTATTTCATTGAAAGCACTGATAGGTCTTGATCCTTGAAAATCAATGCCCTTGTTTTCCTTTAACTTGACACCAGCAGGATGCCAGATTTGAATTTAGCAGCTGATCAATGAAAGATCTTATTAATTGGTTTGATTTTGGTTTTATATGGCATCATGTTTGAAATTAGGGAAAAATAATCAGAATATTTGATCATTTCATATGTAAAAATCGGTCTAAGTTAGGGGGAAAACATCTATTGGAAGCGAGAGCATTTGCATTTTCATACTATTTTTGAAAATCAGTGCCCTTGTTTTTCCTCTAACTTGGTACCAGCCATTGTGGGAGGCCATATTTAAATTTAGCAGCGGATCAATGATGCACTGACTGTGTTCTACACACACTGATGTAATTGTATGCTCCAGATACCAGCTAGACTGATCACACCACTGTGATTGTATGTGTCAACAACGATATCACAATGTAGTCAGTCACGAAGTAAAACTTAATCCATATCAACAAAATCCATCTTCACTGCAGACAGACAGCATCTGATGTGGCATCTAGTTTAATTAAACTCAAATGTAGCATGAATGCAAGTAGTTTTAAAAAAATGTCTTAATTTTCTCAACTCGGTGTGAATTTTTAATTTTTTTTTTTTCATATTAGACCAATATGAAAGCCATTAATTCAACCAATTACCATCAGATGGCTGATTCATTAAAAAACAACACTTACAACATGGTGTCTAAAATATGGATGTTGATATTTCTACAATTTGCCAAACTGTTAGCTTGTCCTTTAAAAAAAATCTGTTGTCCTCCTGGACAAGGGGATAAGTGTTAGGCCCAATCCCAATTCTACCCCTTAGCCCTTCCCCTTACCCCTCGTTTTTGCGCGTTCACATGAAGGGGTAGGGGTGTCCCAATTCTCTTTAGCTTGAAGGCGTAGGGCTAAGGGGAAGGATTAGATACAAAAATAGAATTGGGATCGGGCCTTAATGTTGAGCCCTGTCTAGGAGTGGAGTGACTTTCATCTAAGAGATTACTGATGGGTTTCCAGTAATTTGTTAGTCGCCATCATGATTAGTCAAGCAGATTAACATCTCCAGTTCTTTTTTACTTTCATACTAAAATTATCGTCTTAGCAAACACGACTCTATGACAAATACTCAAATCCGGACTAAGTTTTCTTAAATTCTTGGAAACAAGCTCATGTGCATGGCTCATCTGTTATGGATGAAAACAATCTTAATTTGTTTCTGACAAATTGCAAACACAGTCTGTCATATTTCAGACTGTTTTTGACTAAACAAATTTCCTCTGGCTTTTCTTGTGCATTTATATAGACAGCCAAATTAAAAAAACAAAACAAAAGAATCAACAGCATCTTATTCAGTTTGTGGTTACACACATGCAAAACGAAAAGAACAAAATAGCATTTGATTTAGATCTTTTTGTTCTTTCGAATGACTCATAATCAGGTTTTCCATAAGCCCCACCCACAATCATACCATCATGATGATCTTGGAGGAGCTGTGGTTGTACCAAAGACCGTGATAGGCCAGAAGGCCTAAAAAGGTGTAAAACACCAATGTGGCAAGGTTGCGTGGGTCCAGCAGGGACTCCACGAGAGGGATGGTGCCCATCGTCCAATCACAACAAAGCTCTGAGGGGTTGAGCAGGAGCCAGGCATTTACAGGGAGGAGGTAGTTGAAGGTCAGCTGCCTGGACGGGGTGGAGCTGACGGCAGCTGGATTATCAAACCTGTTGAAAGATGGAAAAAATGAATCAGCACTCCTCTCCGTTAAGACATACTTCACATAGAAACACTTTATTTGGGGGAGCTTTCGCTGATAAGAGAAAGAAACAGGCCAAGAAAACGCAGGTTTACCTTTCACCAAATCAATTAATCAATGATGTTTCAATGGCTTTACTTATCATTGGTAGTTTACTGGAAATTAGTGTAACCGATAGGGCTGCATGATATTAGAAAAATCTGACAATGCGATATTTTGTTTTTCTTCGATATACATAGTGATGAATATAATTTCATCGGATGAATTGAATAGCTCTATTGGGAAGGGTTTCATTCATTTAGATGGACTGGGATTTTTTTCTATGGGGTGTGTTTGCATATATAAATACGGCAAAAATAAAACTTTAACAAACTTTATGCTTTTTTGTGCTTTATGGTTTTCTAGAGACTTTAACAGTATTCAATACAATCAAACATGAAATAAATAACATGGTCATCGTTGTATAAAAAAAAAAATTATACACACACAGTTGAAATCAAAATTATTAGCCCCCCCATTATTTTCCCCATTTTCTGTTTTAATAACTCATTTCTAATAACTGATTTATTTTATCTTTGTCATGATGACAATAAATAATATTTTACTAGATATTTTTCAAGACACTTCTATACAGCTTAAAGTGACATTTAAAGGCTTAACTAGGTTAGATAGGTTAACCAGGCATGTTAGGGTAATTAGGCAAGTTATTGTATAACGATGGTTTGTTCTGTAGACTATCGAAAAAAATTTACTTAAAGGGGCTAATAATTTTGACCCTAAAATGGTTTTAAAAAAAATTTAAAACTGCTTTTATTCTAGCCAAAATAAAACAAAGACTTTCTCCAGAAGAAAAAATATTATCAGACATACTGTGAAAATTTCACTTTAACTTTATATATATATTTATATATATTTATTAATAACTTTCTTATAATATTTAATCTAGATCTGCAATGTGACTATTGCAGATACACACATTGCGATATCGATGCTCAAATGATATATTGTGCAGCCCTAGTAACCGCCTTAATAGTTCATACTTAACACAATAAGAGTGCTCTTAAAGCAGGGGTGTCAAACTTAGTTCCTGGAGGGCCGCAGCCCTGCACAGTTTAGTCCCAACCCTGCTTTAACACACTTACATGTAGGTTTTTAAACAAGCTTGAAGGACAAAATTAGTTTGATCCAGTGTGCTTAATTAGAGCTAGAACTAAACTGTGCAGAGCTGTGGCCCTCCAGGAACTGAGTTTAACACCTGTGTCTTAAAGTATCCAGAAGACATATGCACTTTCACAACACCCATTGTAGTCATTAAAGCTGCAAAAGGTAAACCTTTCTTCAACCTAGGGTGCATCTTATGATAGGAGATGTTGTGAGCATGCAGATTTCAGTCGCTGAGCGGGCAAAAAAAAAAGAATCTTAATACTTGTCTGCTTAATCCTGTTCCGTCTCATTTTCTTCAGGCCAATTGTATCTGAATTCACATTATTAACATTAACACAGACTTGGATAAACCCACTGTTTAAGAAGCCCACTCTAAACCCAGTACTTTTAAAAAACTATAGAGTGGGTATCCCTTATTCCAATATTGCAAAACACAATGTTCAGTTCAGGCTGAACTTCTAATTCACAGATCATTGCATATAGAATATGGTTCTGCACTGCATAACTAAAATTCCCCACATCAGACTTCTATGCCCTCTTACAAGCTGGCATTCTGCAAGCAAATGGTGCTTTGTGATGCCTTTTCAGAAAGGCATAAAATCAGTACATGGTCCTCTAACACAGCCTCTTTTTACATTTAATATTCTTTTTTTATTCTTAAAATAAAACTTGGATATTGTTTGTCTTTTGCTGGTTTGTAGACCCCAAAACAACTGCTATTGCTTTCTTTAAAATATCTTCTTTTGAGTTCAACAGAATAAAGAAACTTAAATGTTTGGAACATGGAACATTGGAACAAAGTAAATTTTCTCCTAAAATTTGTTGCAGTTACACTAGACTCTGGCCATGCAAAATCTCTACAGATACTGAAAGTGTTTCTCTCATTCCCATTTAAATTCAAATTCTTTTGAAGAGCAACCACTCTCATGCTATTCGAGGAATGCTAAAAATGAACTGAACGAAAGCTCATTCTTAAACTCAAAGTGCAAAAAATAATATTTCCTATAGCAAGTCCAAAAAACCCACATTTTTTTCATAATCTTTAGTATATTCATTTGCAGCATTTTTTGTTGTTGATCTAATTCAGCCCATGACCATTATTCTGCAATGCATCATGTTCCATATGCATGCGAACCACAGAGAGGTTTAAATGCATCCAAGCCACACTTAAAAACAGCCAGACTCAATGATAAGTATCAGGCGGCTTAAAAAAAAAAAAAGTCACCAAAACAACAATGCTGCCAAGCTGGCAACGCTGATCTGTGGCAACAGGCCATTAACTTTGATTCAAGACTCACAAAACGGATTATAAAAAAATCGTTGGTGTTCCTTAAATTGCATAAAGGGTGGCCTTTACTGCGTTAAACAGCAAAACACTCTGGATGATAATGATTATGGGCACCCATTATCAGGAAATAAAAGCATCCTGATTGAATTAAAAACGCTAATAGATTTCAAATGTTTTCGTGTACATTTGTTTATTTAGCTTAGATACTGTATCATGCTCCCTGTAACTGAAGATAAGAAACCTTTGAACATAGGAACTCTGACATGGTCTTTCAGCATTCGCCATAAACACTTGCTGCGTTAATTTTCCTCTTTCAAGCTAGAAGCTAATACTTTCCAAAGGCAAAATATTTCCACTGTTTGAAATGGACAAAAACCGAAGTTTATCACTTGGCTTTCACCAAGGGGTGTGTTTTGGGAGAGAGGTTCGAAGGGTGGGAGAGCCAACTGCAAGTATTAAAAACCCAATAAAAGCCTTTGCACAACCCTGCCATAAATCCAATCTCTTGGATGAAGAATGTTTTTGTTTTGGCTGGGACATTCCAACATGATCACAATCTTCTCGACTAAAACACAGGGACAAAATATACTTAGAAAGTATGTTAATCCAGCGTATTATGTCTCTAGAGAGCCGTGTGATAACACTAATTCAGACGGTCGGAGACAGTCGCTGGATTATGTCTGGGGATTAGCGATTGCTTCCGTGACAAATCCAAAAGGATTTTTCCTTCTGATCCCAATCAACTTCCCCGGGGATGGTGATCAGAGGACAGGAGTACGTCTAGGTAGTTTACACAGAGCTCTTGGACTCGGTGAGATGTTTGTTTTTTTTAAGGGAGGGCTGAAATGCAACCCAAGGACTCCAATTTTGGAGGGATTCCAAATCAGCTGATACATAAATCACTGAGTTCAGTTCAGGCCCAGGCTGCTGATGTTTATGAAAGCATCATGATGGTCCTAATCAAGCATATCATACTGATTTCAAAAACAATTTTCCCATAATATGATACCACAGATATGTGACATTCATTTGTCACATTGTTCCCTTGGCGACCGATGCTATTTTGGTTTGAGGAAAGAAACTCGAACCATTTCCTTTTTGAAATCAAATGTTCAGTAATAAATCAGATTATTAGGGCAGTAAGCCACTCTGGGTCGTGCATTACACCATGTCAAGCATCAAGAGATTTGTTCACGCTAGATACAAAACTGCTTCTTGACATTCAAAATAACTGTATTTTATTTTTATGCGGCTGAACAATTCCTCAGAACAAGAACGAAATTGTAGTATGGCTTTTTCAGATTTTCAAAATTTTCAAATGTTTAGCCAACGTACTTTCCGTATGATTGACACTTTTGGTTTGATTAAAACAATCTCTGATGTGATTGCTGTTAGTGTGGTTTAGTTGAGTAAATGTCAACACTGCCATCCGAAACCCAAACACGTGAACCTTAAACATAATAAACAAATCTCAGTTTAAATGCAAACAAGCAGTTGGACTGACATACTAAATGCAACATGGACCAAAGACTTCTGAATGAACCAAAACCAAAAAGCGCCTGTAAAAACACAGAACGTTCGAGATCCTTTTTTAATATTATTGTAGTCTTCAAGTTACCTGTTGCTGTTCAATACAGGTGTCAGAAATGTGTTTCTTCCACATACATGCACACTGTGGTTTAGAGCTTAGATCAAGCCCGAAAAATTAAACCCAACCCTATCAAAGTCGTGCACCTTGTGTCTGTGCCCGACCCGGTCCGACACATTAACTGTAATTATGAGCCAGATTTAAACCCGACTTTTCTTTTTTTTTTATAAATAGATGGGCTGTTATAACAGACATTCTCAACTACAATTCTGAGTTGTTTGAACTACAGAAATTAGTTTATATGACATTGAAGGCTGACTATCATCCTTTCGGCATATCTGCCAATCCTCCCATTTTTGCAGGGATTCTCCCATTTTTTACCATTCTATCCCGATATCATCCCGTTTAAGCATTTTCCCGTATCTTTCGATGAAAAGTTAAAGTATCATTAAAGAGCCGATCTTAAATGTGATATGATCTAATTGCAAGAGCTGTTCAAGAGAATTATGCTTTTGCTTTATTTTGGCTTGAAACCACGTTGAAATGAATATAAAAACATGCGCATTCACTATGCAACCTCTGAATCAGTCAATTTATGTAATGCCTGTTTCACATCGCACACGCAGGAAGTTTCTGCTGGCCTTGGTGCAGATGAAAATTAAAAATAAGAGTGTATTTATATAAAGACAGATAGGTAACTAGATAGAATATGCAGTCGCCGATCAGCTGCACGCTGCAGGCGCAGCCGGTGTGAAAGGCAAACACCTGCGCACTGCTTCTGCTCTCCATACACGCTCTGTATAAAGACACTGTTCTCAGATTAGCTTCTGTACATGTGATTTGAAGATGAGTGAAAGTAGACCTTTTGGGGATTTGTGTGTGTTTTTAAACAGACAAATAGACTTAATAATATGTAAACATGTCTGTACTGGTGTATTTTAAACACCAATAATTTTGTCTTAAATGCGCCCAAACAGAACGAAAGTAATCAAAAGTTTTCATTACAGATTTGTGTATAGCTCTCTACGCAATTATGCTAATTAAGGTATGACTTTAAAAAAACACACACAAATGCTTAATCGTCTTTGGTTTGCAGTCAATGTTGCTCCATGTGAATGCATTCAAATGCACGTGGAAACAGAAATGTAGTGCAAGCACAAATATGGACTGACCTGGTGAACACTGGCAGCTGGGACTGAATGACCTGAACCCTAATAATGACCAGCAAAAGTGTACTGATGATCAGGACAATGAGCTTCAGCAGGGTCTGTAGGACAGCATAGGGAAAACCATCTTTCCCTCTCAACACCTGTAGCAGGGTGTCAATCAGCATGGGCAGAGTGAACTGCATTTATGGGGGAAAGGCAAAAAAAAAAAAGTATGAATAAATACAGTGATATAAAAATGGAAATATCATTGAAAATATGTGTTATTGATTTACTATACAAAATTATTTGTTGAATTAAATGTTAACCATATGCATGCGAGCATTAGGAAGTGAAGATTTTTTTACGAATGCATATTCTTTATAAAAAAATACAGTGAAAACATACTATTAAAATGAATACAAGTAAACTATTAAATTAATGAAGTGCATTTTGTCAGATGATTCTTGAAAAATCATTAGATTTACACAAAACATTTCTTATAATGAGTTTTCAAATATTTCTTTGGGCAAGAGTGATAATGTGTTCAGGATTTCTTGATGAATTTGATAATATATACATTATAAGGTATTTATGTATAATTAATGCATTTCGATCATTTAAATACATCAAATGTAATTTGTAATAAATAGTATTTACAAGAATTCAGTTGTATACGCTTTAACAAGTAATAATTTCATAACTTTGCTGAATAATTATAACACAATTCTTAGGGTTTTTTCCATTTTTGTTGTGGAGAAAAGCCTGGAAACAATGAGACACCACACATGTCGTATTCAAACCCACACCTCCCATTTGACCACTACATATGAATGTTTCTGCCAGTGAGTAACCACAGTCCCACCCCCCTCCCCCCTCAAAGAAAAAAAAAATGACAGAGATAAATGCAATGTTAAAGGTTGCTGCTGCAACAAAACACGCGCCACATTGGCTGCACTCAGGATACATTAGATCAACATTACATTTAATACATTATCGTTTAAACACTGCACTTGTAATGACTTAGGCCGATTAGAGTAATTACTTAAGCTACATGTATTTCAGCTAAACATCAAAGTCCAAGGGCTACTCGTGCATATGGGATAAATTAGAGGCATAGCTGAGGCTGCGTACGGGGTGAAAGATTCGTCCAAAGCAAAGAGCCACAGACCTCGAGTTCCTGTCAGGAACAACAGCTGCTTACATTCATTCAGTTGCAAGCACACATAAGAGGATTATGCCACAGTCTATTATGTAAAAATGTAATTGCATAATGCAACGTGAATGAAAGGCTGTCAAAAGAGCAAAGACCTCGATGAATATCTGAACGCTAATGGACAGAATGAATGCAGCGTCATTGAGTGGCTTGTACTTGGTATTCAAATACAAATGCTAACGTGCTGCTGCTGCTAGCTGGGAAGGACAGGGTTACAATTAAAGTGAACCATTGGTAACGACTCTTTGAAGGGATACTGAATCCTTAATGAAATTCTGCAGCTTGTTTTAAACGGAATAGGCAACAGGGTGTTTTCACATCTGGTAAGACTTGTGGTTAACAAAGCTATGAGTCTTTGCTGTTTTGTTTCACTGCTATTAGAAATGAAAGATGTTGCCCTGGAGTTATTTACTCAACTGTCTCTTACAAAATAGTTATGTCTTGCATTGTGCTTTTCTGGGCAGAAGGTACTGAATGCCATATCAGATAAGAAACCTGTATAAGCTGTCGGTTATCACTCAGCTGATGCCTCAGTGTTGATTTTCACACTCTTCCTCGAAAATCTCAGCGCAGACATGCCCTCTGGGTTTTTAAACATACTTTATATTCACGGAAAATGCACTAAAGACACCACTGGAAAGGTACAGAGGGCGAGTCGGGTTCATATTCAATGCATGAGACAGATTTAGAGCCTTATACCTAATATGTTTTACACCGGTACAACATGTTACAGGAAATGGCTCTCGGTGATACCGCAAACAGTTCTCACCACAAGGATATGGATTCAGCAGGTTAAGGGATTCGTGTGCGTGTGTGTATTGAACTGTCAAGATAGTGACACTAACAGACAAGAGTGTACAAATATGTCTAAAGTCATCATGTGAGGCTGCGCCCCATGAGGACGTGTTAAGTTGTTCCATCTGGGTAGCGGTTTCGCCAACAGTGTTTTTCTGCCAACAAAATATGGCTTTTAATATCAAAAGGAGAAGGATGTTTTATGACTTCCCTTAAAAGCAATATAGTTGTCTTTTTTTCAACTTTCTGACAAATAAGCTTTTGATCCCAAGATTCCATAACAGATCCTATTTACTTTAACCGTGCACGTCAACATGTGCTGTATTTATGAGGTGAAAAAATAAATGTCATCATTCTTACCCCTTGGGCAACAAACACCTCGTAAATACAGCAGATCCCGATGACAGTAATTCCCTGCTCCTTGCATAGCGTGGCAACAGCAACCAGGAACACGGTTGAAATGATAGGAGTCCAAACTGAAAGAGAAAATTGAGAACACCGCCAAAGTGATATGACCCAAGACTTCATCTCATGTGTGTGCCATTTTTAACAGGTGATTGAGTAACTTTATGTATCTTTCAAACATCATTCAGATGAAAGAAAAGGTTAGGAGGATACGTGAAGGAAAACAAGTTGTTTTGACAGAGAGACTCTGGAATCCAAACCCACAGGTCTTTTCATTAAAGAATTGCATAAAACATCTAATATAAACAGGGATGTTCATTTAATGTGTTAATTTAGCGTGATTAATTATCACAACTTGACTTGCCAAACCACACTTCCAAAGCAGGCAGCGGAGAATGAGTAAGAGGCTGTTCACACGACTCTTTGCTTGTATTCAGATGCGTGAAGCACAAAACAATGGAATGGAAGGCAAGAATATCAGGGCCTGTTTTTAAATCGATATGGTGTCTTACAAATGTGCTGCTTGTGCTGTAAAATGTGGTCCAGACACAACAAGAAATTGATAGAACGGATATAAATTGAACAATATAATGAATTCTAAACCACGTTTATCTATTCAGTGCTTTTAGATCTCAGACTATTGTAGCCTTTCTCTGCTACCAGCTGTGGTCCTTTGGCCTTGCTAGTGCACCTGATGCCATGCTTAAGATGGCTCCTCAAGAAACTTTAATGGATTAAGGGATTTTATTGGAGACAGTATGCAAGTAAATATCACTTTCTTGATGTCTTTAGTTAGTGCTTTGTTAATGCTTTGCCTCTGTTTATTAGACAGGTCTTTTCATTGTCTCTTCAATCTTCTCTCATTTGCCTTTGACACCTGTTGACATTTTGCGAGTTTATTTATGGCTTCTTAAGCATTTAATATAAGATAATTGTATTTCATATCCAGCTTGAGTTTTATTCTTCTGTACAACACTTTGGTTCATTTTGAGTCTTTCTTAAGGTGCTTTATGATTGATTGATTGATTGATTGATTGATTAATAACAGAAGTGTGTGGGTAAACCTAAAGCTGCCCCATAGACTTCTATTCATGCGCACGCGAATGTGGCAGAACGGAAACGCAAGCTCATGTGACAAGCAGGGTGCGCAAAACCAGCAAGGTTACATTGGTGCCGTGACCCGATAGGAGCCAGGGTAAATTGGGGTACTGTAATTGGAACATCCAGTAGGAGCCATGTTGATAGACCTCAATTAAGAGTCACATTTCAGGGGTCTGTTCTTCATAGATGGATTACTCAATTAGCTGAATTTGGTAATTGACAATTTGACATGATCCAGGATAGTTTCATTCTTCAAAACTTTTCCAAATTGTGGCCTCAAGAGGTGCGCTACAGGCTGTAATAGCATCCTTGTTAGTGCACCCGCTTCATAAGCCTTATAGAGTCTCAAATGCAGAGGAATGTGAAAAGAACTGCCATGGTTATATAGAGTAGGTGCCATGATCAGTAATGTGAGTAAAGTTTAAGGGGTTGAAGGTTAATGGAAACCAGTAGTTGTTGTGCAAATAAGTCTTACTCTCCTGGCCTCAAGAATTATTAAATGATAGGAAAACTCCTAGAGGAAATGGGATTGCGATTTACTTCAAACAAGCAATCGTGGCTAGTCTTCTAAGTTACACCTCAACCTCTACCTGTAACAAGCAGCAGTTGTTTTCCTGTAAGACCTCACGTAACTGTTTACATCTCCTGTTTTTACTCCTGTTAATTCTTTTTTTTTATCTTTTGCTATGAATGCGTTTCTGTTACAGATATCTTTGTTCTCAGTTTCTGTACTCTAAAACAGACTCGAAATCAACTCAACCCAACTTAGCGGTCAACCTAACCCTCATAGACTCGAGAGGTGGGGGGAGGGAGTATTGGTGACATGACCCAGATGGGAGTGAGGTTTAGCAAGGTTTAGTTGTGTAATGGAGGACAACTATCAGGAACTCTGTGAGTAATCCTAACTCCTATAGCCACACACGGTTCTCTCAGGCTATGGTCTTTTGCATCCTTGTTAGTGCACCTGCCTCCCATGCCGAAGACACCTTTTTGACTTCACTTGAAGGAGTTACACTTGTGCTGTGCCCCGGGTGGGACTTCTGTTTAAGGGGCACTGAGTGTAATGAGTGTAAGTAATCCTCCTTCCCCTGGTCTCAAGAGAGATGCTAGAAGCCGTGCTCTTTAGGGTTCTTTATTGCTGTTGCCTCCCATGCTGGAGACACGTGAAACCTGCTCAAAACAGGGTAAGCAAAACCAGCAAGGTTACATTGGTGCCGTGACCTGCATAGGAGCCAGGGTAAATTGGGGTATTGTAATTGGGACATCCAGTAGGAGCCATGTTGGTAGACCTCAATTAAGAGGCACATTTCAGGGGTCCGTTCTTCATACGTGGATTACTCAATTAGCCGAATTTAGTAATTGACAATTTGACATGATCCAGGATAGTTTCATTCTTCATTCAGATCGGGTCATTTCAGGCAAAGGTGATAGTGAAAGTATGTACCAAATCCTGATGTTTTCAGGTAGTAGTAACCTAAAGGTTATATACACTGTATTAATTTATGGAATTATAAAAAAAATTATAATAATATTAATTTTAAAATAGGAGTAAAAAAAAAAAAAAAGAATAAATAAAACTTTTATTGATGGGGGAGGGAAGGCGTTATGCCACAGTGTAAACCCTGCAGCTTACAACATCAGTGTCCACAGTACCACAGTATCATATTTAACAAACTGTTTACTAAGAATTTGATGTGATTTTGCTCACGAAAAATCAAATTAGCCAGATATCAGTTATCAAGATTAAAAGATCTAGGATATGCCAAATCATCTTTAAATGAGGTACTTGGCAGATTTTCAAAGTGTGGCAAGTAGGACTGTAGGGTTTACATCAACAAACATTGATACTAGCTAGAATTACAATTCTTTCAATTTAATGATTGACGTGTTATGCGCTGATTAATTAACTGACTGATGTTCCAATTAATAAATATTTATAAAAATATAGTAAAAAGTAAAATGTCAATTTAATTACACAATTATTATAAAAATAAGCACTAAATATAGCGTAAATATAAATTTAATTCAAAAGCAACTGAAGTGAACTGGCCTTATGCCACCTAAGATATTATTAATGTAAATAAATCATATTTCGACCTAAAATTATGAAAAGAGTGTTGGCTTAGCATTCAGTACAACACTTGCACGCACTATTTAATCACGCAATTGCTTTTTACAGCTTAAAATTAAGGTTACGGCTTGTTTAAGATGAGCAAAAGGAAAAAAAGAATTATAATAAAAAAGTGTATAATCGCTTGTCATTACACCATGGATAAGGCACAAAAAATGTTATGACGGGATTAGCATTCTTTTAAAAAAATATCAAGAAGCACAGTGGGAGGTTGATGGTATAATATAATTGTGGTGCAGTGCGTCAAGTCAGAAACAACATGCCAATTTGATCGATCTGTGAAACTGGAACTGTGTACTCAAGACATCTGGGTGGGGAGCTCGGTGAGCTTTTGAATGGGAGGCGAGTCGCAGCTTGCGTGTCGTGTCCTAGGAATGAACTTGTTGCAGCGTGCATGTATGCATGGATTAAGCGGTTTATGCGATGGCAACGCTTACCGATAGAGTGATCGGTGCCTTTTGATTTGGTGTACGCAAGGAAAGCAGCCAGCAGAAAAATGGAGGATAGCAGCTCAGCCCTGCCAACAACACCTGTAACCTGTGCAGAGCAAAAAAAACATGATCAAACATTTCAACAACTCACAGTGCAAATCTCTCAACACTCATAACAGGTGGAATTCCAGTTGATCAAAATGTGTCAAACTGATGATAAAAAAAAGCTTGATTGAAATTTTATTGAACAGATTTTTACAGTAATGCTTATTATTATGCCATGTGAGATTGGATGGGGACATGTACAGTTGAAATCAGATTTATTAGCCCCCCTGTTTGTTTATTTTTTTTCCCCAGTTTCTGTTTAACGGAGAGATTTTTTTCAACACCTTTCTAAACATAATAGTTCTAATAACTAATTTCTAATAACTGATTTATTTTATCTTTGCCATGATGACAGTAAATAATATTTGACTAGATATTTTTCAAGACACTTCTATACAGCTTAAAGTGACATTTAAAGGCTTAACTAGGTTAATTAGGTTAACTAGGCAGGTTAGGGTAAGTTATTGTATAACGATGGTTTGTTCTACAGACTATCGAAAAAATATATAGCTTAAAGGGGCTAATAATTTTGTCCTTAAATGTTTATTTTTTTTTTTTATAAAAACTTTTAACGCTTTTATTCTAGCCGGAATAAAACAAAGACTTTCTCTGGAAGAAAAAATATTATCAGACATACTGTGAACATTTCCTTGCTCTGTTAAATATCATTTGGGAAATATTAAAAAAAAAGAAAAAAAAATTAAAAGGGGGGGCTAATAATTCTGACTTCAACTGTATATGCCAGTCATGTGACAGGTGCAAGAGGAACCAGTTTTAAGCAATCAATCACAACCGTGAAGCAGAAATGACTTTTCCCGTTCAGTCAACCAATGAGAAGTGTCGCTAAAATATGCAAATAGCTGAAATATGCAAATATGCACTAAATGAAAACATTCAGAATATTTAGTTAAAGTGGGCTGCCAAAAAAAAACAAAGCAAAAGTGCAAACTCTCTTGAGTGTATTTAGAGCAACGGATTTATTACAAATTCCAGTATGCAAGCATAACAATTCAGTGAATTTCAGATGCCTCAGCAATGGGTTTGTCACACGTTTGCATGACAGCAGCTTTTGAACTCTCCACAAATTTATGTAAAACTTGATTACCATGCCTTGAGAATGGTTCAAATAGCATCTTGTGCTTTAATGAAAGCAAAATCTGACCTTTGGAGGAGTTCACATGCTCAATGTCACAAATTTGCTTATTTAATTAGTGACCTTGAAATATTTCTCATTCACCGAACGTCATAAGCTTATCAAATTTTCCTCCTAAACTCTGTTTATTTCCAGATTTAAATTAGATTATGATGCTGTTTTATAAGCTGTTTTGTCCTTATATTTAGCTGTGTGTCTGATTTATACCTCTGTTGCAAAAAATGCTGTTTTGTGAATCACTAAACGGAAAGAATCCTTTAAATTCTGGAACATGCTATTTGATTTGTCCATGCATTTGTATTAAACGTGAATAAACATTCTAAAACACACATATGGAGCATGAGTCAGACATTGTTCATTTAAACGTTTTACGTTTTAAACATTTTATTTCAATAAAATGCAAAGGTTAATTTGAGTAATTTAGTAAAATGTCTGTTTATGATAGAAAAATACTCTGAAACAACTTGTTAAAATGAAAAGAAGAAACTTCTAACCTGCATCTACTTAAGGGCATACAATTCATTAGAAGTTATCACACAGTTTTGAAGGAGACTGACATGTATAAAGAGCTAAAATGACAATTGATTAGTATTTTGGGGCTGCATTTTCACTCATAAATAGTCAATTGATGTGTTATCAAATGATTACTGTTGTAAATATTTATCAATATGTATAAAACGTTTAGTGTGTGTGTGTATTTCTAGGTTTATACACGCACATACATGGATATTTCATAGGTCAAAAAAGTAATAATTATAACTTTAAAAAAAACATTCTACATTCCTGCGGCTCATTAGAGCATGCTGTCAACAATCCAAATTCAATGCAAGGGAGTTTGATTTCTTGGAAATGCAGGAACCATTAAATATGTGAAAACAATGAAGGTAAATTTTTTTGACAGTGCATTAAATGCAAATTAATTAATTACAATTATTATTTATTATAAAAAAAAATTATATTATTAATGAATCTTTTTCAGATCAACTATCGAAATATAAATTATTTTCAAAATATTTTAAATATCTAGATTGGGCAAGTAGCAGGAATTAAGGCTGGAACTTTGTAAAGCGGTGTTTTATAAATAAATTCTACAGAATGCCTAAGGATAAGCACTATGATAGAGAGTATAATAGTTTTAGATAAAGACGGATCAGATTAACAGTTCTTAGTTCGCCTGCACAGGGACTGATCCCCCAACCACTTCACTACAGCAGGCCAGATCTTTACCTGATAACACCCTCCAGCACTACAGCACTGTACTCGAATCAGATAGAGTACCGCCGCACTAATGAATAGTGTTTAGTCACCTTCTCCCAAGAATTCTGCCTCCACAAACTTCAAACAAGTGATAACTCGCTTAAATAGAAAGGACAAC